>WBMY01012080.1:105357-126643 GCA_013397315.1 Donacobius atricapilla
TTTGTGCATGTGCATGTGAGCTCCACAAAGGCTAAACAGAATGGCCAGAACCCAAAGCTGACCATCGCTGGGATGTCCTTCCCTTCTCTACTGCACCCCAAAACCTTGCTGTGTGTGGGACAGCTGTCTTGCCACACACAGAAGCCCCATTTGCCAGTCTCTTACTTTTCATTATACAGGTGCACTGACCCAGTGGCTTTTTTCTTAAGACAAGCTTCTGTCAGTAAAACTGAGAGCTCTCTGAGTTTCAGTGACTTGCTTCAAGTCCCTCCTGTGCCAGGAAAGAGAGCTAGGTGGCAGGCTTCCTTGCTTCTTCAAAAGCAGCAATGCATTTTATAAGGCAGCTCTGTACAGAGATCAAATCCAATGAGGAGTGAACTGGCTTTGGTGTCTTCAGTTTCAACCCTGCAAGTATTTTTGTCCACAGGAGAGGCTTTACAAGAGTAATTACCCTGGGTTTGGAGCATTGAGAGCGAGGACTCCCCAGCTGCTGCTCTTACTGAAGAGCTCTCTTGCCTTTCTAATGTGACTTGTTTGCCATGTGAAGTCTCATGTCCATGACTGTCACTGAATTGAGCCCACCAAAAGAGGGGGGGATTTAATATTCACTACAGCCCTGCCCTCCCCCCCAAAAGGAGGGGCTGTTGATGATCCCAGCAGAGCAATATTTGCTCTGTTACGCATATCTGATTAACGTCATTCTAAACCTAGAATGTTGTTGATTGAAATCTCATCTCTGTGGTCTTTATATTTTTACTCTCACTTGATGCTGAGTGGCAGGTCCTATAAACACACTGCTTGCTAATCCCTTTCCTCCTCCTCCAATACTTACGCAGATCGAGTGCCAAAGCAATAAATCTGTTTTAAATTTTTTTGATGCTTTAATAAGTATTTATGCAAAAGATTAACCAGTTAGCTGTTGTCTTTCTCTTGCCATAGGCAGCAGCAGCAGCTTATTTTGTGTGGTTATCGATGGCAGAAAAGTCTGTTTCCAGAAAGCCCTTATATTTGGTGCTCCTCAGAGTGGTGGGTGCAATGCAAAGGCTTTTTCTGACTTCTTCCTTGGGCCCAACTGCCTGACAAGGCCTGCAATGAAAATGGCACGTCCAGCAGTATTTGCCTTTCAAGGAACTTTGTCTCTAGATCCGCTGCTTTGACTGTTGGGTTCCTTGGCTCCAAATTTCAGTCTCCCACGGGCTTCCCCTTGTCCTTAATGGGACGCATCAGTTAATTTAATAGCTGACGCTGTTACTCCTTCACATTTTACCATTCCCTCTGCCAGCCCCTTCAGGACTCAGCTTTTTGTCTGCTAGGAGCAGGAGTTCCCCAAGAAGCCTCCTGTGTCTCCTCCACCTACACCTTCAAGAGATCTTGAAGCAAATCTTCAGTGGTTTAATTTGTAGTTTAACTTTGCAATTAACTTTGACATTTTCAGGAGAGAAACTCTTCTTTTTCTGAAACACAGCTCTCAAATGTAGCTGTGAAACCTTTGTGTCCTTTCTTTTTCTCTGCCGAGGCTCCTTCTTCTTCTGCAGCACATGGGAAAGGCCTTTCCCAAATCTCCCAGGTAACCCAGAAGACAGATTTTTGAGACCCTGGAGTGTTGTGTGATGAGATCAAAAGCTTGTAGGGTTTGTTGAAATTCATCCCTGTTTCTAGTCAAGGAACAGTGATGTCGCATGTGGCGGCTGCGGCCCTGTTACCAACAGCTAACAAAACCCAGCTAAGACTGATTAAACAAACCAGGCATCATCGTACCTGTTAAAAGGAAGTTGCTCTTTCTGCGGCTCAGTTCTCTGAGGGGGTGGGACCAGAGCTTCAGCCCCGTGTGACACCTCTTTGAAGCCTTCATCCCACGCTGCCCTGAAATCTCTCATGAGCCTGACTTCACTGCTAGGCTGGATGGTTGCTTGTTTGGGCTGGGAGTTTTGGCCATTGATTTTGATGAATGTTCATGCGATCATTCAGGTAAATTTGTTTCCTGTTACTCTCGGTAAATTATCTGAGAACATAACTGTTCAGTTCGAGTCACTAAGAAGAAGGAGCCTTTGCCTGTGGCAAAGCTCAAAAGAACCCCCAGGTCTGAAATCCATGAGGAGTGCAGTAAGGATGTACATCTCCCTTGCAGTGTTTAGTTACACTTTAGCACTCTTCTCTCTCATGGACTTAACTGTTCTAATTTGTTTCTCTGTATTTGAGTCAAGGGATGTTCAGCCTGTGATTTCTGTGGCAGCTCCTTTCACTGTTGCAGGACATTTCTGGGATGACTCTGGTAGTCCTTCTGCTGCTTTGGACAGGTCTTTTCCAGTTCTTTACCTGTGGGTGCCACAGGAGTGGTTTTCCATCCGTTGTGGCTCTGAGAGACACATAGGAAGAAGGTCAGGTGATCTGTGAGCCACAACGGAACACTCAGGCAGTTCTGGCAAGGGAACTCTGAAGCTGTGGTCCTGTCCATGCAGCAGTGTCTATACATGATTGTTCTCTCCTCCTGAAAGAGACCTGACCTCCGACTGGCAGAAATCTGCTTACTTTCAACACTGCTTCTGGAGGTGTGCTTCCCTGGCTCAGGATTTGGAGGTCAGATACAGCACAAAAAAATAAAAGAAGGCGGAAAGTAAAAGCCTCAAATGCAGATTAGGTTTGCTTCTGAAAGCATTTTTAATCTTAGCATCACTTAAGTAGCCTGGCTTGCAAATGAGTCCTGACTTTAATTGGAAGGTCCTCCTAATGGTGTCATAGTGAAGCTGTACAGTGAGAAATTACTTTAAACTCTTTTTTATTGACTGAATTTCAAGTAATTTCAGGTATTACACCTGCCCCTAGGCCAATTCTTGTGGTTTTAGAACTATGTTCTCCTCCCTCTCAAAAGGCCTTTCTTTCCTTTGTTGTGGTGCAAAAACAGGGGAAATGGAGCGTGCACAGGGAAAGCAGCGCCTCACCTGCTGCCGTCAGCCTGCAGAAACTAGTCCTGGCCAAATGCTGGCCCCTCTGAGCACCAGTGGTATCAGGGGTTCTTTGCAACAAGAGCTTTGAAAATATTCCATCAGGAGACTTTTTATCCCTTCTGTGTGTTTCTTTGGTTTGGGATTTTTTTTTTTTTTTTTGCTGCATCCCTATAAATACAATGCAAGCAGTAGCATCCTGGTAGTTTTTAGGAATTTGAAAAACATTAAGCTATGATTCAGGCAGATGGGCCCAAATCTGCAAGCCTCTGAGGCACATGGGCAGGATTTGTAGGTTTGGCCTCTCATGACCAGACCAAGAATTTGAATTTTCTGGCTTCTATCACTCTGTGTCTCACACTGGTACCATGCACATGAGTGACCTGTCTTCACAGTTCCCTGCTCATCCCTGTTTCTAGAACACATTGCTTCGGCATGAGGAGCTATGGTTTCAAAGGACAGGCTGTGCACAATTTGCTTTTCACCCAACCAGCCTGCTGCCACCAGCTGAAGTGCAATGAGTTGTGGCTGTGAGGAAGAGTGAGGTTGGCTCTTCTCCTGCCCAGATTTGTGTCTACTGTGGATGTACCCCCTTAGCTTGCTTGGCTTGTGCTAGCTTCGAGCTAGACGTTGTGTTTAGTTTTCACACCTGCTATGGTCTTCCGCTTAAAATATATAGAAAAGAGCTCAAGTGTCCACTGTGCAGCACATTTATGCTGTGCAATGTGCAGATTTGTGAGTTTCATATTCATGAAACCCTCATGTAAGTTACGTCCTGAGTATGCAGCATTGCTATTTTTATGTAAGTTCTTGATTTGAGTGGCTGATAGCTTTAATCTGTGGTGAACTTGCTGCTGTTTTATATCAAGCTGCTAGCTGCTGTGATCTTACCTGCTTTGCTAAAAGAATTAGTAAACCCAGTTTGGCACCAGGTCCTATGCTCTTTCAAAAGGGAGAATGGTATACTGTCTTTTCCTTTTGCACAGAACGCAAACTGGTAACTAGGAAGCAGCAGCCAAATAAGAGGGAAGGTGGGAGAAAAGAGAAAATCTGGTTTCCAAATCTGTTTCTGTTGAGGAACTTGTTCCCATTTCCAGTTCCGAGTGAACTTTTGTATCTGGGTTGTGAACTGACGAGAACAATGTTTTACACCAGGAACGCTCATATGTTTTTAACTGGGCCTTGGCACAAGGACACCTCTTTAATATCTCCTTTAAATGATAGGTAATAGTGACTGTATAACTGCATAGTCCTTCTTATT
This sequence comes from Donacobius atricapilla, assembly GCA_013397315.1. NCBI lineage: Eukaryota > Metazoa > Chordata > Aves > Passeriformes > Mimidae > Donacobius > Donacobius atricapilla. The sequence continues at coordinate 109,561 of WBMY01012080.1, forward strand.
GCATCCTTTTTCACCCATGGGATAGATTTGGCAGTCCATAAAAATGTCAGAGCATCCTCTATAAAGGTAAACACTCCACATGTTAGCAGACTCGTTCCAGCTTATTGATACCTAAAATCCCCCTTGTGACAGGAATCTATTTGTGCTGGTGATATCGGTCTTGACAGACCTACTGCACTTCCTTAAAAATACTTTTTAAATGCCAGTCACAGGCCGTCCATGCAGCTGTGGGTTGGTGCAAGGAGGTGCGGGGACATGGGCCATGCCTCTAAGATCCAACAGGTACAGGTACTTCAGCTGTGGTGCTAGGAGCTGGGTTTGAGCTGTTAGTAAATAGTCTGGCATCTCTGGTACCCCAGAGAGGGGAGTATCAGTACACGTGTAGAATGAGGCAGGCATTTCTGCTTTTGGTCTGAAGGCACTGTCCCCTTCTTCTGACCCCTGTCCTGGAGAGCCCTGCTGTCACTTGTGCATGAGACTAGGAAGCAGGGCTAGCCCAGCCCAAGCTGTGCTGCGGGGCTGTGGGTTTTGTTTGGGCAAGGGGCACGTGCACAGGTGAGCACAGACATACCTGTGGGCTGAGGAGGCCGATAAACCCACTTCCTGACCCTGCAACTGTATGTACCTTCCAAATGGTGCTTCCCATGAATGCACACGATGCCATGTCCTGCTTGTCGAGTGTCTTTCTGCCCAGCCCGTGGCTGCCGCTTCAGTGCTCAATGCTGTGGAAGCGAGCAGTGCTTAATGGTGCAGTGGTGCTGTGTCTTAGCTATTGCAATTCAAAAGAGCTCTGTCACGCAGGGCTTGGTCTTAAAAACTCCTCATCAGGCCGGCAGCAACATCTGGTTGAGGGGAGAAGAGGTTGCTGTTGAAATCTGGCCTCACTGCAAGGCAGCAGTGCGTAGTTCAGTTCCTCATACTTTTTCTTTCCCTTTTTCTTCTTAAAACTTATTCTCTGGAATGATTTCCAGAAAAATGAGCCTGTGAGCCAACACATAAAGTCTCGTTTCAATGAAATGAAATTTTCCTGAGCAAAAGATGCCTTTGTAGTTATTTTAAGGCTGCATCTTCCTCGGCAGGTCTGTCATTTTTAAGGGTAATTTCTTGCCCGGGGAACACTTACTTCAGTGCATTGCTCACACCAGGGAGTCAGGTATCGGTGTCACACAAGGGATGTACTGGGCCCGGTACTGCCAGATTTTGATGGAACCCCAGGTCCTGCAGCTGGGTTTCTCGAGATGGAATCTGGTGAATCCACAGTTATCTGTGCTAGTAACTGTTTTCAAGATGATTTTGCAGGTGGAAGAGCTGAGAACTCAGAGCTGCTGAAGCTTGGAGGTGGTTGTGTAGGAAAATAGCACCATCTACTGCAAGTACTTTGTCTTGGCGTAGAGTTACAGGCCAGAAGTGGCTGCTGGAATTAAGCTTTTAACCAAAACTAAAGACTTCTGTGTCTGCCCCGTGCTGTCCAGAATTTATTTATGAATAAAAGTAGATTCTTTTGTCTTCCCATACAATATGTGGTTTAGAACAGGCAGGATTTCTTGAGTGGCATTTATTATAAAAATTAAGATCAAAACTTGTCATTCAACATACACCAATGATTTAAATATAAACTTCTTAAACAGGCGCTCATGAGACACTGTGAATTCTGGCTCCTAAGACTGATTTACTCTGTGCCCTGCCTAAATACATATTAACCTTATTACATTAGTGGTCACAAACCAAGCAGAGATCAGGTCCTCGCATATGCCTAGTACAAGTGTAATCAAGAGCTGGTTTTGGCTTGAGGAATAAAAAGTGGGATGGAATTCCAAGTAAATCTAGTTCCCTAGGCATCTGTAATAGTGGTACGTGAGTTTTCAGCGCTTGGGAAGTTACTTGTGTGCTCTGCTGTCAGATTAGGCTGAACGTGTAAACAAAGGTGTCTTCCTTAGATGATTTGGCCTTTCCACTGTTTTGGCCCTGTTTCACTGAAGAAAACACGTAATTTTTTTCCATAATTCCATGAAGCAGTGCATCTGCTAGGTTGGGGCGAAGGGTTATCTTCTTCTAGTGGAACCAGTTGCTGCTTTTGTATGTACTGATTGAAATATTATGACACAAAAATGTTCAGAAGAGGACGAAGCTGTTTAGATTGTTGGTAGGGGTGAGGCAGCACGGGGAGAGTACAGGCTTTTGCCACACTTACCTGAATGGCACTGGCCATTGGGATATTGCCGGCTGGAGGCATTGAATGTCACACAGAACATGAAATTGTCAGAGTTCGTGAAAGATGAGTACTGGAAATACTGTTTTCACCTGCTTGGGAATGGGACTTCCTACATTGTGTGGAGGGTGGGAGCAGTGTGGCTGGTCATCCCCAGTCCATGGCCATTGCTTGGACTAACCCTTTTGGAGAGGCTTTTGACATGCCGTGGTGTCCAAAACGAATTTAATTCTGCATGCCCTTGTTTTCCTAATGTGTCAGAATGTTTCCAGCCCTCTGGGGGCAGGGCTGTGGACCATACCTTAGATGTACTGTATCTGAGTTTTCCCTACCAGCCTGGTTTTACAGCTTAACGTTCGGATCTATGTTTCTCTTGCTCTGAAGGATGGACATAACCGCAACCTACAGAGAATTTGAAAAGAAAAATTAAACCTTCCTCTTGAGCCTTGCCGATGCACCTTCTGGGGGTCAGTACCCCATGTGTTTCCCAGACCAGCCTGTGTTAGCAGCCTGTCGCTGGCTTTGGGCACGGTACCTGCAGTTAGCTCCACTTCCTGGATTTTGCAGCTGTGGAAAGCGTAAATACCTTAGTAAATACCTTCTAACCCTGGCATGGAAATTGATGAAGTGTCCTAGGTGGAATGACTAGATGTACCCAGTGTAACTGATTATTCTAGAGGGAAACTTCAGGCATGATTAGTATCTGACTTAGCCAAAAGGCTGTCAGAGCAGCCTGTGTCCCCTCTGCATGACATTTTTAGATGCTCATATTCTTGCCGACTTTTTCTTTTTCTAGAGACCCCTGAAGGCCAGGAGATGTACGTTTTTAACTTGACATCACTCACAGAGTCTGAAAATGTCTTGTCAGCTTCAGTGTATTATTATATTGGTGATGTGCTGCATGTGGAGTGGAACTGTTCCCAGTCCAGTGGCTGTTCTCATCACAGGCACAGGAAACCTGAAATTCAGATACGTCTTTCCGTTTGGACCTTTCCTTCAGAAGGGAACCCGACCCGGAGCTTAGGGCATTTCCTCATAAATGTCTCCTCTGCTTACCAGGATATTCTTTCCTGGCAGTGGAAGGATATCACTCAGCTCCTGCATGAAGCAAAGCAAAACAATGAACTGCTGATCAGTATTAAAATGGATCTGACCAGCCATCATCCCTGGGAAAGAGCATCTTCCTCCTACGAACCCTACATCCTGATTTACGCCAATGATTCTGCTATGTCAGAGCCAGAGAGTGTCGTCTCTACTTTGCAAGGACACCGTCAGCCTCTGGCGAGGGTCCTTCCCAAGCCAGAAAGCCACAAGGGGAGCAGTGTCAATAATGGCCGGAGAAAACGCTCTGCAAACATCATGTTGCCATTGCAGAATAACGAGCTTCCAGGAGCCAAGTACCAGTACAGTGAGGACGAGAGATGGGAGGGCAGGAAACCCTACAAGACCTTGCAGCCGCAGCTAGCAGACAGGGCCAGGAGTAAGAAAAAGCAGAGGAAGAATCATCTCCAGAAGACCCAGACTCTCCAGTTTGATGAGCAAACCCTGAAGAAGGCAAGGAGGAAGCAGTGGAACGAGCCAAGGTATTGCGCCCGGCGCTATCTCAAGGTGGATTTTGCAGACATCGGCTGGAGTGAGTGGATTATTTCCCCCAAGTCCTTCGACGCCTATTACTGCTCAGGAGAATGCCAGTTCCCAATTCCAAAGGTATGGTCTCTACTGATTCTTTTTCACTTGTCTGTCACCATAAACTGGGCATTTTGTTTCTCACATCAATAGGCAGTGCCAGCATGCATTTGGATCTAGGACCTACCTGGTACTTTCGCCCCACGCAGCAGTGGGCAGTGGTTAGAACATCTAGTAAAGAGATAAGCTTGCAAAGGTAATTAAAAAAAACTTGACTTGCTGTTAGTTTTTCATCCAGAACCCAAATAGCCATAAAACATTCCCGGAATAGTGCTTATGATGTGTGAACTTGTTATTAGCCTGTTTAACAAACAAAATACAAGCCAGACCTGGAAAACTGTTTTGTAGGCAGCACTTGTGCCCGAAGAGAGCCCAGAGCCCCACCACAGGCAGTTGGCATAACACCCTCCAAGCAAGAATATTTCAGAATATCCTCTGGTTGGTGTGAGCTGGTTGCATGTGAGGAGCCGGCTAGGCTGATGTGCTCCTAGCCCTGTGACCTAGATGGATGAAGTCTGCTCCAAATATCCAGTGTCATTCTTAGCAACATGTAGCCCCTGGAGGCTGGTGAAACTTGAGAGTAGGACGTGGGATTTGAGGCTGACCTAAAATGGGGGATATGCACAAGTAACACCTGCAGGAAACATCAGTAAAGGCAGGGCTCTTGGACTCACTGCAGCATTTCATTCCAGAGTCTTTATTCCTGCCGCAGTGAAGCCAGAGCAGTTGGCTCCAAAATACATGTGGCATTTCAGTGGCTTAAGGAGCCAAGGGAGTTGCCCTTTGAAAGTGATGGGTGGAAGAACAGTACCAAAAGGGATGGCACCCAAACAAAGCAAGCTGTGGAAGGTGGGGTCCTCTCCTTGGCAACCTGCCTACCTCCAGCTGCAGAGGCAGGCTTTAAAGCTGAGCATCACGGGATCTGCCACTACTAAGACCATGTTTGCAGAAGGATACCCTGACCCTCAGACAATAACAGACTAGTCTGTGCCTGTGGGTACATAATGTTCCCTTGCTGAGGGTGAGCCCCTAGAGCTAACAACCTGTTGAGTGATTGAGAACAGATGTTCCCCACCCCTCACCTCCAGATCTGCATGTTTTTTACCCATGCCCTGGTTCTATTTAGCTGGTTTGACTGCTGTCAAACCCACATGTGTTGGGAGTGTGACCTGGCATAGAGCTTGTGGGCCATGGCGACGCTCTCCTAGTCAGGAGCTCATAGCTGCCGTTGTGCACCCTGCTTGTAATGCAGCTGCAATGACATTCCACAGGGCAGCCAGGCTCCTGAGGGCTGTGCAGCATGGCAGCTTTGGCCTGACTGCAGCTGAGCTTGCTCACAGGCTTGGCACTTTGGAGGCAGCTCAGCATTTTTATCTCCTGCTGGCCCTCTCGGCCTCCCCTGCTTCTCCCGTCCTCTGAGCAAACTCCTGCCTGCCTTCCATGACCGCGTGCTGGGTGGAGCATTGGTGACCCGCAGGCAGGGGCCTGACTTGCCCCCTGTGCAGGGCTTTGTCCCAGTTTAGTACTCCCAAGGGGATTTAGGGTTCCTGAGAAGCGCGGGACTTTGGCTTTTGCTCTGGTCACAGTTAAATTCCCGCTGGCTGAAGCTGGGTATCCTCCCAGGTGCACCTGAAGGACCAGTGCAGTGTCCTCAGCGTGTGCTGGGGTCAGTGAGGAGGATGTTCTCTGTTGTATGCTACCCAGTCAGAGATACTTCTTTTAGGACAGCTTGTGTCCAGGCTGCTCCCACTGAAAGCCAAGGCCATGCTTGAAATCCATTTGGTGCTGCTTAGCCTGAAGTTGGTTTGGTGCAATTTCTCATTTTGGGGCTATGGATTCCATATCTGAAGGAGAAGGTTTATGAGGAGATGTTACGTGGCGTATTTGGAGTCCCGATTTTAGTTTTAGTACTGCAGGCTACAGGAAGTAGGATCTCAGTAGGTGTTCTACTTTTTGGCATGTGATCAGCAGGCTCAGGGCAGTTGGGCTTCCAGTTATTTTGGGGAGAATGCTACTCTGCAGCTGAGTAAGGAAACATGGCTGGGTGCTACCACAGCTTTCACTTCCCTTTGAAGACAGAAATGATACAGAAATCTGAGTTGTACAATAACCTAAAATGTGTTTTTAAATCCCTGGCTGTCACTGCCGAGGAGTACAGGTACTTTTGAATTCAAAATAAACCAGCAGGAATGGCTTTGATCAGCTTAGATGGCGACTTACAGCTTCATGTACTAATGTGCTGCACAAACAATATGAAGAGCTGGAATGTGCAGTTATTCCTGAGCTTTTTGCAGGTCTATAGCTAACCCTTAAGACTGACTTCTTTTGCCAAAAACAAATCTCCCATTGCAGCAAAACTGCGAATTGAACATTTGGCCAAAATGACCTTGTTCTGTATATTTCCCAGCAACATGTGATGGGGTACACACTGAACTGTTTGATTCCCAGATTGTGTGTGTAAGAACAACTCTAAAAACCAAACCAGAAGTCCCTGGCTAAAGGCTGTGTCTTGTGCAGTTTTCATGCCCACCTATGTCTTGTACAGATACTTAGATCAGGAAGCATTTTAGGGTTCAGAGTAAAACTCCGTGTGTTTCATTTCTCTGTGTTGTTTTTTTATTTTTATGAGCACTTCAATGGTTTCTGGTTTTGTGACCAAGCAGTTACCTCACCAGGCAGATTTGCTTTCTGTTTAGAGCAAACCCCAAGAGTGTCCCTTTTTATAAATTTAGGAATCTTTGTCCTTTAAAGTTTCTTCTCTGGAGGAAAATGTCACTTTAGTATGAGGTACAGCTGTCTTGGAGGCTCAGTTCCTCAGCAGTGCCACTGGCTACAGATGTTCTAGCTGAGGGGTCTCAAACAGGGCCCTTCAACAAAGCAATTTTATTGTAGAGTACATAAATCCATGGCAACGCGGGTGCAGTAACGTGTTCTGCCACGTCTTTCTCTTGCAGGCCATGAAGCCATCCAACCACGCCACCATCCAGAGCATTGTGAGAGCCGTTGGGGTCGTTCCCGGCATTCCCGAGCCCTGCTGTGTTCCTGACAAAATGTCCTCTCTTAGTATCTTATTCTTTGACGAAAACAAAAACGTGGTGCTGAAGGTGTACCCCAACATGACAGTGGAGTCCTGTGCGTGCAAATAACACCTTGGGAGGCCTTTTGGCGATGCCAGGGTGATTTGGCAATGCCCCGGGTTGCTGGGTGCTGCCGCTCCCTTGCTGTTTGGGGAAGGGGGGTGGGCAGGAGTCTCCTCACATCTACTTTGTGTTTGCACTGCCAATGCATTTCCTTTGGACAAAAAAGAGAAAATGTAAAGAAATACGATCGATGAGAATGGGAACAGAATGGGTTCCAAATAGCAATTCCAAGGAAAGTGAATACAAACTTCATCTGTCTGTGATTTTGACCGAGACACAAGGCTTGGGAATGGGACCTGAATGTACCTGTTGAAAGCGAGAGGTGAAAGAAGAATCTGCAGGTTTTTGAGACTGCCCCAAGGACATAGTGATCTATTTTTGTACAAGATTTTGGAAGCAGCGCAAGCTGGTAATTCTTACCTCTGTTCTGACGGTGACTAATGTCAGGGGGAGGTTAGAAATGTAATAGTCTTAGTTTTAAAGCTAAGTTTCTTGCCTTAGGTTTTAGAGTAGTACAGCAAGGCAGCAAAACAAATCTGACATCCTAAAAGCTGTAGATAACCCTACCTGACCATGCATCTCCCTGCTGCAAGGTCACCCACCTTGTGTGCGAGTTCCTTTTCACTGAGGTGTACTCTGTAATTCAGCTCTTTGGAGCTCGGCAGCCCTGGGCAGAAGAGCTCAAAACAGGACTACTGAGTGCATCACTCTGACTTCTGCTCTGGAAGCTCAGCAGGCCAGGGGTGTGAGAACACCACGCTCAGTGAAGTGTCGGAATGACTCCTTCACCACCTGTTCTAGAACATACTTGCAAATAATCTGTGGACAAGGACACTGTAACCAGGTTGTGGAGTGGCATCTTCCCTGGGTAACAAGCAACAGGACCAGAGGTCATAGCCTCAAGCTGCACCAGGGGTGGTTCAAACTCGACATTAGGAAGAATTTTTTCATGGAAAGGATGGTCAAGCAGTGGTAAGGGCTGCCCAGAGAGGTGGTGGAGTCACCCTCCTTGGAGCTGATCAGGAAAGGACTGGATGGGGCACTCGGTGCTCTGATTTAGCTGGCAAAGTGGTGATCTGTTCTTCCGTGCTCTGGGGGCCCTGAACTCCGCAGCAGCAGAGTGTCACTCCCAGGGCAGGGCTGGTCCCAAAGATAGGCACCCTCAACTGAGGAGAGGCTTGTGAGTTTGCAGGATGGGTTGTTTACTGGCTGCATTTTCCTTGTAAAACCAGCCTTTTAAAATGATTTCTGGTGAAAGGTTTATCTGTGTACAGACTGTCAATTTAAAAAAGTGAAAATCACCCCCAAAAGAAAAGTTATTTTGTATATGGAAAGAAACTTTTATAGATGCTTCTAATTTATTTTATATCCGTGGCCCTCCTAATGTATCCTTCTTTATCTCAGCACTCTTTAAACCATGCAGTTTTCTCCGTCAGGGCAAAGATGAACTGCCAGGACTGTAGGGGAGCTCCAAAGGACAGGTGCCACCCACAGTGTGAAGGGCATGTTTTACTGCTGATGGATAAGCTTGTCTGATCTGTATTGTTTTCCTTCAGTAATGCAGACCTTCTGCTTGGAACTCTGGAGAAATGTAAAATAAAATCACTTTAAAAATGAAAATCCACGTTCTCCTGTGCGGCACTCGGATGTTTGCCAGAACATTAAAGACTTCCCTGCACTGCAGCTCTGGCACCAGTCCAGTGCTCACGCCCGCGCTGGTCTCACACAGGCGGTGCTGTGGCTCCGCAGGTGACACCCGGCAGGACCGGCCCGGGAGCGCCACACGCGGGTCCCAAGGGTTGCGGTGACCCTCGGGAGGAGGGCGGGAGTTGCAGCGAGGTGGAAAGTTGACCGGAGAACGGCAGGTCCCGGGAAAAGCCCCGAGGAGGGCAGTGGCGCGGGCATGGAGCCGAGGAGGAGCTGCGGGGCTGGGGCCGCCTGGCAGAGCCTTTCCTGGGAAACAAAATCTGGAATTTCTCCCACCTCGGCCCCGTGGCGAGGGCCAGCGCAGCAGAGAGGAGCAGCGCTTGAGCAGGTGGGCAGTGCTGGGGCACAGGGGAGATGCAGGTGAGGCTGGAGGCAGAGCTTGCAGCTTTCTTACATTTAAAGGAACGTGGAAAGCGGGGAGTATACCTCTCGGTGGTATAAAAGCACTGTGGGTGCCCGGGCAGGTGAGCCAGGACTCAGGAGAGGGAGTTGCTTTCCTGAGCTCCTGAAGTTCACTTGCCTCTCTCAGGAGCAGTTGTGAGAAGTTTCCCATCTAGAGTTGGACTCCAAAAAGAAGGAACCTGAAACTGCTACTTCTGATAAATCCCTAAGTATTGGAATCCATATGAAGCTTGCTGCTGTAAGCAGCCAGTAACTCCCACGGATATTTTAACTACTGAAAATGGCAACTTTTATTTCCTCTGTGCACAAACAATCTGGCTGTCCCGTGCAGAATTCACTGAAGATGGGAATTGCAGTCCAGAGCGTCTTCAGGCTCCTGGTGCTTGGGGCTATGGTGGGTGGTGTGCAGAAAATATCCCAGGCTACCTGACTTGGGTTTGGATGTGCGTTTCCACAGTTCCTTAGAGTGGGAGAAGGCCAGGAGGGTGGTGGGAAGGGCTTTCTCCCAGACCTGCACATCCTTAAGACACCTCAAGGTTCGTTTATAAATGTCTGTTGTCTTTTGTTTCCCAGCCCAGGGCTAAGCTGGAGAAAAGGTGGAGAGAGTGGCCAGTGGGAATCCCATTATTACATCTGCCCTTGGATTGCTGTTCCTCCTGGTGGGTCTGTGCTGCCCAAAGTACAAAGAAAGGAGATGTTGGAGTACCTGTTTGTTCACCTATTGAGCTTGGAAGAGACGCTGCTTGTGGAATTCCAGGGAAGCTGCGCTTGCTGTAGTGACCGGAGCAAGGAGCACCTTGCCCATCTTTCCCCACAGCCACGTGCCATGGTCATTTCGTCTCTCGGTCCTTGTTTCCCTCTTGGTCACTGTATCCCTCTCTCCTTGCTGTGTGTTTAGCGCTCCGACTTTTTCTCTGTCCTTCTCCATGCTTCACTTGTGTTCCTTTTTATTCCCAGTTGTTCTGTAGTGCTCCCTGTGCCATTGTTTCTCACTGGATCCTTGTGTCCTTGTTCCCTGCCCCTGTTCTTTTTTAATCCCTCTCTATCGTGCTGTCTGTCCCAAGTTTCGGGGGGATTTTTTGTTTTTTGGTTTTTTTCAGTTTCATCCTGCACCACGCTCTTGCTGTGCTCCCTCTGCTGCCACTCCCTCTTTCTGCCTCTTGTCGTCTGTCCCCGGTGCTCCCATCCCACTGCCGGACGGGGATGCCGGCGCTGCAGCCCCATAGGGAAGGGAGGAGTCGCCATAGGGAAGGTTGGAGCCTGAGCGGGAGCCGCGGCCTCATCCCAGGCCGTGCAAGCCCCCGTGCTGTGATGAAGAGATACGGCACGGACTCTCGAGCTAGCTGCAAAAGAGAGCATGTTTTATTCTTCAAGATCTTCTTCTTTAGATAGTTCCGAAAGTGTAAAACTTTCATTGGCTATCAAACAGCACAAGACTGCTATTGGACAGTTGGGAAAAACATCTTTTGACTGTTTCTTGGAAGTAAACAACAAGGAGACAAACAACACCTGCAAAGGTTTTTTTCTTTCTCCAAGGACTGAGTTCTCAGGCCTCAGTTTCTCGGGCCTAGTGTGAGAAAGTTATGTGACTTGAAACCACACAGACACTGTGCTGCCTGCCTGAATTTCTCACATTAAGCATCCACAGTGTCACGCTGGGTTGCCCTCGCTGAGAGGGACCCAAAGCTGCCAGAAAATTCACAGGGAGGGGTGGGTGTAGAATAGTAAAACCTGTCAAGTTTTTCGTTTTTATAGGTATTGGCAAAGGGTAGGGGTTTAAATTCGCATGGAAAGAAGCTCTTTATTCACTCTGTTGTATACAGGAATGTAGGAGACTCTGGGTTAGAGATGGGTAGTAGCTTTGACAACAATGCCATAACGTTTTATCTAGGAACGAACCGATCAAGTGCCCTGACGCCGTAAGAACGGATGCCGGGAGAGAAGGAGATAGAAAGTGCTTTTTTGGCAACTTGGGCGCCTCTTCTCTGCCGGGCCCCGAAGCGGGCTGATCCCGGCAGTGCTGCCGCCACGCCCGAGGCATCGCCCTGCCCCGAGCCGCCGGGCGGGGAGGGAGGGAGGCGCGGCGGCGGCTCCGTGGGAAGGGGCCGAGCGGGGCCTTTTTGCCTGTAAATAGCGGGGAGGGGTGAAGGAGAGTTAGGAGGGCCGAGGGACACGGCCGGGCTTCAGTGGGCGGTCACCGCGCTCAAAGGAGGGGCCGCCGTACGGGCAAGGGCCCCAGGGGTGAGCTGTGAGGAACGTGGGGGCGCAGAGCAGCCCCAGGGGTGAGCTGTGAAGGTCGGGGAGAGGGCGGCTCCTGCCGGGGGCTGCTCAAAGAGGGGTTTCCTCAGTTCACTTTTGTAGGGAGCTGCTGGAGGGGAGGGGTTCATGGTGGGCTCCTGGGGGCTGGGTTATGGAACAGTGAGAGCATCTCCCAGGGTCTGTGGAAAACCTGGATGCACCTGGATGCAGAGCACTGCTTCAAGGAGGTGCAGAGGGACAAACCTTTGTGCCAGACAGCAGCAGGTGAGCCGGTGCATGGATTTGCAGGGGGGGACCTTTCTCCTTTTCATCTTGCCAATCCCTCCCCAGTGCCCTCAGAAAAAAAATGGGGGTTATGAGGACAAAAGGAGTTTAANAGGTCGGGGAGAGGGCGGCTCCTGCCGGGGGCTGCTCAAAGAGGGGTTTCCTCAGTTCACTTTTGTAGGGAGCTGCTGGAGGGGAGGGGTTCATGGTGGGCTCCTGGGGGCTGGGTTATGGAACAGTGAGAGCATCTCCCAGGGTCTGTGGAAAACCTGGATGCACCTGGATGCAGAGCACTGCTTCAAGGAGGTGCAGAGGGACAAACCTTTGTGCCAGACAGCAGCAGGTGAGCCGGTGCATGGATTTGCAGGGGGGGACCTTTCTCCTTTTCATCTTGCCAATCCCTCCCCAGTGCCCTCAGAAAAAAAATGGGGGTTATGAGGACAAAAGGAGTTTAAACTGAGGGAAGAAACTCCCCTTCCATCATTGTCTGTGTTTGAACTGGGGGAATCCCCCTTCACCTGGCATTTTAAGGATATTCATTGAAGGAAACATGGCTTTTCCAGGGTGTTAGAGGTATAAGTTGACAGGGGAATCCCTGTGTTCTGTTTTAAATGGAAGGGGAACATTTTTGATGCCATATTATGGGTTTGAACTGAGGGTAAACCCCCCATTTTCATCATACTAAGATTTAAATTGAGGGGGAAGCCCTGTTTTCCCTGCTTAGTAAGGGTTTAAATTGAGGTAAAAATCTCCCTTTTCCCATCATCTGAGACATTTAATTTGGAGCAAAATCCTCTTTTTTCTGCTATTTTAGTGGATTAAATTGAAGGAGAGAACCCATGTGCTTGCCATTGTATTGGTTTCAGTTGAGGCAAACACGCACTGTTGCCTCAGTTTCAGGGGTTCAGCTGAAGGAAAGTCCAGCTTTTCAAATGCTGCTGCATTTGAGGGTGCTTCTGCCCATGCCCTGGCACCAAATGCCTTGAACAGGAGCACTCCTGGCATTCATTCCCTGGGGAATTGCTGAGGTGGAATGGAACTGACAGACATAGGGGTGTCAACCTGAGTAAACTGACGCTTACAGTATCAAGCAGTTAGATTAAGATGTGTGCTTGCCTTGTGGAGAAGATAGAGCCACCAAACAAAGAGATGTGTGGATAAAGTGAAGCTTCCAATGAAATAATGCGTGACTGTGTAAACCAAGATAAGAAGTAAATTGTTGGACGTCGAGGTTCCTGGTTTTTGTTTTTCATAAGTGCTGTAGTTGTAGTTTGTTTTCCTTGTTGTACATATTAGTAAAGAGCTGTTATTCCTATCCCCATATCTTTGCCTAAGAGCCCACTTAATATCAAAGTTTTAATAATTTGGAGAGAGGGGGTTTGAATTCTCCATTCCAAAGGGAAGTCCTGCCCTCCATATCAGATGCCTGTCTTTTCTAACTGAGACAGTGGGTGAGTTTTCTTTCCCATAGTAAAGTTTGTGTTTGGCACCCTGTGCCTGGCAGTGGGCTTGTGCCTGCTAAAATGTGGAAAAAATCAGGATTTCTCCCAGATCCAAGCTGCCACATGCTGGACCCCTGGCTGCTCTTGGAGTGCCAAATGCCTCCTACAAACTGACATCAGGAGTCTGGGCAGCTGAGGTTTGTGTCCCATGGTAGAGGGCCACTGTTTGTGTCCAGTGTACTGTACCTGGTGCTGTGCTTCAATAGACAACATTTTCAAAAGGTACTTTCTAAAACACCTTTCTGTTTATGTTTTCAATGTCCTAGTTGTATGGACCGACTGATTACAGCTACTTTGACAGCTATCCACCCCAAGTGGGAAGCCCTCCAGATGATCTTTCAGGCTGGGACATGGATTTCTGATAATTTTTCTATCTGGCACATTTACAGAGACTCATAGGCATCACTTCCATCTTGTTTCTTGCTTAAAATGAAGTTACACAAATTACACAGCGCTCCTTGAAGAATAGAAGACTGTACAGAACTGGAACTTGTTTGGATAATCCACCAAAATCTGTGCATTTTATAACGAGGGCACGCAGTCAGCAACTGTAACCTGAATTTTTTTTTTTTTTGATACGCAGTGTCTCTACAAACTTTTTCAGATTGATCAGATCTATGGTTTTGCCACTAAAATAATCGCTTGCTAAAATTTTGGTATTAACAAGGTTACTATACATCTTTTTTTGGGTGGTGAGGATGGGAATCAGAAGCCAACAGTTGTTACATTTGTCAGTATCTAGAACAATAGACACTTCTTTTTCTCTGCTCTGTTTTGCTTTTCCCCCAAAATGTCCTGTGTTGCATTGATCCAGAAATGCGTAGAAAAGAGACTTTTACTGAAAGGTTAATTTGATTTAGCTACAGCTAAAAGGGTATCACTATGTAAGCTGCCTCTCTATCGGTCTTTTGCACCAGGTTGGATATGTGAGACTGGTCAAACAAAAAGGTATAGCCATAATAGAAGTTGGCTAGAGAATCAGACTGTGGTGTGCATTTCCCTTACTGCTTCAAGGACTTTAAAATGTTTTGCTTTTGTGTAGTGTGAAGATAAAATAGATGGACAAAAAGCTTTTACCTAGCAGGGAAAAAATGCAGGTGGATGTTGTGCATTTGTGGCTTATGCAGAAAAATTCTGCTGCTCTGTGTTATGAAAACCCCTGACTGTTTCGACCTCCTTGTTCAAGGGGAAGGATGATGTCACAAACCTGGACCTGAGGCTGAAAATCTCCAAGGAAGAAAAAAAACTTGGCTTTTTCTTGGTGAAGCACAGGCAGGAGTTAACCAAAGCCCTGGGGCCAGAGCCACCTAGACCATACCACTACTTCCTGGTAGATGTGAGTGTAGTTCGGATTGCTTCATTTGGGGCTTCACGGTGACCTGAATTCATTTTAAGACATTCCTGAAAAACAAACCTTTTGTATATGAGCAGTTTTGAGCACCCTGTGCTCTGTAGCGATTTTTGGACTGATTTAAAAGTCAGTCGGGCTGAAAAATGTCACATTCAGTTTCTTGTGACCTTACCTGGGATTGGCAGTTTGCTGTGCTGTCCTACTGAAATATGAAACGGGAGCTGGACCTCAAGGAGAATTTGGCTTTTCTTCCGTGAAATTCACTTCTGAATTGTGCATGGAAAATCAGTGCAATTCCTGGTGTTCTTCCCAAGGCCCACTGTTCCTTAGGCAACCTGGGAGATTGTTCCACAGCACAATGTTGGTCACTTCTAGCTCAGTTCTGCACTTCTAGAGCAGCACCTGATACTGAGGGCAAGAACCAGTCCCCAGGGCCAGGCCTGTCTCCCACAGGAAAGGTGATGGATAAGGATTACAGCTGTTACCTGGGGTTCAGGGGGGAGTCTCCAAGGATCTCCCAGAGCCTGCAAGGCTCAGTTTTAACACCTGTGAGGCAGGAGAGCTCCTTGCTTCCATAGCCCCAGCTTGTCCAAGATCTTGCCTAACAAGGAGCAATGGGAATAGCACAATGCTGAGCACACTGGGTCGCTCTTTTTGCTGTTTTATACTGAACCCTCTCTTTTTTTCCTTTTTTTTCCTAGTCTGGGGAAGCTAACAGGTGTCAGGAAACCTTTGCCCAACTCTGTTGTCCCCCAGGATGAAGGATGACAACCCAAATCATGCATCTAAACAGCAAGGAATGATTTATTTCAATTGATGCTGGTAATGATTAGCCTGAAAAGACTTGAATCAGAATTACTTACTACCCACTATAGAGAGTTACAGCTGCTGTATCTTATTTATTATTAATTAATTAAATTGATGATTAAAAAGCTTCATTATTAAAAAGGAGAAATTGATGGGTTTCATTGGAGATGGTTTGGCTAAGCTGGTCACTTAAAAGCAGGGGGAACCCCATTTCCTCCATTCCTCACTGATAACACAGAGGATGCTGCCACAAATCTCCAGGGCTCAAGAAAAACAGCAAAAGCAGATTATTCCATGAGCACCTTCATGAACAGTCCTGCTTGGAATTCAGTGCAGGGAGCACCTGTGTTCCAACACCTCTTGAAAGATCAGCTCCTGCTCGAGGTTTCCCATTGCTCTATTGAGTATCTCTGTTTATCTTCCATTAATATTAGCCCCTAGGAAAATGAAAGGCATGAAATAAAAAATACTCACATCTTTTAGGCAAGCAGGTGCCAGCTTGGGACCTGGAAAAATGCTGGGTTTAAAGAAACACTCCTTCACAGAGTATGGGCTATTTAAATAGCAAAGGGGGAGAGAAGAGATGAAGAAGTTTGATATACACATGGTCAGGTTCTCCAACAGATTATTTGACTAATAAAGTGATTTTCACAATGGGTTTGAATTACCTGACAACCTCCCCTCTCTCCCATGTTATTCCTTACCTTCTCTCTCCTGGGCCAGTCGAGCCAGCACAGACTTGGAAGTGAAACTTGGACTTTTTGCAGCCCACCTGTTTCAAACACATCATAAACCCGAACATTTCCTTGTCCCGCCCCAACAATCAGCAAAACCAGGTGAGTTTTTGAAACAAATGGAATTTCATTCTTTGCGAATATTTGCAAGCCATGACAAGAAAAATTGTCTCAAAAGGCGGAGAGAAGGAAGAGTTAAAGCAGAGACTGGCCTACCCCTGGAGCAGTTCACAAAGCAANTTTTGAAACAAATGGAATTTCATTCTTTGCGAATATTTGCAAGCCATGACAAGAAAAATTGTCTCAAAAGGCGG
Source organism: Donacobius atricapilla (assembly GCA_013397315.1). Classification (NCBI taxonomy): domain Eukaryota; kingdom Metazoa; phylum Chordata; class Aves; order Passeriformes; family Mimidae; genus Donacobius; species Donacobius atricapilla. The sequence goes on from WBMY01012080.1 coordinate 125,936, forward strand.
AGAGAAGGAAGAGTTAAAGCAGAGACTGGCCTACCCCTGGAGCAGTTCACAAAGCAATTAAAGGTGGCAAAGAGAGGAACAAATGAACTGCCAACGCAAAAATCACATCCAAAAAGAGGTTCCTTAACACAACAGCCTATTGTAAGCGTTGAAAAAGAGGTGCATCTGTGGGAACAGTAAGATCTGTTCCATGAGAACCCATGCAGCAAAAAACGTCAACAACGTGAATCTTAGCGCGTACCCACAAATCGCCTTCTGAACAAAAAACGAAGTAGTAAGAAAACTGCCAGCGCGTAGTACGGAATTACGCGCGGCGCCGCGGGAGATGGATTTACGCGCGGCGGGAGATGAAGCTGCGCGCCCCGCGGAGCGCACACGCGGGGTAAGGTCCTGCCGCGGAGTTCAGAGCGGGGCGAAACCCGCGCAATCTCCGCTCGCGGATTGCAAGCACTGGCCGGCACGATTCTGTCCAGGCTGGCAGCGAGAACCTAAAAACAGCTGCTCAGAGAGAAGGCTGGGAGGGGAATGATGAGTTTGAGCTCACAGCTGAGAATTTCAGTCACCTGCACCTGACTTCCACCCCATCCTTCCTAGCCTGTTGTAGGAAAAATCCCTCACAATAGAGTCCCCAAAACAAGACTGTATCAGGATAGTCACCCAGTCGAGAATCTGGGAGAAAGTCCTTTTCCTGAATTAAGAGCTGGAAAT
>WBMY01012081.1:16034-95369 GCA_013397315.1 Donacobius atricapilla
GGCGCGGGGGTGGGTGGTGCCGGTGGCGGCAGAGCAGCCGCCGCCGCCGCGCTGTGCCCTCGCTGCCCGTTGGTGTCCGGCTCCAAGGCCGTTCTTGTGCTGGGGACCGCCACGCTGGAAGGCGGAGCGGGAACACGGGCCCTTCCCCGCGTTCCGGGCGCTGCGCGCGGTTGCGCAAGGCTGGCAGTGAAATCCAGCGCGGCACAGCCGCGCCGAGGGGAGCGGGGAGCTCGGCCCTCGTACACGGCGGGCGGGGAAAAGGTGCAGGCAGAGAAAAGCTTGAGAGGAAAAGAGAATTGTGGGAACTGGCCGGGATTGATACTGTTTTGAGCAGCTTCGCTTCCCAGTCTGGGAGCGGAGGGAGGAGAAGTGCCCCGTGCTGTTTTTCTGTCCCTTTCCTTTGGGAATAGGCTTGGTGCATTGGATGTTCCCTGCAGAGGGGCAATTAGGATGTGCTGGCACTGATTAGCCGTGCTTAGGCTAATACTGAAGTACTGCTGAAAGGGACGACAAGTGTTGTTTAATACATAGAGTTGGCAAACGACAGATCTGGTTTGTAAAGAATTTTGTCTGTACCGGTGTGCATAGTCAACCACTTTTTAAATATAAACATATTTAAAATAAATCTTAATGGAAAAAATGCCAACAGCAAGCTAAAAATAACCTACTATACTATAACTCTGTAATATTGACACTATATATGTTTTCTTCTGAAAGGTTTTAAGTTCTTGGCTAATGAAAAAATGCACACATGACTGAAACAAGATTTGACCAACTCTTGTTGCAATGTGATAACATCCTGTGATAATAGTAACTCATTTTGCTGACAAAGTCAATGTTCCTTGTTGCTTTACGAATGAAAGCTTATCCTGATCAAAGGAAAATAGAGCAGTCCTCCCCACTTGCTGACTATTACTTAAATTGATTAAAAACCCATGCTAACCTGAGACGTAACAAAAATGTGCGATACTGTTATTATATCCTAAACATTTTGGATAACTTAATTTTGTGTAAGCTTTTCTAAAATACTTCTGCTTTAAGTGCTTTAGATTGCAGATTTCTCTCTACTTGGCACTAGTTGTTAATAGAAAGTATACTTAAATAGTATTCTTATTCCATGAGAGTTTTATTTGTTTTTAATATAAGCATATAATAATTTATACTCTTGCTTTAAAGAAGGATGTGTAGGTTAAAAAATCCTGACATTCAAGTCGTACTCTTATATATGTCACTGTAAGTCATTGAGAATAGTCTTTGATTTAGCGCAGTAAAAATCACGAGCACAAATAAAGGTTTTGAAAGAGTGTTTTAAAAGTTTTGGTGTCACTCATCAATAGCAATGGGAATATTATTTTAATATTTTAATCTGGTTTTAATATTTCTTTACCATGAGAGTAGAAGGAGGTATGGCATGGCAGGTTATCACTGCTGTCATTGACTGTGAGGATACAGTATAGATATTTTTTAATGAATGATTACAACTTGATGAGGACCTTTTTTAAGGACCACCTGTGTTCTTGTGAATTGTCTTTGGAAAATATGCATACTGATTTTCATAGGAGTAGAAAAATAATCTTTGCTGGAAAAAGTGTGAACTGTGAATTTAAGTCTGCAACCTTTATTTGAATGCTCACTTCAGAGTTTAAAATGCAAGGATGTTTTCGTATTAAATTAGACCTTTACTTTTTATCTAGGCACTAAAAACAGTAGTTACACTTCTAGGAACTCAGTATCATGAATTCAGTGTTTTGCTGAAAATGAGGTGCCTGTTGTCAAATTCGGTTTTGTATTGTCTTGAAATTGGACTTTTGAAGGTCAACACAAGCTAAAGTGTTTTAGTTGGAGTACTTTCGTGTGAAACCAATGAGAACAAAGGTGAAAGATGAGAATGGCTGTTGGTCAGTGTTTGTTATTTGTGTACTTTTATGTGATTGCTCCCTTCAGGTTTTTTTTTAAAAAACATGAGAAGTCTCTGGCAACTGGAGCTGTGATTTTCAATACTTCTTCGTTCTGTTCAGGAGGAATGTAACAGTTGTATTTGAATACTTCAGACTGATGTTTAAGTGATGTGGCTAATTTTTGGATTTGAAAGCCAGTAGCAGGAGGAGTTCATGTGCAGAAATGTTTTATCACTAGTTTTCTCCTTCAGCTTGTGTTGCTTTTTGTGTTAGAGAAGGTGATGTGTCAAAGAAATGCCCTTTGCACACAATAACATATTGGGTCACGTGCTCCTGGGGGTTCTTCCTGTGGTTTTTGGAGTAGCCCCAAAGAAGTGGGATTGTCTGGAGTGCAAAGGGCCTGTAGTGGGTAGCCTTTGAGAATATGGTCCCAGTGACTTTATATAGGGTGTTTCTGGGCAACGAGTCCTGGGCGTAAGTAACCACACAGATCGGTTGAGTGGAGATGTTCTAGATAGGAACATCTTTTTAAAAGTCAAATCCAACACCCCAGCCCCTACTTTCAGGAGTCTGTTGTGTAATCAGTATGATTTTTCATGTTTTTTTCAGAGTGTGCCTCCGTTTTCCTCACTCCTGCACCCATGTAGGCTGACTTATCTTTATCTCACTGGAAATAACTAAAGGAGTAGTGGGGTAAGGTTGCTTGCCATGTCCTTTATGAGGAGTGCTTGGTCTTAATTCCTCTAATGCCAACAGGAGTAACTCAATTTTTTTCCACTCATTTAGAAGGAACTGCTCCAGAGACAAAATGCAATGCTTTTGGGACCAGACTTCAAGGCAATTTCTATAAGAGGTAGCCATCCTAGCCTTCTCCTTTTTAACTCAAAATTTCAGAGGTCATATTTTGGCTTCTGACACCTTATGCAATTTACAAGGTTCTTTGTCTGACTTTTGCAATAAATCTTGATTTTGTGATGTATGGCAGGTCTTCATGCTCTAGCTCTTTTGAGCCTGATTTGATGATTTTTTTATTTTAGTTCCAGTACCTTGTTTCTAGACACTTCATTCATTCCTTCAGTAAATTACACCAGTTACTTTCTGTGTGCCCTGTTTTTATTTCCGATTAAAAGAAAAATATTATTAACCTTGTGACTCAAGATTAAAAAAAACTCTCAGTTGTTGCTGCATTTCTTGTGGGAACAGCACAGCCTTCAGATTAGCTTCATTATAAATATTTATTTTTGAGGAGTAAGTTTCTTAAAATGTTAGTTTTTCCGCTGCCTTGGAGCAGGCTGGAACAGAAGCAAAGAGCCTTTAAAACTTGCCATTTCTGCATGCCAGCAGATGTATTCCTGTGACAGAAGTCCTTGGACATCACCCCTCTGTGCCAAGGTGGCTTTGCATGGGAAGGGTGACAGTGCTGTTCCCAACACTGGCACTGCGCCCACCATGTCTGAAGGCAAAGTGCCACAGAGAGGTGCTGCAAGCTGCTCTCAGCTCCCTTGCACCTGCTCTCAGTAACTGTGGATTGAAGCTGCAGGCTCAGTTTCTTGCATTCACATCAAAGATTTATATGGAGAGTTTTAAATTGACAAGGAGTTTGGGATGGGGTCATTGGCTCTAGGTTTGGGGGTTTTTTTTCATTTTTTTAAGGTGATCCAGGATGTAGGAAGTGGTGGCAAGGTATTTGTATTAAAAGCACGAACTCAAAGCCACTGCTGTCAGTATCAAAAATCTTAAGTCCTTCTCTTTTGTTTCCTTCCAAGTGGTGTCTTCCAGAATTTGCAGTAGCTGAAGAATATCTCATGTAAAGGATGTATTTCTTTGCTTTCTTGGTTTAGGACTTTGGGGACTATTTTTGGGTTTTCTCAGTGATTGTAGTGGCTATAAATTTCTGTGTGGTGGTAGCAGAAACTCAGATTTTCTTAAATCTGGGGAGCAGGATGCAAGATGAAACCAAGAGCTAATTAACCAGATCTGTCAGCAGTACCGATGGTTCTTCAGGTTGTAATTAAGTTGACATGGTGTCAAGCAGCTGTTGGAGTGGTCCCACTGACCCTTGTAAACTTCCTTCTTCTGTACCAGCTGTGGGATAACAAGTGCTTCTTGCCAAAAAAGTTTTCTGACTGTTTGTTCATCATTGCTGTGTCTCCACAGTCTGGCAAGTGCCAAGTGCTCGGGAAGAAGGAGGGGAAGAGGGAACTCCAGTTGTTTCTGGTTTGTCATGGAACCACCTGCCCTGAGATAGCTCTGTAGTGCTGCTCTGAAAACCTGAGCAGCCCTGCCTTTAGTCAGGCTATGGAAGTGCAGGATTAAATAAAACTCTTCTGCTGCTAAGTCATTAATTGCGAAAAGCCTTTTTGCCTGTCATAGCTGTGACTGTCTAGTATTCTGAATTTCATCTGTTTAAAAGTCACTTCCAGTGCAACTTCGCATTGCGCTCTAAATAGAAGTGTAACCATCTAAGCATAAACCCAGTTATTTGTTCTACTCAGTTTGCTTTTTTAACCTTGTTGCCTGTAAGCATATCCTTTCTATATGCACCCTAACCCATCTTACTTAGGGAGAAGGAGTTACACATAGCCTTTATCCTGCTGGTTTTTGCATGGTATTCCCTTCCCAAATCGTGGCAGTTGTGCAGCAATGGCCATGTCTCAGCTGCCACATTCTGCTGTTCATCCCCTGCCTCTTATGTCATGCTGTTACTTTGTTCCATTGCACAGCACAGAGACATTGAGGTTTGCCATCTGTCAGAAAATGGCATGGTTTTAAGAGTGACATGAATGAGAGTCCTAACAGAGAGTAACTCTCTAGTTATGTCTTTGTTAAGCTTCCTAACAACAGAAGTATTATTACAAAGCCTATTTCATGCAAAACTGAGCGTGCAGTGATGTGCATTTCTTTTTCACTTATTTGCAACCATTTCTGCTTTTAACTGACCAGCAGAAGTGGTGTCCTGTAAACCTGCTTGCAAGCTATGGTGCTGCTGTTGGCACAGATGTTCCTTAAAACCGGAGCGTCCCATTCAAGAAATAAACTTAGGTGAACTGTATTTGATGCTGTCTTTGTCTGCAAAATCTTCTAGAAGCTACAAAACCAGGCAGGTAAGCAAGACTCCCAGCGCTGACTAAGGTTAAAAACCATCAGAAGCACTTGCCAAGAGGACAGTCCCATGTAGAGGTTCCTGTCTAAGCACTTTGAAAATTCAGGTTTGGGCCAGCATCTTCACTGGGAAAGAAGCAGTGTTTAAATTCTCTTTTTGTCGTAAAGTTAACCTTTCTTGTTAAACTACTTTAGTCTCCTTACCTGACATTGTGTCCTTACCAAAGTGCTGTTGATTCTGGATTTACCACATCAGATTCAAGACTGTACCTTTCATATATCTGTGGGAGTAGTTATGGGGGCAGTTTGACTTTGGTGATAATGAGTAGGTGCTTTGATGTGTAAATACCCCCCAGCAGTTTTAGAGGAGGCTCTTAGCAGGGTCAGTTAACATCAGTGGAAACCACAAAGTGCATGTGTTTTGCTCTGTCTTCTTACCGGGCACAGCAGGACTGTGTGACTGGAGGGGTGAAGTAGGATGCTGCTCACTGTATGCTTTTGGAAACTGCTTGTTTCATTCTCAAGAGGACTGAAAAAAAACCTATGGAAAACAGATATGCGTTGCCATTTATAAAATGGACAAAAAGTGCCAAATGCTTGTGCTCTCAGGCACATGATGTGATTCCTGGGGCCGTGCAGGCCTAGAAATTGGGTTTCTGTCATGCTTGTGGATCCCTTCCAACTCAGGATATTCTGTGATTCTTCTTTTTGGTTTTTTTGTTGTGCCTATGTTTGAAGTGTGTTACAGTCCTGATTGACTAGCCTGGCAGAAAATGTGTGTGCTGATTAACTTAATTTTCAAGTAATAATTATTTGTAGATAGGAACTGTAGTTGCTTGAGAGAAGGTATATCAGAAGAAGACAGATATACTCAGATGATGCAGTCAGTGTTTTCTGAGATAAGTTTCAGTTGCACAGTAGGATAAGATTATCATGCTCAAGTTCAGTGTCTATGTGTGAATTGGTGTTGAGTCTGAGAGATAGCTTTGGATGTGATAACAGGCAGTTCTCTCATCTTCAGCTATTTTCAGATGTTACAATCTCTTGCATGAAATTACCACTGGATGGTAATCAGCATCCTGTTTCGTGACTTATCTAATGATCCAAATGACTTCCGGCATCCCATGTAAGGGGAAGGCAACGTTTTTGGTGGGGAAATGGTTGTGAGAATAAATGTAATTCTTACAGCTGAAAGGGTCTGGGGTGGTTTATTTTGGTTGATTGGTTACTTTTAATGGTGAACTGTATAATGATACCTAGTGTGACCTCCTGCATAAACAATTAAATCAGATTAAATATGACTTTGAAGGCATTATTTAGCTAAAGTGTATTTTAGTGAGCTGTTTCTGTGTAGCATAATATTTGCAGCTTCACTGAGCAGCTGTCAGGTACTATGAGTCATAACTTAGACCAACAGGATGTGTATTTAACAAAAATTTAATTTGCCCCTGACATTGGTGGTGGTGTTTTTATTTAGTTCTGCATAAAAGATGCTTGCAGATGTTTGAGGTGTTTTTTCCCGAGCTTATTAAAAATTAAAATTTGTTTGTAAGCATTCAGAAAATACTAGGGGCAACCTGGATTAAGTAAATTTAACTTGAAATTGATTATGTCTACATAGTGATTTTAATGGATTTGTTTTTTCTTTTCTCTAGCGGAAGAGACTTTGGAATGCAGAATGCACACCATTCCCAGATGAGACACCCCTGTGTCTGAAAAAGACAAATGTCAGGACATCAGTGTCTGCTACTTCGATTTCCAATGCGTGGCTTAGGTGTGGGGATGGTTTTCAGAGCACTTCAGTGCTGGAGGTAAAAATGCTGTCATAGTGGTGTAACAAAGAGATGCAAACTGATGGTGCATTTCCGTGCTTGACTGAATAATAAGATGTTGCCTTTTTTTTGGTGTTGTTCCCAGACTAACAGCATACTGTTGCAGTTGTCAAAAGAGAAAAAATGGAAAGCACAGTTATGTAAGGACATTGCCTTAACTTGTTAGTGTAACTTGCTGAGCACAAATTAATATGTTGTGTTCTAGATAGCTCTTATCACTTAGAAATTTCAGTAATACACTGAAGAATGCAAAAGTAATTTGACATTTGGGGTGGAGTGCTACATTTCCTGAAAAATATGGAACAAAAATACTGTAGATTGCATGTGAAGATTTTTTTCTAGACTTAAATAATGTGCTTGCAATAGTGAGTCGAGTGTAGAAAATCCTGCTTGATAAGCCAGCTCTGATTTAAGAGTGTTTTGTGCTGACCTCAAACTGCTTTTCTGTTTTTTCTTCTGGTACTGAACAGTCACAGTGTTGCATATCTTGTGGGAGACAGTAAAATCAGAGGGTAACCAAGTAATTCTTTCTGTAACTTTTCAATAGGACGCATGCTTTATCAAGCATGTTGTTACTGCCCACTTTTAACATTTTAGTGCTGAAAATACTAAAATAGCTCCAGTTCTTCTCAAGGTCACTTGTGATTTCTGTCATAGTCAGAGAATGTTTGTTTTTTCCAAATCTATGAAAATTCTGATTTTATGTTACTGTTCTTGTGCTTTAATGCCTCATTATATTACAGTCTTGTAAAAGATTTTAAAATCAATTTGAAATTGTTCTCTGTGCTTTGGTGGGTGATTTCAAAACAGCTTTGAATACAGTGATACATGTTAAAATTATTTTTAATGTCTTAGTGATTAAATCTCTGTCTCTTTTTAATATAGTCCCAGAGGCCTTCTAATAAGAAATCCAGGATTAAGAAGCGTCTTGGACCACTGTTAACATCTGCTGAAAATGCATCTAGTATGTTTTGATTATTTCATGTTAACATTGTCAGAATATTGTTAGTTTATTTTTTCCTGTATTGGGGTAGAAGTTGGCTCAAAATACTGGTGGCTTTATTATTCTGTTACTGTAATTAGAAGCTAATTTTGATCAAACACACATTCTTGCTGTTGTGGTAGGGCTCATCTATTCACCCACAGCGCCAGAAATCTATTCTACAAAGCTGCAGGCACTCAGCTATTGCTTTTGAAAAGGTAAAAGAAGCATCACTAATGCTGTAAATGGTATGTATTATAACAAGGATGGGATATTTAAATCCTTCACATTTTTGTTAGAAGGGGATGAAAAATAGCCCTTCGCTGTAAGATTGACAGTGAAATTATTCTCGCTACTCCTAGACAAATAAGCAGGCATGAGAGAACACATATTTTGTAAATATGGCAACAGATGGAAAACCAGAGTTTTGTCAACCTCTTGCTTTTACAGTCTTCTGTATGCTTCAAGTTGCTTAATATTGTCATTAAAAAAGAACTCGAGACAGAATAAAGATGAGGAGAACTTATTGACTCTTTCTAGTTCTTTCCTTTATTTTGAGCCTGAAGGAAAGGAGAGAAAGAGGAGGTGTTATTTTTCAGTATTGCTCCAGCAGCTGTGTTGCTTCTGTTGGATGTAATTAGGTGACCTACTGGGCACTTTTTTTACCTTTTGGGGTAAGCTTTTCTAGATTTCTAAGAAGAACCTCTCTGTATTGAAGGAGGAGATGAGGTCGTGTTTTTCTCTTCTGGCCCCTGTGGCCTAATTTGAAACCCCTAGAAATTGTCTAAATTGCCATTTACTTATAATGTTTTAGTAATGGTAGGAAGTGGAAAATTCTGCCTTCTTAGTTCTCTATGCTCTGTGCTAAGCCTGAACCCTTTTCTCCTTGTTTTTATGATTAAAAATTATGCAGGAAGGTATTTTGAATTAAAATGTCTTGCTCCAAAAACACACCAGCTTTTCTTTGCAACACCTGAGGAGTTATTTTTTTTCCTCTCAGGAAAAAACTGAAGAGTAATCCCTACAGATGGAATACTTTTTATTCCTTTGTTACTTGTTGGAGAAAGTCAGAGAGCTCCCAAACCCAGAATTCTAAGGACAGTCTTTCTTTAAATCACTCAGCATAGGTCAATGAAGAATGCGGGGGAGTGGAGGAGTGTTAGGACTGTGTGTAGGGGGGACTAAATGTCAGATAGTCATGGCTTGTCCTCACACTGCTGAAGGACGCAGTGTTAGCATTTATTGTGGAGAGCTAAACTGAAAATAATGCATGTATGAATAAGAAAAACAGGTGAGTTCATACTTCAGTATTAATCTACCATGCTTAGTAACCGAATTTATAATTTTGTCCATTAAAATAATACGGTTTAATTTTTAATACTTTTAAGTTTAACAAAACTGTATTTCTGTAACAATCTAACACTTTGCAATACTTTTTCATAGGAGCTGCTGCTGCTGAAAGTGCTAAGGAAGCTGAGAACATAATATGGACCTCTAGTGGTAGTGATTTTTCAGATGATGAAAATAAAACATTGATTCCAAGGTTGCATAGCAAAACAAGTGGCGCTTCCAAAACAGAAGAATTGCCTAGCAGACATGATTTATTGTTAGAGGACAGAAGTAGTGAAGGTAAGTTCAAGGGCAAGATTAAGAAGAAACTTTCCATCAATTTCAGGTGCTGTAATGAAAATATTCCTGAGGTCATTCTGACAAAATGGCACGATCCATTCCTATTTTGGTTAGATCAGCTGGAGAGGGTTTTTTCCATAAATCTCACCTGGGTATACAGTAAACTCTTAGTATAAATTATGTACAAAACTTTAAACTTTGGAGTAAAGGAGCACAGTTGTCTCCATCTACTGACTAGATACGGCAGTCTTTGCAGCTGCAGATAGCATCATCTTCTGTGCCACGCATTTTCATTTTGGAACACAGTCTGCCTTGCTTCCCCTGTTAGCTGCACTATGTGAACCGCCATGGGTTTAGTTCTTAGAACTTCCTTTCTAATTCATGGACCAGGAAATGACAGAGGGGAGAGAAACTGATTAAAAAATGTAGCTAAAGACAGAAAAATCTTTGCTTGTATGCTCTATTATAAAAGTGTTAATTGGGCTAATGTGTAAGTTGCATTGGAACTTGTCAAGAAGTCTTTACAATGTAAAAATAAGTTAGGTTAACTTTGTAATACTTCAGCTAGGTCTGAAATATTACCACTTCAGTTAGACTGGATCCTGGATGTCTGGCAAAGCATTCAAACACTGCTATGAGCTGAGCAAATAGATTGACAGGTTGATGACTTTTTGTTTCGTGTGTGACACTGGTTAAATATGTTCCCTGTGTTTAAAACAAAAATGCAAAGTTTTCCTCCTTTCATCCATATTTTTACAATCTATATAACACTGTCATTGACATATCTGATGGTTATCTTTTGTAATTCGTAGTAATTTTCTTCTTTTCAAAAAGGAAGGACTATTCATTTTCTAAACTGCAATCTGTTGCTAAGCAGGAGTGTTTCTAACCTACCATTAATATTATTTGCTTGTCCCCTGCAAGTATATCCTGCAGGCTTTAATCTTCCTTTTTTTTTATAATGGCAATACACAGATGTATTTTTATGCTTGTAAGGTAGCAAAATTTGGTTTCTCTGTGTAATTGAAGGAACTCTGATGTGTTATGTATCTGCTTGACGGTTACTGAGAAAATCCAATAATTGTCATGTTTTTCTTCTAAACCCAAAAATATCTTGAAAACAGTGGGGAGTAAAAGAACTGTAATATCTATGTTTTTTGAAGTAACCATCATATACACTAATTTGAGCATTGTACCTAGTGTACCTCTGTGTGTGTGCATATAGAGGTACAGTTGTAGGTGTGGTGACAGTAGGGATAAAATATTTTAAAGAGATGTTCCCTTTCATGTGAAGTTCACTTTGAGTGTCACTACTTCAGTGTGACAAGATAAAATGGATTGCCTTGTATTTCATCAGGGAATTTATACCGTTGTCACAGTTTGCACGCAGCTTGTCACAGCTTCAAGAGAAACCTCTTTGTGCCACCTGGTTGCTGATGCCTGTGTTTAAAATTTCTGATGAAGCTTCCTCATAGTTAGAAACAGAAATGCATTCACGTGTGTAAAAGGAGGCAGCACTATAGCTGTGTGTTTGCCTGGGTGACTTTAGAGTTTGAAAGGTCAATGAAGAAAATAGTAATTTAGATTACAGTTGCACTACCAAGTACAGAAAGTACTGCCACAGTTCCATGGATATGTACAGATGCCTGAGTCATGGTGTGGGTGCCTTCTTTCTCTGCTGCCTCTCCCCTGTACATGACCATTCCAGTTTAGAAATATGACATTTAGAAAAGCAAAAAAAGCAACCCCCCAAAAAGCTTTTATCCCTTCTCCTTTGAACATATGCTCATTTACGCAAAACACATTGAAATTCTCTCTCAGTACCTTGTGGCATTTGGACCTAAAGGATTGTGAGGGTGCTACGGCAGCTCAGGTTTCCATGGCCTCCATTTGATCCTTGGAGTTGAATGAACTTTTGGAATTGCATTAAATAACACATGGTCCTGAGGATGGTGGGAAAAAAATTTCTGCATTTCTATCTGCCTGTCTTTGTTTATTGCCATTGCGTTGTGAGTTTGTTTGGGGCTTTTTTATTTATTTTTTTTTACCTCCATCTTTTCTTATTCCTGTTTCTATTAATTTGTCCTCTGTGATTCTCTCTTTGATGTGCTTAGAGATTTGATTTGCAGACCTGTATATTTAGGTATGGTGTTCTAGGGGGTGACCATTTCAAATAGCTTTTTTGTTCCTCTGTGAGGGTTACCACTAATAGCAGATGTTAATTAACATTGTTTAAGGCATTTGCTCAGAACAGTTAATTCTGCACTAGTACATGTGGAAAATCCCATGCAGCTGAGCAAAAGAGCCCTCTAACTAAACTATGGAAAAATTAATAATAGCTAAACTAAAAAGAACACCCTACCTACCTGTGCAGTTAAATGTACCACCTCTTTGCAGTCAGTACTTTGAAGTCTTTTTTTTTTTTTTTTGTATGTATGTAATTTTTATCCTTCCTCACAGAACATTTTTGGCTAGTAGGATTTAGCTTTTATGAGATAGAAAATACTTGAACATAGGTAAAAAGTAATGTTGCAATTCTTTCCCCAAGTTCAGGATAGCTGTAGTATTACTCTATGTGCTTACAATAGGTGGTGATTAAGAAAAACTGTTTTTACCAATATTCTATTCTATTTTAGATGAATTGAAGCTCATTGACTGGGAGAAGGATACTGATTCCACTGATCAGTGCGATGGGTCAGAAAAAGAGGACAGCTCACTAGAGATATCAGACTCAGATTCTTGCACAAATACTAACTCTCTGCCTGTCAAAGAGAATGATGAGCTTTGTAAGGTGAGAAACTGTTCCAAGTTTAAGAAAAAAAGCTGCTGCTATAATTATGGAATGTATTCATATTTGTTTGCATTTGAACTGGGGCAGTGTGAGGATTTTGCTTACCTTATCTTTTCAGAAGAAATTCTGTACCATAAGAATTTCAAGGCATTTTCTTTGACTGCCAAACCTCAAGACCTAGCAATGCCCCTCACACAGAGTTTGGTAGTGTAGTCACAGGATGACTGAGTGGGAAGGCACCTCTGAAGAGTGCCTGGTCAAACCCCTCTACTCACATATGGCTAGCTGAAGCTTGCTGTTCAGGGCTGTATCAGGTTGCATTTTGAGTATTTCCAAGAGCAGAGACTCCACAACTTCTCTGGGCAACATGTGCCAGTGCTTGGTCACCCTTGAAGTAAAGCAGCTTGTTCTTATATTAAATTTGAATTCTTGTATTTCAATGTGTGTGCAAAAAGTCATCAGGTGGGTGGGTTTCTCACCAGAGATGATCATCTGGACTCTCTATAGTCCCTGGCTGCTTGTGACAAGTTGGTGACCAAATTTCCTGTAGTGTGGTGGGTGAGAGACCATTTCCTATTTCTCTTTAGTACTTTGAGACTGTGACTATCTAAAAATCCAGGTATTGGGAATAGAGTATGATGAGGTAAAGGACTGCATGCAGGATTCCCGTTTCAGTGATGAGGACTGCAGAGCTCCAGAAAGGGAAAGCAATAAGAACTGAATCATACTGGCTAAGATATGGTAGCTCTGTTGTTTTTTTTACTGCAGAAAATGTAAGTTTATTTCTAAAGAAGCATTCTGTGTCAACGATAGATCTTTATTTAGTATCTTAAAGTGAACTGACCTGTGTGAAAAGACTTAAGATGTGATGGTACCTTAGGGCAAAGTAAGTGGGGCTGTGCAGGGTCACTGTCCCTGGGGATGTTCAGGCAAAGACTGGACGTGCCGCGTAGTGCCGTGGTCTAGCTGACACGGTGGTGGTGTTTGTTCAGAGGCTGGATTGGATGATCTCAGAAGTCTTTTCCNGCAGAGGGCGCCGCAGGCCCAGGAACCTCGGCCGGCGGGGTCCGTGGGGAAGGCTGCTGGCGAAGCCGATTAAAGCCTGATTGAAACTTGTTTATGTGTCAGTTCTGTATTAAAGCGCTCGCGAGTGAGCGTGACGGAGAGTCCTGCTCACAGAGAGGGAGAGCAGGCTCCGGTTTCCCAGGAATCAGGCCCATGGCAGGATGCTGCTGCCTTGCTGGGGCCGGAGGGTGGGACGGTGGCGCTGTCCGTGGCCCCTCATCACAAGAAGGACATTGAGGGGCTGGAGAGATTCCAGGGAAGGGCAGCGGAGCTGGGGAAGGGTCTGGAGCACAAGTATGATGAGGAGCGGCTTAAGGGAGCTGGGGGTGCTTAGCCTGGAGAAAAGGAGGCTCAGGGGGGACCTCACCACTCTCTCCAACCTCCTGAAAGGAGGCTGTAGCCAGGTGGGGTCAGACTCTTCTCCCAGGCAACAAGCAAGGGGACAAAAGAAATTAGCCTCAAGCTGTGTCAGGGGGGCTCAGGTTGGACATCAGGAAGAATTTATTCACAGAAAGTGATCAGATGTTGGAAGGGGCAGCCCAGGAAGGTGGTAGAGTCACCATCCCTCAAGGTATTTAAGGAAAGACTGGATGTGGCACTTAGTGTCATGGTCTGGTTGAACACGGTATTNTGGATGAGCTCAGAGTTCTTTTCCAGCCCAGCTGACCTTGTGATGCTGTGCTTCACTCTCTCTGGTGCGGGGGGCTGTTGCCGCACAGGGAGCCCCGCGCCGGCAGCGCTCCCCGCGGTGTGGCTTAGCGGCCCCAGCCGGGCCGGAGCGGAGCGGAGCGGANAGCGGCTTAAGGGAGCTGGGGGTGCTTAGCCTGGAGAAAAGGAGGCTCAGGGGGGACCTCACCACTCTCTCCAACCTCCTGAAAGGAGGCTGTAGCCAGGTGGGGTCAGACTCTTCTCCCAGGCAACAAGCAAGGGGACAAAAGAAATTAGCCTCAAGCTGTGTCAGGGGGGCTCAGGTTGGACATCAGGAAGAATTTATTCACAGAAAGTGATCAGATGTTGGAAGGGGCAGCCCAGGAAGGTGGTAGAGTCACCATCCCTCAAGGTATTTAAGGAAAGACTGGATGTGGCACTTAGTGTCATGGTCTGGTTGAACACGGTATTTGGTCATAGGTTAGACTCGATGATCTTGGAGTCTTTTCCAACCATATTGATTCTGTGAAACAGCGAGTTTGGCTGTGGCAACACATGTGACCTGGCACTTGTCAGGCTCCTGTGGGTGTCAGTTCCACTCTAGCATCTGTAGCTCAGAGTTCAGCAAGGGTTAGTCAAGTGTTTTCAAGTTTTGAAGAACTTATTTTATATAGCCCAAGTCCCAGGATGCAGCATCAGAAGAGGCTGCATGGTCTGCATTAAAGCTGTGAAAATAGAATTGAGATTTATGCAAGTGGTAAAAGTTGTCCTGTTTTTATTACACCAGCATGACTTATCCCAGTGTACATGGAAAATTGGATAAATGTTATGAGACACGGTCGTATTAGTAAGTGATGCTCATGAGAGCTGGGATGCAATCATACTGTAATAAAAAGTTTTTAAATCTAACCAGAATAGGTATGCTAATACAAAAGATGTGGGTACTTTGGGAAACTGAGGTTGTCCCTACAGATTTCCTCTTCCCCCGTCCCAGCTGGAGTGCCACACTGTGGGAATTTTGCTTGGTGGTCACCCTCAGCAGAAAACTTTCTTCTGGGAATTCAGTGTATGCAGGAGGGTAAATCCCCAGTGATTGCTCTGCCTGCTGCGGTCTTTATTTTGCTTTATTTGGGATATGCTGTTTTCCAAGGAAAAAACTGCTAGAAAAAAACTGTAGGCAAGCCGAGAGATTCCCAAGAGCTAATAGAAAAGTACTATTCACTATAGGAGGTCATTTGCTCTATGAGTATTCTTTTAAAAAGCCTGTTAATTTGTGGCCTAGTTCATGGTGAGGGACGGGGAAAAGCCAAATGTTGATATATCATCATTTTTGTGGTATTTACTAAATATTTGGAATCTAATGGAGTGTGTGGATAATCAAAAGACCATGAAATTTATTTTACGCCACTTCAAAATATGCCAAATACCAAGAGGTTCTGGAGGTTTAGGATTACTGCCAAAATATCTTTATGGTAATATTTACTCTTGGTAGGAGTGTATTATGTTTCTACTGGGAAATCGCTCCCCCCCCAATATACTAATATATCTAATTTAAAAATTACTTCTATTTGGTGATAATTAACTGCATAGAAAAGCTTCATGTATTGTTTTGGTTGGAAGATAAGATTCCTGCTTATCTGTAGGCTGTAAAGCTGCAGTCACGACTCAGTTGATGTTCCAAGTCCCTGTGCTGTGTCTTTCCCATCAACTATCCACTTCTGATGTGTACAGCTGCTTGATAGAGGATAATGAGGAAGGCAAGTTGAAGCTGGCCTTGTGATAGCAGCTCATTTTCGTCTTCAATTCAGAATTTTTGCAGAAAGCATGTGCAAGATATGACAGGACCATGCTTTACTTTCCTTTAGCTATTTTTAGGGGATGAGAGAGTTGTTTTATGTTAGCTTTCATTTGACCTGTAAGTGGCTGAATTTTGGCTTAAGATTATGTGGGACAATGACCCGTTAAGGTGATCCCAGAAGGTTCTATTCTTACAGTTCTTTGACTTCCAGTTACCAGTGGTGGGATACCTAGGGGAACTTTTTTCTTGGAGAACATGGTACTAAAATAAAGATTAACCATTAATGTTAGTTTTTCAGCATACATGTTTTCCAAAAGAGCGCCAGGTAATCACTTCAAAATTGAAAAACTCATTATTTTTATGCATTGGTAGTGACTACTTTTTGCTAAACTTGTGTAGAGACTTATTGTCTCATGACCTGAAGTTCCATATTTAGTAAGAACTGCTTATCTGTGAATTATTTTAAACATACAAATATTTAAATGCTAGGAATTAAATGAAAATGTGTGCTCCTATAGGTAAATTCCTCTCGCCTTTCGTAATACATCTGGAACTGGGCACTTTCTCTGGCCCTGTACTCTGAGTGGCATCATCTTCCCCACTTGAACCCTTCCTTAAAATGCTTCATCCCTTAAAGTAGGCCAGCATTTGTATGGAGTATATAATTTTGGTATCTTACAAGAGTATGGTCTTTTCTTTGTGCCCTCTCTGGTAAAGCCACTTTATCAGTTTCTGATGGTTAGCCAGTTTTGCTTGCTTTATATGGGGAGCAAGTGAGGCTAATCCCAGAATGGTGTGAGGAATTAGTCTCATGTATTTGCTATGTAGCATGAATAAAGTTTAACTGGTTACAGCAGATCCTCTTTATTGCACAGCACACTAATAAGTGCAGTAGACACTTGTCTGCTGATCTTAACTTCTGGTTTGGGTGAAAATTCATCAAAAATTCACATGGTTAAGAGCTTGTTCACTTTGAATCTTAGAACCATAGAATAGTTTGGCTTGGAAGGAAAATAAAGATCATCCAGTTCCAAACACCTGGCATGGGCATCACCTTTCATTAGACCAGGTTGCTGAAAGCTCCATGCAACCTGGCCTTGAATACCTTCAGAGGTGGTACATCCAGAACTTCTCTGGGCAACTTTTTCCAGTGTCTCACCATCCTCACAGTAAAGGTTTTCTCCCTAATATCTAAACTAAAGGCACTCTGATTCAAATTAAAGTCATAAGACATTGTAAGAAGTCCCTCTCCAGCTCTCTCATAGGCAACTGGTAGGGACTGGAATACACAAAGAGTGCTAATATCCCCAAACTATTATGCTGAATGAAGACAGACAACTGAAAAAGAGATTTGCCATGTGTTGTGTTTCAGAACTCTCTAATAAATCCCTACCACATCCTCAGCTCTTTATTGTGCTGCAGTCTGTGTGCCCTGACAGTGGGCGATCTGATGTGGTACTGAATAATGTGCAACAATTATTTTAATGTTGTGCAAAAGATTTATTTTGGGGTTTTCCATAAGTGAAGAACACATTATTTCAGAAGTCCTTCCTGCATAGATATATGTAGGTCTGTATCTTTTACCTGAGGCTTTCTGATCTTTCAAATTAAGATTCATTCAGCTGTTTAGTTTGTGGATTTATTACTATCTTAATCTGGCTCTTAAAAAAAAAGCTCTCAAAACAAATTCTGTCCTTCTGTGGCTTAACATTGAGGGGGTTTCAATATACTTAATGAAATTCTGAAGAGGTTGCTTAAAAGATGAGCACGCCAAGATACGCTGTTATTTCTAGACTTGCTTTTGTGTCCTGGCTTTCTTGGTCCATTATAATGGTAATTATAGCTAACATTGGCTTGGTAATTAGAATTGAGTCTAGAACTATTGTTGTGTAACAGAATTTAAAACAGGTTATCTCAAGGTAGGGAATCATTATTATGGCAAATGGAATTTGTGTCATCCTGTCAGACAGATGACGTAACATGGATAAAGAGTGATGATATGACCGTGTTATTGCAACCATTTACTTTTGTCAGTTTGTTACTGTGGGTATTTTTTTTTTTTTTATGTTTAATAGATACAAAATACCCACAAGCTTGCAATTATTTCTAAATGTGTACTTTATGGAATAATTCAGATTGGAAACAATTTCAAGATTTCTCCAGTTCAACCTGCACAAGGTAATCTCAGAAGCAAAATCAGACAAAGTTGCTTGGGGATTTATCTAGTTGGATCCTGGCAAACTTGAAGGATGAGAACAGCATAACTGATCTGGGTGGCATCCTTCTTCCTTCTGTCTCACTCCTCCATGTCTTTCCAAAAACAGGAACCTTACTTTTCTGGGTAGAACTGCGTTCTTCACCTAGGCCTTTTAGGCAAGACCTACAGGTCAGCAGATTGCAAGTCAGTAGAGGTACAGAAACAGACACCTTTTGCATTCATGCCTGCAAAGTGAAAGGATTTATACCTGAATGACAAGACAAAACTGAACCTGTGCACCAGCTGCTTTCTGCTGCTTCCTGGCTGCAGGGATGTCTCTGCATCTTCTGATACAGGAATCAAGCTTTGAAGCTTTTTTCCTTAGTCACAGACAATATTTCCCCTCTCAACTTTCTGTTTCCATGATTTGGTCAGATTATCAGAATAGGAAACAGGATGTTTCGGTGCGCTGTAGCTATTTGTGTTATAACTAGTTCTTTTCTCAGTCTGTAGTTAAACAATAATCCTATAAAGTTTAAAAAAGACTGATGACTCTAGTTCAGCTAATACCTAAGTGGCTCAGATATTCCTTCCTTTGATGTTTAAATTATCTTGGGACTATTTTTCTTTATAGTCTCGGACACAGGGGTTCGAGTCAGTGTGGCTGAATTGGCTCATTATCCTCATCAAGGACACAGTTGTATGAGTGTCTTGATACATGTTATGTGTATTTTTGGTGGTGCAAAAATGCCTGAAGTCTGTGATCCCCATTTTGAGGGAAGCATCTTTGATCACAGTTTTCATACATACAGGTGCTTTTGTAGGTGATCCACAGCGTCACTGAGATAGCTGTGCTTCTTTGTGCCAAGTTTGTGAAATTCCTGAATGACTTATTAACTAAGTTTAGCAGAGATTTCTGTATGCTACCTTCTGGATGTATGAAATCTGATGGATCACAGCACCTATGACAGTGACATAAACAGACTTTAGGCCTTGCTGCTTGAGCTGTCATTCTCAGAGTGTATTTTCATGTTGTTTGAAGCACCAGGCTGTTTGTGAATGCTAATCCAACCCCTCTTTTGTTTAACTTAAGGTTTCAGCTGAGCCCCATATTCTTTCTTACACAGCTCTGGAGAGCAACAACTTTAAGTGCAGCTGACAACATTGCTATCTTGGCATCCATGTATTGAATGCCACTCTCTATGTGGTCTTCCCACATTCTCCCCAAGTCTGCCTGGTGTTTTAAACAAGAGCCAAGAGGCCTGTGTTAGCTTTCCTGCAGCTGCTTGCCACACAAGGCA
This sequence comes from Donacobius atricapilla, assembly GCA_013397315.1. NCBI lineage: Eukaryota > Metazoa > Chordata > Aves > Passeriformes > Mimidae > Donacobius > Donacobius atricapilla. The sequence continues at coordinate 35,278 of WBMY01012081.1, forward strand.
TCTGCATTTCCTCAGGTCTGGCACCTCTCTGGGGCATGGCTCTTGACAGCACCACAGAGGATCTTCAGGGGAGAAGCAAAGCAGTGTATGTTTGCCCTGTCAGGGCCCTGACCTCCACCTGAAGAGATGAAGCAAAGAAAGAGGTTCCATCTGTCTCCTGTTGGTAGCTTGCCTGGTGCTACATGCAGAAGAGGCTACAGGGACAAACAGAGCATGCACTGCTGGGAGTGTAGTGCTCTCCTTTGAAAGGAGAGAGAGAGAGGATAAAGCCAGAGGAATTAATAATATTAATAAGAAGTTGAAGGCTTTTGTCTCACCTCTGATGAGGCTTTCTGTTCTTGCTATTATGGATAATTTGCCAATAGTTTTGTACTCTGCAAAGAGTCGGGAGTGCAGTGAGTTTTGATTTGTCTGACTTTGTCTTCCAAACTGTCTCGGGAGTCTTCAGGATAGTTTGGAGGAGAGATTGATTTGAATTTGTTGGAAATTCTTTTTGAAGAACTGGTGGAAGAGAACTTTAGTGGGATACACAGGACCAGTCTTAATATTTTCTCTCTCTTTTAAATGTGCTTTCTAAATATTGTAGTTCTGGAAGGAGACCTGAACAGAGTAGATTGGCAAATGGCTTGAGTTCTCTAAAAGCCTTTGGTTCAGTCTTTCTTGTGCATTTTCACAGTGCTTTAAAAATAATTTTGTGATCTTTTGGTGGCTGGTTCTGTCACCCATTTTGTTAGTTCATGGTGTCAGGAGAGGGACCTAATTTATTGGGGAAAGTGAAATTCACTTTTGCTACCAAGGATGTTTGTTGAAACCAGTTGTGGAAAAAAGAATGCATGTCATTTTAAGGTTCCTAGTGCAGTTATACTTACATCTGTTCACAAATGATTCTTACTGGTGTTGAGGTTTGTGGCAGCAGTATAAGAAAGGCATGCATATGTCTGTCTCAAAAAAAAATGCATGTGTAATACTGCCCACAGAATGTCTTTAAGTGAAAATAAGACACCTAAATGTCCAAGGTCATCCAATTCCTGGTAGAAAAAGTAAAGCATGAAGTGTACCAAAATCATCCAACCATCCTTGTATTTAGGCTCCTTCTTCTAAGAAGTTCCTTGCCAATTTTCACCAAAACAGAAAAATTCCTTTTGTAGTAAGGGTTAGTGTGTAGCAGCTCTTTGTAGAATCTACTGCACTGTGAAGATCTAGATGTAAATTTAGAATATCTTAGAAAACACAGAAAGACCTAAGTTTAGAAAGAACTCTAAACTAACCTCAGGGTTATTAAAAACCCCTGAGGTTTTCCCAGTGTTTCTCTTCAATGGATGACACTCCTGTATATCTCTTTTTAATGGATGAAGCTCCCTCCATATCTATATATGGAAGAAGGCAGTTGTGTGGGGTTTTGTTTTGTGGTCGATTTGGTTTTTTTCTTTTAAGTCATGGCACTTTGTCTTTAGCTTGTAAAGAATGCAGTTTGATGTTAAGGTATGGGGAACATGATTTTTTCTTCCTGGCTCCCATTGCAATGTGGAAGTGTGTTGGATAGGTAAGAGAGGAATAAAGGGGGGTAGAACAAATAGCATAAAACTGAAAATATGTATAATAGACATGGAGAAATTTGGAGGTATGAAATGTTGGGCAAGGGGTTGACTTTCTTGGGAACAATAAGAGGGGACTAGGATGGTGTGAAAATGTAATATCTCTCTCATATCCAGTTTGTCAGGATCTGTGTCATGTTCTGTGATAAGCAGTTTCTATACAAACATCTGAATCATCTGTAGATGACAATTGAGATTTACAGTTCTTTTGTTATCAGGACTACCAACCTGTTAACCTTTTGTTAAGGTTGTTAAGAATCCAGCCTAACAACCCTGATGACTGATTAACCCTTTCTGTGGAGATGGTCTCTAACTCCACAGGTGTAATATGTTAAAGTATGTTAAAGAGGATTTTGCTTGCTCTGTAGGAATCTGTTAGCACATTGTTATGTATAGACCAGCTGCTCCATCCCTTTTTATCCCCTTTAGGATAACATTATTTGCCTTCAGACGAGGGCAACAGCCTCGACTACCTGTGGGTTTTATCTTTGTCCTCAGTCTCTCTGGAAATATGCTATGAAATTGTTACTTCATATGATATCTTTCCCACTACTCACAACTTCAGTTGAGCTTTGTTATTCCAACTTCCTGGACACATGGAGAAGCTGTTCCACATGGCTGTTGATTCACTGCTCAGTCCCAGCACAGTGGCATTCTTTTTGACTCAGTCCCAGTCGTTCTACTCCCACTCTGTCTCCTCAGCACAGCCACTATTTCGTTCTCTTGTCCCCATTCACCTTCACCTGGCCATTGTCTGGTGTCAGTTCACTGGTTCTGTCTTGCCTAATACAACATTTTAGCCCTGTGCCACCAAGTATTCTCATCTGGTTGCAACTCTTTAGAAACACTGATTGCAGCAAACTTGTTGCTGTTTTGCAGACACCTTGACACCTTCCTGTGCATGGGAAAGGGAACATTAAAGCTAAGTGAGAAAACCAGACTAGAACTGTCTCCTTGTGAAGGCAGATGCAATAGGCAGAGCAGCTTTATCCTGACCTAAATAGTCATGTTTGAGTAGGGTTGAGGTTTGTTCTGGGTTTTAAATACTCTGAAAGGCTGCTAAAAACACCACAACTTTAAGAATCCCTTAAGCTCACACACAAACTGTGCTTGTGGCTAGTAGCTTTGGTCTTTCCATTCACAAGAAAAAAAGGTGCAATGGAACTCGAAAAGCTTCAGAGCAAGTTGGTAGGAGCAAAAAGTTGTAGAGAATAGAAATCTTCAACCTCATAAAGAGATGGCTGTGGTGAGGGCATGAAAGAAACCCATTCCCCATAAATAGATAAGAAGTAGACCAAATGACTGGCTACTGTCTCATGCTAGGAGGCATCAAGTGAAACTAGAAGGTTGATTCAACATTAAAATGGAGTTGATTCATCCCACCATGTGAGCTGCTGAACTTGTCACAGAATGACGCAGATGCTGGAAGTTTACATGGGTTCAAGACTAAGTGGACAAACTCAAGGAAGACAAGATGAATCTGTTAAGAATTAAATACAAAGATCTTGCCTCTAGTTGTAGCCACAAACAGGAATCAGGAAGACTCTTCTGTGGCAACACTGCTGCATGCTTGTCCTGTTTTAAACTCTTCCCTAAACATCTGACATTAATCAGAGCTGGAGACAAAAGTAAGGGGGTAGATTGATCCTTGGTAGACTCCCCTTCAGCCAGTCCCATGTTTGTGTGCTGCGCGCTTTTCAGCGTGTATGAATCTAGTCCTTTTTACCATCGCCACCCTCGGTGCTTCCTTTGCAGCGCATTTAAGAAGTCACATACCAAAAGACAATGTTGAAAATGAGTCTCCACTTTGTCAGTGCAGTGGATACCCTTTGTAGCTGTAGTTCTCTACCACCTGCTGCTCCGTGTGGCTTCTGCAGGGTGTTCTTTCACGTAGCCTAGTTTATGCTTACCTCATTTTTTAATAAAGGTTTCTCTACAGACGTAGGGAAGGAGAGGAGCTTTTGAGACAGCATAGATTTTGTAGAGGGTGACAGCTCTAGCCAGACTTGTCTAGAGAAGAGTTTAGAGTCCCTGGAGTGAGCTTCACAGACTTAAGTTTCTTTCATTTGCTTGATTAGGTGAGGGAGAAGTGTGAAGGTAAGTCTGGGCTTTTTTGTTTATGGTTTGTTTTGTTTTTTAATTTAAACCTTTAATTTTTATGACTAATTGGAAAAGCACTACGTTGGGGTTTTTTAAACATAAACATTTGTTGCAGTATATTGAAGCATCATGAAAGTAAAAAAAAAAAGTGGTGTTCCCAAGTTGTGAATTGGGTATGTTCCAATAATAATGTAATTTGTCTAGGATATGAAGCACTTCAGTGTCTTTTAGAATGGGAAAACACTGTAACTACTTGTATAAAAGGAATAAATACATATTCCAATCTAATAATGCATTATCTGTTAAAAGGCAGAAAGTGAAAAAAGACCTTTTATTTGTGATAGTTGCAGATAAAGCATCATATAGCCTTTTGGCAAATTCTTTGCAGACTTGTACAGAGAAAAGAATTAGTATTATGGATAGTAATGTAATAGTTTTACATAGCTGCTTGTAAAACCAGATTATATAGCTGTATACCAGGACACTTTACAGAAGCTTTGACTTACTTGTTCCTCCTCTGTGGAACTCAACAGATTAATCCTTATAATATGAGATATTTGTGGTGTGTTGGAAGGATATAAGAGTTTTTGTATGGTGTTTACATACTGGTTTAAAAAGGAAGGTCCCAAAATGTCTCTTCGGACTGAGAAACTGTCATCAGCCTCAGTCTGTAGTAATTGGAGGAGGAGAAGAAGAGAAAGAGAAATATATTTCCTCTTGAATAGTTTATGGGTAGAATGGTGGATTAAAAACTATCAGGTTAAGTAGACTTTATGAAGGGTACAAATTTAGGACGAGGAAATAAAATAGGACATAATTGCCATTCTCATGGCAAAAAAGCAATGAGCCAGATAATAGATAAGACTGTCAGTTTGAACAACAACAAAACCAATGTTTCTACAAGAAACAAGTCTGAAACAAATGCCAGGAGGGTGATTATTCCCCTCTACTTTGTAACCTTTGTATGTACTTTAGTCTAGTTTTCCTATGCAAACAGTACAGCTAGGTTTGTTTCTTACATTATTTTTGACTTGTGACTTACATTATTTACAATTTAAAAATTCTGTGATGCTTTTCTCATCTGAAAAAACATTTCATTGTTTAAAACTTTCCACTAACCACCACAGTTGTGGAGGAAAAAGGTAGTTAAGCAGGCATCAGAACAGGGCAGATAATTCTTTTTTTTTTCCTTTTTTGCATGGCTTTACAATTTTACATAAATGATACCCATACATATTGATGCCTTCTCAAGTCTAATGAACTCAGAGGAAAAATCTGTGGCAAAATCTCTGGTTTGGTTTCTTCAGTGTTGAAAAAATAAAGAGGAAAGAAAACCTGAATGTATCACACTTGTTGATAATGAAGATGCTGAGTTGATTCATCACTTTAACAACTCTAAATGAAAAGTATTTCACACATCTCCTTAGTGGATCATCCTTTTGGATGCCGAGTATAGATTTTTAAGTTATCACAGTTCATTTTGTTGGGAGGTAAGTAGAAGAAATCATAATTCAGGAAACAATGGAAAGTAAATAATGGAAATAAAATGGAAAGGAAAACTAGGACATGATTTTATATAGGTTTTCAAGACAACATAGCTTCCATGCCACCCTTCTGTGATACAACTCACTTTTTGAAGGCAAGAATGACAGTGAGATGTGAGGGGAAGGAGTTGCACTATGTTATTATAAAGTACCCAGCATAGTTTTTTGTTGTATGTATAACTTTACAGCTACTTTGAGCGTTTCTGCACTCTCAATGCAGAAGTTGTTTGTGACTTCAAAAATTTGATTTTGAAGAAGCAAAACTTTTTACATCCTCTGCATGTGAGTTGCAGGGTTTTCAAATACTAGTCGCTGTTAATTGTCATCAATTAATTTGCAAGGAGTTTGGAAAGTGGTGGTGGAAGTTTTCTCTCTTCCTTGCATGCTCCAGATGCTCTGAACAGTGAGAAATAATAATGTAGACAATAATCATTTGCCGCTGATCCTTGTCGTTATCATAGAGCTGAAAAAGTAAGACTGCTGGTGATATAATGTGTGGTGGTTTATTTTCACATTTTGAGCAGGGAGGGATGATTTAAGAGATGGCCGAAGGCTAATTTCTGTTGCTTTGTTACCATGCATTTTAAATGGAAGAACAGCGAATGGATTTAATTTTTATAAGACTTGCAGCCAGTAATTGTAAAAAATTCTCCATTTGCTTATTAGCAGCACTAGCGCTGTTTTTGAAAAGAAGAAAGATGCTTGTTTTTTTCCTGATCTGGAAAGAACTGGAATGAATGAATGAAATATTCTGAAGGAGATCCCTGAGTGTTGGTAATATTGTGAGGTTGAACTGCAAGAAAAGTATCTTTCAATGTTGTTTTTTTTTTTTTTTTGATCAGCACTGTGACACTTTAAAAATGCACTTCATTGCTTAGGCTCATTGTCTGCCACAAATTCACTGAACAGAGATTGCCAGTTCTTTTTGTACATCTTGGTACAGTTCTCAGCGTAACAGCTCATTATCTTTTCTGAGACTTCTGTAGATGTTGTAGCAATAATAAACCACAATGACTTATTCAGAAATCTATGGCTGATGACCCACCTGTGGTCCCTTCCAGTGACTTTCTTTGTTGACATTAAAAACATAATTTATAATATGAGAGAGTCTACTATATTACCAGAATTCTGCTGAGTTCGCTTTAGAAGTGATTGGACTTTATTTCTGGAGAAAATTCTAATTACCTAGTAAGTCAAATGATGCTCCCTTGGGAAGCGCTGGAGTTGCAGGTCACCTCACTCCTCAGGAGTGTATCATGGAAGAAGCATTCACTTGCTTTGTGCTTCTTTGCTTTTTGCACCTCACATGGACCACTGTCCCAGATAGGATGCTGAGTTCAACAGGTCTCTTGCCTGACTTGTTCTTGCTGTTCTCACTTGGTTTCCTTCATTTCCACAATTTTTTAATTGCTGCTTTTTTGTGTGTTTAAGTCCTCAGCTTCCAAAGCCTTGTTAACATGTTATGTGGCATTATGCCAGTGTTGATGGGATTAAAGCAAAAGGAAGCCCTGGTGTGCTGCTTGCATCTAAAATGAGAAGCAAATCTGATCGGTTATTTCTGTTTAGTGAAACTGAAGTGTTGTACCTGGTGCTTCAGTCTCTCTGGCAGGCATTAGTCCCAGTCTCTGCAGTTTCTAGCAAGAATAGTGTTTTAATTTCTGCTACGTGAAACTAGACTAATTGCATGCGTAGAAATCTAAACAAACAATGCTGGAAAAAGTTAAAAAGGAATTCTTTTGTTTGGTCTTATGAGCTTAACTATGTAGTGTTGGGAAGAGAGGAAACTGTACTGTGGAAAATCAATACTTGCTACAACCACTGAAAGACCACACAGAGGACAAACTAAGGCAAACTAGTCCATATTGAAGGAGAAACATGAGATTAAAGTGAAGAAGGTGATAGTTACAGACACAAAGAAATAACAATAGGAAAGGATGAAATTAAGACTGAAGACACCCACTTGACATTTTATTTAAGTAAAATGTGAGTCCTAATCTGCTTTAACATTGTGAAACACTGTAGAATCCAGAAGCCTAATGGGTTGTATCACTTTGTTTCTGTGGTTAAAATGTGGCCACTACTATAGGTGTGTATGTTTGTTTTTAGAAAAATACCTCAAACTGCAGTAGCTTTTGAAAAAGAAAACACACACATCAACCCTAAGGTGTAATTGGGAAGAATAAAAACAAGCATCTAGAAATATGTTGCCATATTAGCTGGCAAGGAGCATCACCTCCTTTCCTGCAAACAGTAATAACTTCTATTTAATAAATTGAAAGGTCTTGAGTTTTGTATGCATAGTCAGTGCAATTTGTTAGCCTCTGTCGTGTTTATTGTAAACACAGATCACAGAAAGCCTGTTGTATTGCCCTGTAGGTAGCTTGACAGTTTTTCCTTTCACTCATTTTCTGTGCATTTCATTTGGTAATAAGTCATTTCCAGACCAGAGCGTTGTGAAAACTGACAGATCAGGTGTCTTAAAAAAGCAATAAAAATAGAATGCTTCAAGTTTAAATGTTGCAGAAGCTGAAATGCAACACCAGCCTAATTGTGGCATTATCCCGGGTTTACTCACTTATGAATTTGATTGTATCTGTCATGTGCTACCGCACTTCCTGCTGCTCTGAAGTCATGTTTTTGTGTTGCTTCTGCACTTAACGACTCACTCTTGTTATGGATATGTCCTAGATTCTTTTCTCTGACCCTCCAAATGGGTATTTTAACTATGTTTAAAAAGGGATGAGGAGAAAGTAGGCGAACATGTTAGATTGTCAGGTTCTGCAACATTACAGACAGCAAGGGCTCTTCACTTTATTAGCAAATGACCCAACTCTCAAATTAGTAACTTGGCCTGCTAACGGAACTACATGATATTTCTGTGCTTTTTCAGTATCTGTCTTGCTTATTCTTGTTTTTAAGGAGAATGACCCATCTGATACAGTCATCCTTAATTTAAAATGACAGTATTGTATTTAAGAAAATAAAAGTATCCCTCTTGCCTGCATTTTTTTTCCTAGCTGGTGAGTATGTAATTAGCTGTAATTGTGTGCTGTTGTGATTGCTTTTATATGTACATAGCTGAACATGGTTAGAGATGGCTCGGGATTCAGCTGTGCTTTGAAAATGGGATTTTACCATTAAACTTGTGGATAGGTGAGGTTTTCTTTCGTGTGTTAAATAAAAACATAACATGCTTCAGTTGAAAGTTTTAATTCAAATGGTATATACTAAAGTCTGGGAATGTGTTACTCTAATTTTGGTCCTGGTGCAGCTAATTGCATGCAGTCACTTGAGATTCCCTAAACTGCAAATGAAAACATGACAGCTTCATGTTCCAGGGAGATGAGGTGGTTTGAGAGAGAGAGGGGTAATGGATGGCCTTGCTGGCTTTTGTGGTCAGCTACAAAACATTAGGACTTACTGCTTTATCTTTTGATTGTAGAAGATGCCAACTAATATTTTTTTTTTCATATCCCATTCATAGATTTGAAGGGTGTGAGAACAAATGATTTTATTAAATACACACTTGAATAATACAATAAAACATTGTTTTCACCCTTTTTGAGCGGACAGTCCTATTCACTTGCTTAGAGGCTGTAAACCACACTGGGTGTTAGGAAGACAAGTAGCCTGCGTGATTGCGGTTAAGTGTGTCACATCCTGCACTCAACTTTGCCCTCCTTGGAGGCTCTGGCAGTCTCTCTGTGGTTTGCCCACTAGCCAGCTGGGAGTGGCTCGAGAAAACTTCTCTAACCTGTGGATCTGGTTCTCGAGCAAACTTTCAGACTTAACAGTATCTTGATGCTCCTTGCCAAACCCAATTAGGAGAGAGGCGAGGGTACTGGGACAGGCTTTCAAAGCTTCACGGAAGACTCATCTGTAATTTTGTGACAAATTTAATTGTGTGTATTCAAAGCATGTAGTATGAGGATTGCTGCGGGGCTTTTTCCTCCTTGACAACCCAGTCAACTCCTTTGTAAATATGAGACTACCAAAGAGCTTCCCTCTTCTGTGAAAATCTTCATCCTATCTCTGCTGCAGGAATACTGTTTCTGGCTGTGTTTGGAGGAGAATGGGCAGGCAGCTGCTTTGACATTAGAAATGTACTGTGTGAATGCCAGCACATCTTTGTTAAATAAATATGAACTGCTCTTCCACAGGGATTCTTAAAGATAACTATCAAGTCAAGGCATGTCACTGGAAATTTGCATGTCATTTGAATTCCCTGTCATTTTTGTCATCAGCAATCTTTGTATTTCTTACTTGAATCCGTTTCTTCCTGTAACTTGCCAAACTCTGAATTCACTTTCTCTGCTACTTGTGCCTTCTTGGATCTGGAGTCTGACCATAAAAAGACAATATTAGAAACTGAGTCCACTGTTTTTACTTTTGCTCTGTTAAATTTTTCACTTATATATGGTTGTATCAAAAGATTGTAGATTGTTTATAGGGAGCTTTTAAGTTACTCATTCTTCAAGTAATTCCATTATCTGCTTTGTCCCGATTAGCATTTGTAGCTTTTTTCGCATGTGAATGTGTTCTTGATATATCCCACAGTAAGGCAAAATAAAATGGTGTAAGAATTATATATTTTTTTTTATCTCTCTAAACTTTTTTTTTATTTTAGGATGCAGTTACTCAGAAAAGGGCATTTTGAGCATAAGGAAATTATATGCACAAAACATAAACACTTGAGGTCTTTATGAACTCTTTTTACCCTTGGGGAATTAAAGCAGAATTCTTTTCCCTACTATTACAGTATTGAAGCTAATACTGTTTTAATTTGGAATGCATAAGCAGAGTTCTGGGTGGAAGAAGAGGCGTTTTGAAGCAGTTTTCTGTGATACTGAACAGGGACTCCAGAAAGGGCCTAATTGCTTCCTATATAAGTTCTACTGTCTCTTTGGTTAACAACAGATGGTTTATTTCTGTAGTTGTGTGTAGTAGTAAAGGTGAAAAATAAACAGTGCAACTTTCACATACAGCATGGGCTCAGGATGTTGGAAGGACTAGCCAGAGATGTGGATCATCTGCTAGATGCATATTAGAGAATCTATAACGAAACAAAAATGTTGTCATCTCTCAGCTGATGGATGAAGGGTTGTGGAACACTGGATAAGATACTAACTGATGCAGCTTTCAGTTTGCACTGAAATGGCAGAAGCAGCAGGGGCTGTCCAGGTAAGGAGAAATTTTGTCTTACGATCTCCTTATATGTTCCTCTAATGGTACAGACTGGCTGCTAGGCTGAAGATGTGTGCGCAGAGGGTAATGAGGATGAAACTGGATCCGTGTTCCTATTGTCCTAAGTGATGGTGTGGCTGTAAAGCAGTACTGGAGGCTTGTGCCAGCAGGATGCTGGTGTGTTTGCTGGTGGCAGGTACAGGCCTGAAGAGGTGGCTGTGGAGAGTCTCCTCAGCAGGTGTGTATGAGCTGGTTTTGATCCTGCACTGACAGGTGTCAAATGTCTTGATCAGTCACTGAAGAGGAGAAAAGGGCGTCAGTGGGATAAGAGGTGACCAGTGAGAACAAGGAAAAGGACTTGAGGCCTGGCTTTGGAGAGAAGGAGGGGTAGTCTGGGAGGGAGGAAATGCAGAAAAGAGAAGTAATAGCAGTATGGTGTGTGGAGGAAGCATACGGAGTTCCTTACGTTTATTTTGCCTGTCCTCTTTCTTCTTGTGTACTTGTCATCTCGTGACAAGGTGTTAGCACAATCCTTTGGTGAGTGGCATAACTGTGTCACTGATCATCCCCTATAGGTTTGGGGTGCCTGCTGTGCTGCCTCTGGGTGAGGGCTGGGTGAGGGGTGAGTCAGGGGCAGCCCTGGCAGCACAGCCGCTGTCTGCCCTCACTGCCTGGCTGAGCGCTGCACTGGAATTTTCCAGGTAGGGCACAGATAGAGGTGAGAGGGAGAGCGCGTGGGACGGGATTTGGACAGGGAAGGGCTCCTCCTGGGGAGAGCTACCTGTATGCTGAGCCTCTGGTTCGTAAGGGAACACCAGTAATAAATAAACTAATAAATCAGGGCGAAAATGCAGCAGATACATATAAAAACATCTAATGCTGCCTTGGCATTTTATCACCTTTTCATTACCATTTTCCTTTATTAATTTGAAACATGCACTGACTTCTTTTTTTTTTTCTCTCTCTCTCCCTCTCCAGCGTGGATTTCAACACATACTTGTGCGGGTGCCAAGAACACTGTGTTCTGTTAAGTCACGGGGTGACGTCGGGCGCTGGATGCCCGCCAACCTGGGTCAAGTTCATTCAAATAAGTTTCAGCGGCAGCCCTTGCTGCCCTAGCCCCGACAGTCCTGCCTTCGCATGGTAGATGGCTCTCTTGCGTTAGTTTTCCGGAGAGCTTGGGATTTCAGGGCTTTAAATTTTACAGGCTTTTGGATTTTCCGTCATGTTTGCAGAAGGATTAGCAAAAAAGAAAAAAGAATAGCCTGACCTCACATGAATCTGTGAGGAGAGAAAAGGGGATGGCTATGGGTTTACTGAGCAGAACAACGTCTGCAAGTTGGAGCATGTGTTCCTCTGCCCACTGATTTTTATTATTTTGTTTTGGTTGTTTTTTTTTTTTTTTACTCCTGTCCTTGGATGGCTTTTAATCATGATGTAAAGACTTTGTCTTTAAAGCAGGAGCTAGTACTGAGTTTCCAGTGACAATCCTATTCATGACAGAAATAGATGAAATGGCACAAAGTATGTAGAAGTGGCAATGGCGATACTAGATTAATCACTTCCCTTTCCTACAGGATTTTGTATTTTAGTCTCTTAGCTCTTGAACTTTCGACTGCTCTTAAAAATGCATTAAGCAGAGAAATCTCTTGGTCAGGGTGAGCTTCCCATGTACAGGAATATCTCATGTCATGGTGTTAAAAAATCAGACCAGTTTTCCCAGTCTCTTTATTCCAGCTTCCCTTTCAGGGGACTGTGTTGTTGCTACTTTGCATAGCAGCATACTTTTCCTTCCTGTAACCCTACCAGAAATCACACTAGATCCCCTCCCCTTCACTTCCAGTAACTGCTCTGTGAGCAATAATTTTGGAACTACTGGCAAAATAAGAGTCTTTGACAAGCTTCTAACATCCTTACAGCAGGACAGCATTTGTAACACCAGAGACATCGCTAACTGGTCTCTAAGACAGCTGTTGATATTTTAGTGTTTAATGAGAAACCCATTCTTCCTGTTTGCTTCTGGGATATATATTTTTAATTAAGAATGATGTCTCTGGGAAAACTTGGTGTTTCCAGAGAGACCTGATTGGTTTTAAAGAGAATAGAGAAGTGAATTTGCAGGTCATGATTTAGATCTGTTTTCACCATCTCTTGTTTCGACAGATTAGCCATTTTATTTTTATTCTTTTTAGCTGTAGACCAAGTTTCTGGGTCCTGGCTCACTTGGTATTTGGCTTTTAAGGGAGAGAAACATAGTAGTGTCAGGTTCCCATGATTCAACACCCACTCCTGAGTTACCTGTTGGTGCTTGCTGGCTTATCTTCTCTGTGTGGGAGAGTGGAGGATGATCAGATTTGTGTTCATCACTAGGTGTCACTCACTTGCAATTACTTAAAGTATGTTTCAGGGCAAAATTAAAAGAAACAAGAAACTCTCTTGCTTCCTACCTCACCCAGTTTGGGTGTGTGTGGGGGAAGAAAATGGTGTGAAATCTGGAAAAGAATATTTTCTCATCCTTCTTTCCCATAGAACTATTGTATGTGGTGTTTTGTAATTTTATTGCTTTAAGTGTGTCTTAATCTATTGGCTTTTTTTCTGGTATAGTTCTGTTGATGTAAGATAACATTTTCTTGTAGATTTTCAATTATCTTTTCTGCTCTCTTATCAAGTGTGTAAAAACTTGAAGAATAGCAGATAGCATGTAAAAGGGAAATCTAGCTCAAGGGAGGTGCAATGATGTAACTGCAGGATCATTTGAGAGAATGCTTGGAAAAAAATAACATGACAGGACTCAAAATTGTTCCTGGAACTTGACCACTGAGCTATGTTGGGCAAAAGATGCTAATTAAAAACTGTGCACATATAAAGATGATTTATCTTTGTGTTATTTAACAAATTATGTGGAATGTGATGCCTCAGCTGGGTCCTGGTCAGCCTTCTCTTTCAACAGGTGATTAGTGTGGGGAATGTATGTTCAGTTGCTGAAATATAGAATATTTCAAAATTCTAACACCAGTGCTGAATAAATAAAAGTGAGGGAGAGGAGGAAGGTTAAATGGTGAAACCCGATAGATTTGTTCAGTGCACACCAAATGCTCTAAGTATTTTATTCCGGAGGAGGATTTTTTCAGAGAGTATACAAGTGTCCATGTGGATAACTGGAAACCTTATAGGCAAGGATGACGAATTTTTTTCCTTTATCTCTCACCCTTCACCTGTATTTTTCCCTTGAACTGGGATGTGTGTTTTATCCAGCCTGGTTCTGTCATTTGGTTTGGGGGCTGGGACTGCCGTGGATTAGAATGTTTTGTAGACTGTACCTTCCCTCCTTTGTGTCCAAGTGAACTAGGTCTGGGTTGTGTCTGTCTCCTTGGGAAATTGAATCTCATGGAGGGTCTTGAGGCAGTAGTCGCTGAGCAAGGTTCTTGAAATGGCTTCAGTGGTGTTAAATGTGGACTGGGAGTGCCAGTAAAAAAAAAAGGTGAAAAACCAAAGCTTGTCTATTGTGCATTTCTTTTTCTTCCTCTCTCCTGTGTAACCAGAAGCATTAGTTCAAGAAGTATAACTATATACAGAAATTACCTTCCCCCACCCTGTCTTATACTAGAATAGTAGAGGCTATTTGAGATCACCTGCTGCTCTGAGAAAGGTGACCTAAGCCAAGGAAACCCCTTCTAGACAAAAGTCATTATTCCTGCAAACCTGCAATGATGATTTACTGAAAGTAGACGTGGATATCCATAGTAGCTACGTGTTAACTATACAAACACACAAATCTCTTAAGCTCTGTGTCAAACCCTGTGTTTACAATGTCTTTGCTCATATTTAGGCCCTAAAACCAGCATGAATTTCTTATGACAAGAGAAGAAAACATGCAGCCTCCACTGATACCTGCACAGATATGACAGAACTCTTAATCATAAGATTTAGTTTCCCTCTGTGAAGATTACAGGTTGAGATTCATCTCCTTGTTCTATCTTGGATTACTAAGTGTTTGTGGCTGTGTGTCACTGTATTTATCTAGTCCACATGCTGTATTTGAATTTAACTGAGAGTGTGTTTGAATGAATAAAGTAGCATAATTTCCTTCCCTTCCCCTGAAGGAGAGGTGGGTTTCTTTTAAAGTATGGCAGCTATTATGACTAACTGTATAATTACACCTTTAATCAGACTAAACTATTTTAGATACACAGTAGCCCCATTTGGCCCCTCAGTGTTGAACTGAGAACCCTCTAAAGATGCATAGTATGGTGCATAGTCATCATCGTCACCTTTAATCACTCAGCATGTTAAAGCCACTGTGCAGGAGTGGACATGGCCGTGTGATTTACTTTTGGGGGGGTGGTGATGAGGACAGGGAAGAGATACATGTTACTGAAAATTTCTTTTCCTAAATCTGAGGACACTGTTGTGTATCTCTTCTTATTGCCTCTGATCATTTTGCCAGCATTCAATGGATTTCTTCTACTGTTATGCTGCTTTTGAAGGTGAATGTGGCTCTGATGATGTGGGGAGAAGATTTTAGTCTCTCTGGGCTCCTGAAGCTACTCATGGGTGTGGAAAGCAAGTGGTTCAGTGCACAGTTCAGAGGCATGGCCTCCAGAAAGTCTCTCTTTGTCTGAACAATGAGTGAGGTGTCCCTGTCCTCACAGCTCTTCAAAGACACAGCAGGGCTGCTGAGTGTTCCACTTCGTGCAAGCTAAATGCAGGTCTCTAATTTCTGGCTCTCCTGGTTTAGGGCAAATCTGGGAGAAAACCTCTGAATGGGATCCCTCCAGAACAGCAAATTCAAGCAGCCCCTACCGCAGCTAGTCTGGGAGAAAAGTTTGGGATTCATCCTTAATGTAAGAAAATATAATGGCACCACTAACATATCAGTTTTTTAGTTCACACGTTTCACCTGTGGTGTTAATTCTGTAACTTTAATAAAGCCTAATAAGTGCTATTTCTTGCAGACCTTAATTATACTAGTAGCCATTTAAAAAATCTGCTTTAGTTGCAATACAGTTGCTTCTAATATTTACTTCAGTTGGGTTTCATGTTTTGCCTAATATGGTTTTGTTTGTTTTGGGGTTTTTTTATGTAAAAAGGAAGAATAGAGGAGGAAAGGGAGGGGCAGATGCCACATAATGAAGGGATACCAGCAGAAAGGCAGCTCTGTCAAATGCCAGATGCGTGGATTGTACAAGGTGGCACACATGGTTTATTTTTGTTGTCATTTCTGAGACTAACATAAGCTAGTTTTAGGCTAAAATGTTAAATATTGTTGGGAGAAGGCTTCAAAATGGCTGAGAATGCTATTTAAGAAGATTAAAAAGAGCTTAGGGTCGTGCTGTGATCTCACATGGAAAAGCCCAGAGTTCAGAAGTGGGCAGACCTGTGGCTCCAAGACACATACATGTGTCTGGCAGAGTTCTCAGTCTTAATTATGCACGGTCTATTTTACTTCACCATGAGTGAAAAATTCTGAGCATCATGTTGGCAAAAGGGATCATGACAAGCCTAGAGTTTGTTGCCTGTTAATGCGTGTTTTCTCACAGCTTCCTGGGTTTACATGAATATTGCATAGGGATTTTGGTACAACACTAAGATAAGGGCAACAAATTAAAGCAGACATAAGAAATGGGAGAGCCTTTGTAAAAATGTGCAGACAACTCATTCAGCTCAACTGTTGATGGCTTGGCCTTGAGCTCAGTTGGTGGAGCTGCTGCTGCTGCCTGGCTGCCGAGGTAATGTGTGTGATGTAATTGCGCCAAGCCCATGCTATCACGGTATTACAGCAAAACTGTCTGTGAATTGGGCACATTCCCAGTTACTTTCAGGTACAGTAACAAGGTAAATGGAAAGGTTTTGCCAGTACTGTATATATGTAGAGTTACAGCTTGAAGTGGGTGTTTTGGGGCAAAAAGGGCAAAGTGTCTTTTGCTGAGCATGTGGAGAACATAGTCTTTGCTCAGTGCCAATATTATCTCTTTTACTGAATGACCCTAGAAGGATGCCCCTCTCCCTAGCTTCAGAGGAGCGTTGCAAGCTGCAGGGGAAAGATGTAAGGGTGGCTACATAGGACAGATTAAAAACCCATTCAGCCTATTGCCCTGTCGGTGCTTCTGGCTAGATGCCTGCAATGTGGACACTGGGTATAAGCACAGGTCAAGCTGAAAGGATTAACTGCCCAAATAAGAATACCAATTGCTTTGTTGCTGGCTGAATATGAAATAATCTCTGATCTTCAGTGAAAATGAAATATTTGAATGCTAGAAAGTTGAGTGTTTTTTGGTCTTGTGTTTTTTTTTACTTGGAGACATATTCTTAAGATACTTATATAGTCCTAAACTGAGCTTGTTTATGTGGTTGCGTGCAATTTCTTTATGCAACCTTCACAAACCCTTCCTGCTTTCTGAAGTTTTTGGAACAGTTAGTTAATTCTAACTTGCCATCTTCCTCTTTGACTGAAATTTGCAATTTCCTTTCGAGAAACAACTTCCTATTGAGTACTAACTTATCTGACCACTTTGATGTATTTGAAGTATTTTTTTGAAGTCCTGAAGGCGTTGCAAAATTCAGTGTTGTCTGAATTGAGGAAGTACAGAAGTGGATAGTAGCTCATCTAACTGAAAGATGAAAATACAATTAAATAGTGCTTGATCGTGCAGTGTCATTGTAAAATTCCGAACTGTGGTAATAGAAACCTGGTTAGGCAGCTCAAGAGGACTGAATTGTCACGTTTTTGCTGTGATCAGCATTGGCTTTGGGAGATTTGGGAGCTGTGTGGATTTCCAAAAAATGCTGCAGCGTATTTGGAGGCAGATGCAGATACGGGCTGATTTCTGTGGGGGAGCCCATCATCATGCCAGAGCTATAGGAATCTAAGCCCTGGCCTGCAAAATAGCCATTAAACTTAGATTTAGATGCTTGTGTCCTATATACAATAAACAGATGAGCTTAAGTGCTAAATACCAGGATTCCCAGCTACTGTCTTTCTGACCAAGGAGCACTTAAGCTCCCTGGTGTTCCTGCACTTTATCTAATGCCTGTTTGATGTGGAGCAGGGACTGAAGCTCTTCAAGACCCTTTGAATCTTGTGGGGGTTTTTTCTGCAGTGACACAGCCTTCAAGGGAGAGGTAGAAATTACCTCCTCCTTGCTTTGTTTGGTGGGTTGAGAGCTTTACTGAGAGGAAGTGATTTAAATTCTCTTAATACAGAGATTGTCTTGTTAGAGTTCAAGCTTCTCTGTTGCTTAGGCTGAAATGCCTGGAGTGTTACAGAAGAGCTGTGTTTACTGTTGTGGATGTGTTTTCCAATGCAAGCACTGCATGTACATCATGCTGAGTGGAAATCCCTGCAGAGCATAAACTCACGCCTACTGAATCAAGCCCCTAAACAGGCTTAGGTGCAGAAGTACCAACTTTGTACTCACAGGCTTATATGTGACATAAACCACGAGTCTGCAGAGTTGCAATGCATCTGGCTATGTCCAAAAGGACTGACCTTTGGACTTTGATGTCTAAATGCCATCAAAACTCCTCTTGGAGCCTGAGTCTTAGCTTTTATAGCTGAAGATAATCTTATGTATTTGCATGCATAGAACATTTTTAATGTTTTCTTTGTATTATCATCTCCCTGAAGTTGCCAAGTGATTACCAGTCTGCTGTTTTGAATAGTTACCCAATTAAGTGAGGATTTTCAAAGGTCCTTTAAATTTGAATGTGTGTTTACACCGGTTTTAAATATAAATGCTTTGCAGTTCTGCTTCCCTCACCCCTGGATACTAACAGCGTTCAGTGTTTTTACGCGGGAGTTGGTGCCTAGCACATGTAAAAAATGTATTTCAGAACAAAGTTGCCAGATACAGTTGAGAATCATTTGTGAAAAATTTGTCTTAAAGAACATGTCTCCAGACCACAGGAGATGCTAGATTGAGTCTTAAACGTCGGGCTTTCTGACTCAGTCCTGCACTTCTGCACTTACACCACACCACTAGATGATGACATTTTATTGTGAAGGTTCACCAGTTCAGGCAGTACTTCATAAACATCATCTGCTTTTAAAAGTAGATCCTTAGCTTTCTATTACAGCCATTGTTTCCTCTTCTGTATGTGACACAGGGAATTCCCCAGATTTCTCCCAAGAGCTTTTTTTTTTTTTTTTTTTAATATATTCTGAGTTGTCTTCTCTCCCTGGAAATCTTCTGGTCTAATTTTATTTCATCAGTCACAAGCAAAGTCTTGTGGTGGTGGTTGCCATCTATAGAAAATGATTTCCTCTGCTTCCACCAATGTGGTTTTATATGATGTCTGTCAAACCAGACATCCTCTGTGCTTCTTTGTGCCAGGGTTGCATCCACAGAGAGGCCACATTTGTGCACCTGGTCTTCAGAGTCTTGGCCATGTTATGTGGTAGTAGTATAAGAGCTAGAAAACCCATGAGCATAAATCCAGTGGTGTTGCTATCATAGCAAACCTGATTTATATGCTTTCTGGATCCTCTCCCTACACTGTGCTTTTTAAATGGTCATCAAATAAAATAGAGGAGCTTTTCTGAGCCTATTTTGCCTGGACTACAATACTTGCTGTTCAGGAGATGAATAAGGTATTGCTTTAATGTTGTCCAAATTCTAGTTTATCTAGTGTATCAGTACTTGAAACCACAAAACCAATTTTGATACTGACCTTAAGTTTTGAGATTTTGAGTATAAGAAAGCATTGCTGCTTTTAGTCCCTGTTTTTGTGCAATATGTTTCTGTAATCCTTCAAATGTAAAGATAGCTGTCATGAAAGTCCTGCAAATATTTTTTATATATTTGGAACCAATTTCTAGAAGATGTATCTGTGTGTAGTGGATTGTGAAGTGATGTGGAGTTCAGTTTTAGGGCAAGGAGGAGTGGGTATGTAGGTGCATGCATCTGCTTTCAACATATGGTCATGTTTCCTTTTCTGTTCAGTAAATTTATCTTGTATTACTACAGCCTTACATAGAAGAAGTTGGTGAAGATAACTGAAGTTTCTATTCTGCAAAAAGTAGAGTGAATTAAGGAACCCTTTTACAGCCAGACTACTTTAGGCAGAATAAACTAACAAATTAACATTAGGGGGATAAAAGTACACAAAGAGAATCCTAAAACTGGGGAGAAAAGTATGTGATATTTCCTAAATAGAGAGAATGACAGGCTTCTTTAAAGATAAACAAACAAATATAAATGCTTGTGTGTAGGATGTAGTGAGGTGTTTGCATATACATGGTTTTTTTTCACTGTGGTGTTGGAGAGTGTGGGTGACTTGTTAAATTCAATTTTCAATTTCTTAAATGCTTTCTCCTTAAGAAGTGGTTGTCTCATTAGGCAGTCTAAATGTAGTTGTACAGTTTTGCTATTTTACATAGGTTAGGCTTTCTGTTCCTTCAATAAGTGCATTCCAGGAATAATACTACTTCTACTTGGCTGTAGTGATGCAATTTTGAAGGACTTTTGTTAATTGTAAAATGGAAAGAAAAAAATGAAATCTCTTATTTGATGCTACTCTTGGAAATTGACACAAACTTTTGATCTGGAAACTCAGTTCCTCCGCCTTTCTAAGTGATTAGTCCATAACAGAATCAAACAGAATCAGTTGGTTTTTGGCAGTTTGAAGGCAAAATGCACTTAACATGTCTTAGGTGTTCAAGTGTAAATTTGGCTGTACCAGATGTCAGTAAATGTGTCAAAACGATTTTTATCCTGAAGTCTTGGTATGTGTTAAAGTTACATTAATGGTCTGAATTGTAGTAGCTGTGGAAAATTATAAGTCAGCATTTTGAATATCAATTGATGCACTTGTGATTGTATTTTCACATTATTTTGACATAAGATTGTAAAACTGAGGAATAATCTTTTCTCCAGGAATATTCAAAGGCTTGTCTGAATCCTGAAAATATATTCCCCTTTATGCCTAGACCAAATAATCTTGCACCATTATATGACACAACTGTGTTTGTTCTTATTCTGAATTTTCTTAACTAATTTTTTGGCTTTAGTCTAATAATATGATTAGTGTGTAGTTTGCTTTTAGTGAATTGATAACTGTAGACAAAATGCGACACCTACCTTTCCTCTGATATCTAAAAACTTGCTTTAACTTTGGCTGTCTATATTTGAGAAGAGTTATAATACATTGATAATTTGTGTAGTTACTGTCCTAGTACTGAAAGGCAAATACTGTGTGAGTTGTAGTCTAAATCATTAAAACATCAATATAGATAAACTGATCAGACTTCTGACAAATAGAAAGCAAGGTCTTGCTCCACTGCAGTTCTGCTTTATTTTGTACCCTGAAGAATGACCCTAGATGCATGTGAAAATTTGGAGATTTTAAAAGACAGATTCTTTTTTTATTATTATTATCATTATTATCGTTTTTATTCAAGCCACATCTGCTGCTGTGTCTCACCCATTTTTCTGACCAAAATGATATTACTGTTGTTGTGAGCTGGGGAATACAGATCATCCAGGCAGCAATTTAATTTACTCTATGCGCAAATATCGCTTTGGTGATTGGGAGTGGGAGATACAAAATGATGCAGATGACCACTATATTTAAAACTTTATACCCTGATGACCACTTGTTGCTACTGAAGTAATATGACTGCATGCTGCATTGTTCTCTAGACAAAGAAAAGAACTTCTGATTAAAATAGTTGCCAGTAAGACAAGCACAAAATTGATACAGTGGGTGCCAAAATTTGCACTTCTGCATTTAGGCAATAAAGCTGCCTGTCGCACAATTCCTAAAAATGGTGCAGCCGGATGCCCAGAACTGCCCGAGCACTTCTTCAAAGCTGCTGTCACGGGCCCTCTCTTTTCTCTATTTGGCTTTTTTTGCTTCCCCTGTCCCAAATTTTCAGTGCTGAGCACAGCTTCCAGAGCTTGGTGGTGTTTGAGAGTTAACTGCTGTTTAATGAAAGTTATTCCTTTTTTTTTTATTTTTAATACAGACTTGGGGCTCAGGTTTGTGGCTCCAAACATTTCATGAAATTAAAACTTGCATGGTATTTTTAGTTGCCTCCTGCTTCAAACATTGCAAGTTTTTGATCAGAATGCTAATAGGTCACTTCTAAGTTCAAGAGAAAAAGATTTGCAACACTTTTTAAAAATCCTGCTAGCTGCAGAGTTCAGTCTGAAGGACAGATATCACATAAGCATTTTTACTTTGGGAAGAGGAAAATGAGGAGAATATGTTTAATAGTATCTTGAAGAACAAATTTCTAAATGCTCTTCTGAGATGTTGAATTAACTTCTATGATTTTAGCATTACCTTGTCAGCTTTGAGCTTCCCTTATATTATAAAAAAGGGGACACACACATCCCACATGCGAATGTTGCACTTTCTACATGTAAATACACCTTGATGTGCTAACAGAATAGAAAAGAAAATGACAGTTTTCCATTATTTTCCCCCTCCCCTTCTGAAGCACTGCTTTAAGAATGGAAGTGAAATTGAACCATCATAATCTCTCAGTCTGGTTTGAGATAGTGGAGGCATGAAGCCAAAACCTATTGGTGACTGCTGTGGCAACCAGTCAACTATTGCATTTTCAAATATCTTAAAGTATGCAGACACACACTGAGGCTCTCTTTTTTCTCTTTGCCTGTAACTGAGAAAAATTACCTTAATTCTTCTTAATAATACTAGTTTATGCAAGCCTTATAATCCTTATAAGGAAATGCTTAATACAAATTACGGATGTTCGTATTTCAGGGCTCCTTTCTTTAAAAGTTCTCCATGTCAGCTGCGAGCCCGTACTTAGAGAATTACAGTCCATTGAGTTTAGTTGCATAAGGATTGTATATGATTACTGGGACATTTCAAATGTATGTTCCTGATAAGTTTATGTGTGTGCTTATTTTCTACAAAAGTTTAAAATATCTGTGATTTTCTCCATGGGTCCTGCAATGTATGTTATATCCATATTATGGCAATCACGTCACTGAATGTGATGTAACGCACCTATATTACCGCGCACACATTTTTTATTCTAACCAAGATCTCAATGGAGTTTTGAAGTCTGTACTTGGAAATCTTTTTTTGTACTGTGAACAATCAGCACAGCTAAATATTTCAAACTTACGACAGTATTGTAGCAGTTACCACTTGTGACTCTCTCTATAAAGTGTGTATTTGCAGCAACATTACAATTTTCAATTACAATGCCTTACTCAATTGATGGTTACTTTATTTTCCTTCCGTTCCCCTAAAGTTTAGGCACATGATGTGAAAGAAAATCTGTAAACTTCGTGTTGGTCTTCGTTTTCCTTGTTCTTTATCCAAACAGAACTAACTTCAGCTGAGTACATTTAATGTATTTTTCAAAGTAGTTTCATTGTTTGGTGTTCTTTGGCTTACTTGGAAAAGCAATTAAATGAGTCTTCTGTTTCTTTAGCCTGCATATAGGTGCTCTCATCAATGTTAGAAATCAGTTTAGATGAAGGTGGTGCTTTTGTGTGCATGCACATGCTGTCATCATTGACACAGTATTTCAGATGTGATAAGACATTTCCTGCCCTGAAATGTTTGCTGTTTAAAATAGTTTTAACAGGGCAAAACCACAAAATGATCTAGAAAAGGTAGGCTGTGGAAGGACTTCTGGAGAGAAGGGAAAGGGTTGGAAGGAGCTGGAAATGAAGAGGAGGGAAGAAATGAAGAGGAGGAAAGAAATGAAGGGACTATTTTAGGCTTTGGGGGCAGTTCCGCAGGGGTTGTGAAGCAATAAATGGGGCAAAGGGAAGCACAGTCAAGTGAGAAGAATGTGCAGTGAGTGGGAGTAGAAAAAAATGAATGTAATGTGCTGCACTGCCCAGCAGCCTGGTGTCTCCTTAAGCTGCCAGTGCTGTAGCTGTGAACGCTGGCACTGCTGCAGCTGGAAGTGCAGAATCTCAATTTCAAGATCTTTCTATGTGTCCCTGTGGATATTGTTAACAAAAATTTTTCCACCAAGTGCTGAGCATTATTGCAGAAATTATGCCTGTATTGCATCTGTATTATACAAAACTGTGCCACTTGTGTTTCCATTCTCTCTCATCTTCTTTTTACTTTTCTTTTCTGATAAGTGCTTTTCTAAAGGTTTTCACAGGAAACTGCAGATAAACCAAAGAGGAGAAATCAGTGTGAATAATTTGTACTTTACTGAATATCTCTGTGCAATCTCTCATTTAGTTGATTATTCTGGAATTGCTCCCTTTGATCTCAAAAATTACATGCTTACAGTTATCATCTACTTTTGTAAAGAAAATACATAATATGAAAGATTTGAAAATCTTTTACTGTTTCCTGATCTATCTGTACAGTGGCATTACTGTGAGAAGCATTTTGTTTTTTAGAAACAACTTTTTAAAAAGCTTGCAAGATGGTTATACAGTTCATAACTGTATTGGCTAAAGATAAGAGAGAAGCAATTTTATAAGGAAAAATTTAATTTGCTTCGACCAAATGATCTGTTTGGAGAAAAAAACACCAAACTTTTGAGAACTATAGAAGGGCTTAGTGCTAAATGCTTGTCTGCTTTCCTACAGTTATATCTGTTTGTCTAGTAAAAGATATTACCTCCCATTGCAAGTATTTGTTCTCTCTGAAGGCTTGGATTAAAACAAAACAGTTGCTCGAAGATGGAAATGTATTTCCTCCTTTAACAGTACATACTGAATCCTGCAAGTGTTTAGTCTAGGTGTTTTAGAATTTAGTTCATAAACAATAATTTGGCTTTTAATCATGCCTTTCAGTTGAGTCCTCTCGTTACATCCAAGCTTTAACTGGGATGATTACTATAGCATCACCTAAACCAGAGACAATAAAACTGAGGTTTCATGGCACGGATCCACTAGCTTTAATAAATGAAACTGAGTGAATAACTATAAACAAAGAATGTGAAAGTAGGTTATCAAACAATGTGATAACATCTGTTCCTTGGAAACATGAAAGTAACAATTTCTGTGTCAAGAACGAAACCCTGTTTAAGTGATATTATAAGCTGACTGCAATTTTCCTGTGTGCCCAAACTTCAGTGTATAATGTTGAGGCTTCTGTGTGAAATGATGTAATTATCTGCATGCCCTATCAGAGGCAGGTATTTATATTTGAAAGCCTGGGTCTCTGTCATCTGGAGGATCCTTATCAAGATGAGAGCTGAACTGCGTGGGATAATATGCAGTTGCATGAGAGGAGACCTGGTTCTGTCCCTGAATAGTTTGCAAGATGCAACACGTGAAGTGGCATCTGCCCCTTCCCCTCTTTTTTTAAAGAAGGGAATGGAGAACAAGGGTTATGGTAATTCACTTGAATGTAACGTTGGCTAACAGTATCCATAAATTGTCCAAATTATCTTTAAAAGCCTGTCATTTTCCCTGAGAGAAAATGAAGATGTCCTTGCATGATGGGAATAAACATTAGACAAGCAAGGAAAGCACTTGTAGGTTGTCCGTGTTAACATTTTTCAGCATTATTTGGTCTGTTAGAAGTTGACTGTTACTCTGATTACAGACTGATGGTGAGATCAGTGGTAATGAGATAATATTAGGAAGTGATATATTGAGTTCTTAATGCTAAAAAAGTCAACTAAACTACTAAACGATGCTTTTAAGAGATGCAGTTGCAGTGGAAATGCTACAGATGCCAAGATTGCAGCAGGGTCTACGTAGAGTACAAATCAGTGTCCCTTAACTGAAGTTGAGTAATGTTATTTTGTGCTCATTTTGCACTTTAGCAGCTCCCTGTCCCCTACTATTCTTTCCTGTCCTTGTGCACAGCAGACAACAGTTTTGTTCAGTCTTACCTTTGGCATCGCTACTTAATTCTATGTGTACAGAGTATCCTCAGAAATAAATAGTGCTTCTTGCTTTCCAGACTGATTTTGTGTAAAAAGGCACTTGGGCTAAGACGAGAGCCTCACCTGTTTCGGTCGGCTGATCCATGCCTCAGAACAACCTGTTCTGGGAGAGGCAGGCTGGAACAACTTGTGGATGTATCTCCAGAGGTATAGCCTGCTTAACCTGTTTGCTCTGTGAAAGCTGAGGTTTCTGCTCAGGATTAGAAGTTATGGCTTCGATTTCATCTTCCTTACTGCTTGTGCATTCTTTACCTGGGGGGGNCATCTTTGCATTAGGTCTATAGAAAATCTGGTTTGTTGTCATTTTAATTACTCTTCTCCCAAAGTTCTTCTTTCAAAGATCAGGTTTTTATGTTGATTTGTGTGTGTCTGTGCAAAATCTTATTTTAATGTTATTTTTTCAGTTCTTGTTTTCTACAGTGATTAGTGCTGAATGCAGGATACTGCCTGCCAGTGGTGTATGTGTACAGGATTGTGTTTGAGAGAGCTCAAACCAAACAAAAACACACACCTCTCCCCAGCCAAAAAAGAATGCATAGCCAAACATACTGCATGCAGTCATAATCGTCACCTCATTTTCCACTTCAAGGCACTATGATCTAAACAAGATATGGGAACTGATAAATGATGATACAAGTTATTTATTTTGTTAATTATTATTTCATGTGTGATATAAACCACCATTTTGTGGGCTTGTGTACCGCGCTTCAACTTCCTCACTCTGTGAAGTGGAAGAGGGAGTTTTCCTGTCCCCCCACAACTTTTCTTGGTTTCAAAAATGGTGAAGGAAGCCCAGCATCAGCTAACTGGCTCTTGGATCTGACAGCAGCCATACCATTCCATTAATTTCTGCAGAGTTCCATGAAAGTTCTTTCAACTCCTTCAGTGCTTGAAGGCATCTCTGAAACCGTCCCATTTGCTTTTCTTTAGATAACAGCTACTGGTATTTTTCCTTTGGATCGAATCCTACTTTTGAGGTTACCTTTTCAGACAGTAGCTAATGCAGCTGTATTTTGACAGGGCTTGCAGGATAAATGGTGTCAGACATGGGTAAGACTTCCCCAGGAGCTCTTCAAAGGGAGCCCAGCCATGTAAGCAGTGGTGTATAAGGTTTGGGAGCTGGCCTGCTTCCTCCAGAGATAATCATGAATCAATTTCCTTTATGATAGGAAGCTCTGGGCTGCTGGATGCAATGAATCCTTTTTGATTAGTCATAGAAGAGAAGTCCTAACCACTTGTTTAAAGGTCTCAAAACACCATTAAAGAGGGGATGAGTGTGAGTCTGTGACCAAATTCTGCTTTGAATAATTACAGTGTTCCTGCCTACACTTCTCCCCCATATTCAAGTAGATACCACATTCTTCTTTGCTACTTGGCATAAATGATTTTGCGTGCTAATAACTACTGCATTCCAGCCCTGGGGTGGTGGCAGCTGGGAGACAGCAGAAATTCATTCCCATGTCTGTGTGAAGGGAGATGTTGCTGAAGCTTAGGGGTTGCCAGGCAGGGAGAAAGAAGCTCAGTGGTGCTTGCTCTTGGAGAATCCCAGAGAAGTGCTCAAGCTGGCTGTCCTGGTGCTCAAGGAGCACATGGCTCTGCTTCCCGTAATGGCAGCCACAAAGTGCTAATGTGTGTGGAGCAGGACATGTCATTTCCTAGTGCCCTGAACCAACACCACTGATAAATATTTAGGACAGATCAGATGGTCTGAGTGCGTGTGCTGGGGAGGAATGCTGTACTTGGCTAAACAACCAGGCATTATCTGAGATCCATTTTAAATATGTGCTGTCTCTGTAATAACACTGGGTGGTTGTTCCAGATACAAAATTTCAGTTAATCTGCTGTGTCAGTTTGGGCTTGCAAGTCCAGAAAATACCTTATTAGTGATTTATGTCTTTCATTGTTGTTCTTTTTTTCATACGATTATCTCTGCCCACGCACTGCTACCTAATCTTGTATTTTTGCGTGCTGTTCCTGTGGTTATTCCATGAGAAGAGAGTTTGGTGTCACCCACAGAGCAGCACACGCCTAACTCTGCACTTCAACGTAAAATTTCTTGTATGAAGGCATATTTGAATTTTATCTCTTTAGAGTAAAACTAGCGAGCTTACTGAGAACCAAATTATTTCTCAAGCTACTAGGAAAGTATATTTGGCATAGACTTCAGCACTTCAGTTAAAGCTTCAGAAAACACTGAGCTTTGAAGAGAACTGCAAGCTTTAAATCCTTTGTATCTTTAATTATGTTTATAGAGCTGAATAATATCCTGTACTATCTGTGTGCACAATGCTTGAATTAATTTTGTGTTGATTAACTAAGGGAAAACTTCTTTTCTTTTACCTTTACCCTACTTTGTGTAATCCTGCAAGCCAGCTTCTGGTGGAGTTAGCTTGGAGCATTCATTAGCATAGCCTGTGTCTTTGACATACTGCACTGGTGATTTATGCTTGTGAATATTCATTGTGCTAAATCCAGTAGCTTTTCTGCTCACTCTTGTTTTTCAGAGAGTACCATGCAAGATACAAAATCTCTTTGCAACCTATAACCAGATGCCTGGGGTAGAAGTTGGCTGCATTTGAATGCCTTTGCATGCATGACAGCAAAGTACCCTGCAGTGCAAAGGCAGGGAAGACTGGATAAAAGAAGAGGCAATAGGATAGTCACCTGAGTTATCTGTGTGTGCTTGTTAATACTGGTCAGCTTCCACCCATCCTGAGAGCTGTCATGAGAGGGTAGGTAGGAGAGTTGCAGATCGATTCTGAAAGGCCCAAGGGAATCACAAAAGGGAAAAAGTTTGTGAAAGAACAGGCGGGGGGTAATAGAAAATGCTTCCAGAACTAGAGGCAAGGATATGTGAATGAACAAGTAGGAAAGGAGATGCCACAAGATTAATTTTACTCTGCATGTACAGGGATCAGTCTGAAACTCTGAAATACTGTTTCTGTTTCTGACATAACTCCCTCTGTGACCTTGAGAAAGCCTGGTTCCCTAAGAGTGCTCTGAGAAACCCTGTTAGTTCTGCCATTTGAGCTAGGCTGTGGTAGGATAATAGGAGGGAAGAAATTCATATTATTTAGGGAAGGAAATGACAGACTAAGTGACCTCCATTTGCAAAAAGTTATATCCATGTCTATATAGTATTTGGTACCCGTTTTTTTTTGTCTCCAAGACATGCTGAAGCATGCTGAAGTATCTTCATTTCAGCTGATGTACTTGTTAATAGTATCTGTGAACTTTTATTGAGCATCTTATCTGCAAAGTATCTTCATATCTACTGGGAAAGGTTTACAATATTAACTGAATGCAAACTGAAAAATGAAAGTGTTTAATGAATACAAAGGTGAGGTGTGGCTACTGATGTTTTTCTGTGGAAATCAATGAGTAATGTGTCTTGGGAGAAGAGACAAGGGGGATGAGAAACCCACACAACTGCTCATCACCTTGCCTCTGATTAGCAATCACTGTTTGACAGCCTTTTAAAAATAATACAGATTTATTATTTATTTTAATAGGGTTGATCTGTTACCTTTCTTTTTGTACAAAAAGCTTTTTAAGGCTCTGCTTTCTATGCTACAGCTGGAAACTTCAAATGGAAGTGTAACTCTTCTCATGTTAATTTACTGCTATTTTATTGATAAGAAATATCAGGTACTTATTAAACTTATCAAATATAGATATTGCTTGTTTCCATCATTATTGATGTGAAAAGATAATTTTTTCAGACCTTTTAGAAGCAAACACTGCAGATTTCCAGGGTACTGCCAGAGAACTCACGAGGTGTTCAAGGTGAAGCAAGAGGTAGCTGAAGCAAATCTCTTGAGGATGAGGGAATACTTGGTCACAGAATTAACAGCATGGTGTCTTCTGTGCTGCATGTGAACAAAATCTATGCACTTATGGAATGCCATCTTCATTCCACTGAAGTCAAGAGTTTTGTTTTTGAACAATTTGGGCTAGGATTTTACAATTTCTGTGGTTGGTTTTTTTGGTATTTTTTCATTCTTAGTGAATGCAAATTGACAGCGGTAAACATAGATTCTTTAGCAATCTTAGCTGCTTAGTTGGGAGAGTATTTGCTGTTTCTCATTTTGGGTTCTATTTTCACATGTGTACCATCCTCTCTGTTAACTAGTACCTGTGAGTGCTTGCAAAAATACATTGCAAATTAGTTAATCTAAGTGCTTTCCTTTTTGATTCATTTTGATTAAAAATTCTTAACTTTAAAATACTGGGTCCTGGATGCTCCAATACAGTACTTAATGACTTCTTTGCTTTCCTGTAGTCAAATCTTGACAGAAAAAATGGCAATAGTCTGTGCATTTATACTTGTCATTTTTCCTTAAAGAAAAGATCTATAAAAGGGGAGCATTTATAGCTTTTCAGATGACACCAGTCACAGAAAAAATAGAATTATTTTCAAATCAAACAAAATGAACTATGTTTATTGTTTTAGTGCTACAGATTGAGGTCAACCCCTGATTTTTTTTCAGTCAGCCGCTGGATATGGACAACTGGTTAGCGTGATACAAAAGGGTGTTGTGGAAAGGCCATCAGGGGAAATATATCTTAGTGAACAGTCTACTACAAAGTATTTGGAGGGACTGAGGTATATGGGAGATAGTCATGAAAATCCCCAGGACTGGGGATGATTACACTGGGATCAGTGGTCAGAAGAAGAAATGGAGGTGGGGAAACCGAGCCTGTGTGTAGTGGGAGGAATTGTACTTTCAGCCCCTGTAACCAAAATGACTATATTTCAAAATAATAAGCCATGTGGAAAAAACATTTTTATTTGACAGTTTTTTGTGCTTAGCAGTGGTGCTCTTCTGAAACTCCAATGATATTACTGGGGATATTATATATAAAAAAACCAAACAACAAAATAACACTTTTGAAAATTCTTCTTCATGAGGTTTCAGATATTGATAAAAATTTAACAATTTCTTCACTATTTATCAATGATTGTTTTAAAGTGAATGAAAGAAAATTTTTTTGCCAGCTTTTCCCCATCATATATTGTTGGTAGGCTTGCCAGCTTGTTTACTGGGTACTTGAAAAATCATGCTTGTGTGTTTTGAAAATATTTTTCTCTTTAGACTAGAATTCTTATGATGGTTACAGTTAAAAAAATGTACAGAATTGTAAGACTAAGTTTTTGTTCTTTGTTTTTCTTCTCCATTTTTACGGTTTCCCGTTTTACGTAAAATTTCCAACTGACTAATTAAAAAACCATCAACAACAAAAAGCCACTAACAAGTAAACAAAACAAAAACCCCAAAGTACAGTTTCCTTGGGGAAGTTCAGTCTAAACAAGTATACAGTAATAAATATTAGCAGAAATTATTTATTAGACAATCTTGAGTTAGGAAAGCTTCTTAACTCTTAAACAGTCAGTGGGATTAAAACATGCTTAATTTGAAGCACTTCCCAAGGGCTTTTCTCATTTGCATTTCACTTGCTCAGAGAACTTCAGGTTTGCATCCTTTTTTTAGGTGCAGTGGATATCATAGCTATTTGAGAAAAATTAAAACATTCCTAAAGTAAAAGAGTGCATCAGAATGGTGTTTTAAGAATGAAGTGCTTGCTTACTGCTTTCAGAGTCTTTGAAATCTTTTATTTCTGGCTCATTTCCAATATGGAAGGAGTTTGTTTTCAGAGAAATATTGTTGCCAAGGGACAGATGTTGACTGTGTTGTGTTTAAAGCAGACTGATATTAATTGCATTCTTTTAGCTGTTCTACTTCTCTGGATAACTTTAAAAGGTTCTTCCAATTTCCAGAATACTTAGGTAAGCTCTCAGAACATGAGCACAGTGTCTCGGCATTTATGTGAAAAATGTATTAGAGAACTAGCAAGAGCTGAACTTATTTTTGTGCAGTCGAGAAACGCTGTTTTCAGATGATTACGCTAATTAATAACATAGGATAGCTTTGGCGAATGCTATGATTTCCCTCCCTTTCCCTCTTTTGTCTTTCAAGTCTTTATCTGAGCCAGTTGTCAAACAACCTGTGTGGAGCACTACTTGAGCTGGCCTAGTGCTGATGGTCCCTGTGACAGGACTGTCACTGCTCACCCCGCCAGCACTTGCAGACAGTGTTGGTTTGGTAGTTTTAGGTTTTTTTCAATTGGCTCCTGAAGACTGAGCCCAGCTCATGTTTCTTAGTCCTCTGCCTATTTCAGTGGTTTAGATCATTTTGTTCTGTTCTTGATAAAATGACACTTTCCAAGTATTTTTGCTGAATACTCAGTACTTTAAGAGACACTGGGTCAAGAAAACATAATGCATGTAACAGCTGTGCAGAGCTCACCTTAGGGAGCCAACCCAGCAGCCTTAACCTGCTTCTGCAGGAGCCCTTATAGGAGAGTAAAATAAGTTCAGCCAAAGCAGGTGAATTTCCCTCCCTGCCCTCTTCTCAGCCTTCCATGTCTCTACAGGGTTGTTTTTTCTGCCTGCTCATCCTCTACTCTCTTCCCTCCCTCAATGGGATGAGTTCAGTGTCTTCTATGAGTTTGTGGGAGAAGAGCTCCAGCAAGGTTCTGTGGGGCTGAACTCCAGCCCTGCTGGCTCCCAGCCCTGCCTGCTGACCAGTGATTCATCCTCCTTGGAGCTACCTGGAGACAGCCCAACAGCTTATGCTCAACTTTTGAAACTTTCCTGGGAAGCTCTAGGCCTGCTGGACATGGATGAAGGCCTGCTTTAGTGCTCAAAATCATGTTTTAACAAAAGGTTACATACTTGTTGCCAGCTACAAGCTGTCCGTGG
The DNA here is from genome assembly GCA_013397315.1 of Donacobius atricapilla. Lineage (NCBI taxonomy): Eukaryota > Metazoa > Chordata > Aves > Passeriformes > Mimidae > Donacobius > Donacobius atricapilla. Next base: position 67,315 of record WBMY01012081.1, read on the forward strand.
AGGCATGTGTTTCTTCCTTTCCTTCAGATTATAGAAGCTGACCTTCCTATTTGAATCCCAATATAAAAACTCTCTTTCTTTTAGCTGCCAGTCATGATCCCTGTCACTCATTAGCCTCTCTCTGCTTTCCTCAGAACTCGCCTTAGATGAAAGCGTTAGCTTAATTCTCCAGACCTAGTTATTTAAAAAACCTAAGTGTTACCCATCTCAGTTGTCCCTCAAGAGATGATCCTTATATTCAGGAGTTGATATTGACTGACAAAAGATTGATGTGCGTTTACGGTGTAGTTGTCCAAGTTATGTTAATAAATTGGCATTCCATTTGTGGATTACTGGGTAACATAAAACTGCCTGTATAAAGCTATACACTATCTCATTAGCATTCTGTTCAAATAGATTTATATTTTTGTTTAGGCAATTTCAACAGAAATATCTGAGTATTCATCCGATAATGACAGTGTGGGAGAAGGAGGGACGAGCCTGGCGACCACTACTCCAGGATCCAGTGAGGGATTACAGCCGAGGCCAGGAGGGGACATGGGGGATGTCACAGCACGACCAGCCAGCGAGTGGCTGAGGTCAGCACGGGCCCTTCTCCGCACCCCCGGGAAGCGGGCGGGAAAGGCCCCCAGAGCCCATGCCGAGTCTGCCAAGAAGAGGAAGCTACTGAGGTAAATGAACCGTCCACCTTAAGGAACTCTTTCGTTGTTTTTTCTTAAATTATAAGTAGAAAAATAAATGCCAAAGTGTTGGAGTGTGTTTCAAGGGTAAACATTTTAGATATGCAAATCTGAAAAACTAAAAAAATGTCATTTATCTGTAAACAAGCAAAAAAGGCAAGAGAGAACTAAATTTAAAATCTCTGGTGAAAGCTCTCAGTCTTGAACTCCTGTTCAAATTGATTAGTTTTTGCACTTTTAATAATGCCTTACAGATATGTGACTGGACATACTTCTGTTCTAGCATCTAATCACTTCATTGTTTTGTGCCTTTCAAAGTCTGCAAATATTGCTGTACCTCAGGTTTTAGGATTTTTTTTTTCTGGTCCTCTCCAGATTTGTCAGGGCAAAATTATCCAAAATACTGTAGGAAAGGAGTGGATGAGCAATAGTTCTGAAGAGTGTAGGACAGAGCGTTATGTAGGCAATGGTAGGACGTATTCTTAAGGTGAAATTTAAATGTCTGTGAGTAAGTTAAATACTTTAGAAAAATATGTAAATGCTGAAAGAAAGTAGCCTAAGACTGAGCAGTGGAAGCCTGATGTTCTAGCTAATTACAGTGCAGAAATGGTCACTTGCTATACTGAATTAATGAAAGTTGTGTTAACTTAAAATGGTATATGTGAAGATATGCCTCAAGCTGTGGGGACCACAATTACAAATGGTGCTGCTATACATCCCTATTGTTGTTTTAACAGTGTGCTTCTCTTGCTTTTACAGCTCAATCTATGTACAGTAATCAGTTACTTAAAAAGTAGATCTTTAATTAATAGGCATACCTTATTTTCCTCTGAAATTCTTGGCTATTTCAAAATGCTGTCTGAGGAAACAGGTTTGAATGTCCTAATTACTGAGGATCTCTATACTTAAAAGTGCTTTGCTTGTGCAATCAAGCTTTATTACTTGTTACTTTAGAAAACATGCAGACACAGCTGTACTAGGTCAGACCAAAGCTGTAATCCCCAAAAATGCCTTTTAGTGGCCAAAAGCAAGTATGTGTGAATGTAATAAAAACAGGACAAGTGTACAGTGGTATTTCGCCCAGGTGCTTTTGCAGCTTTAAGCAGTTCCCTAGCTGTTTGTTACCATTAGTGGATTTGTCTTTTTCTAAATTCCAGCTTCATTTGATGACCTTTACTATTAACAGTCTGAATGCAAAAAATGTTTTACGGCAAATGTACTCTGACACAAGTGTGTAAGATAATAGATTGCTTTAAAAACAAACAACAAGACCAAACCATCCACAATTATATAAAAGATAATCTGTCTGGAGTGGCCAGAGGAAGAGAGCTTACAGGGCTTTTTACCTTCCATCCTGTGGTTCCACTTTGGGTTCCTTTGGGAACAGGGAAGCAGGCAGGAAATTCCTCAGTTATGAGTGTTGTTTATCTAGTTATTTTGCTCATGCAGGTAATTGTCATCTTTTCACTCTTCCTGTTCAGGGCATTAATTCCATGTGTCTCTCCCATCCTTCCTTTTACTGCTGACAGAGAACATTTTCATTGGTGTGATAACAGTGTATATAAGTTTGCATCCTCAATAGGAAAGCGCAAGTTTTCAGTGCTGTGGATTGAAGGCCAGTTCAGGGAAAGGTTTGTCAGCTTCTTGATTGATCAAGTGGCAATCCCTTCTTTCTGGATAAATAGCTAAAAGCTACAAAGCGGTTGTGGGTTTGTTATTTCTCCTACCTTCCTGCCTCTGCTGCAGATCGAGGCCACAGCAGAAAAAGCAGTGAGCTGGGGAATTATCCTGAAGCTGGATCTGGCCCATGAGCTCCCACTCAGATGGACCATTTGGAACTGCTCAGTAGGTGGAAGAGAGCCATGAGTTTCTGCTTAGCTGGGCTCTCTTTCTCCGGGCCAGTGCCTAGGGAAGCACGGGCTGCTATCTTCCTATGTGAATTCCTGTGCAGTAGGTTCAACTTCAAATCCAGACTGTATTGTGTATGCTTATCACATGGAGAAATCCTGATGTAGGTAGAGTAGGTCTCCTCCCATTTTGTTTACTCTTTAAAGAAGATAAAAAATATTTCTATTTTTATATCTCTTTGCTGTTTGACATGCGTATATCTATCTTCAAAAGTAGAGATATTTTCAAGAAATTTTAGCTTATTTTTTCTGTAAAAATCTTACGGTCACGCTGCAGTTTGCATTTATATTTGCAGTGCTTGATTGCAGCTATGCCTCTGTTACATCAATGGGTACATTTTTCTGTGCAACTTCAAAGAAACCCTCCTAAAATAGCCCCCTAAATCCCAAGCAAAACCAAATCAAATCAAAGAGCCATAACAGTCTCTGGAAAAATTTTTACTTTTTTTCTATTGTCCTCTCTTCCTGAAAACCTCTTGGTGCTAAAATGGAAATGGGTAGTTGCCTGGATGGGAGGAAAGAGTATTGTTTGTTTGACCCTATTACAGATGCAATTGTCATACACTAAAAAAATTGAGATGTGACCAAAGCAGCAGAAATCTTCAGAAGTAAGCTAATTATGGATGATTAAAATAAATTTTTGTGATCTCAGCGTTGGAAATTTGACTGCAAATTCAATAACTTTGAGTGTAAATAAAATGAGATGTCCATATGTGTCCCCAAATTGACATGCACAATATATAGTGCTGCTGCTGCTGCTGAGCCAGATAGCAAGGGGCATGTTGCAGTTCTCCTCTGTTAGGGGTTAAGTGGGGTTTTGGAAAACAATTGGTGTCTGGAGACAAGAATGATGTGATGGAAGCGATTTCTCCCCAACAACATCTACTGCGAAATTCTCATATGTTCTCCTGTATCCCCTGTTATGTTAGTTTTTGTTTTCCAAAGTGTCCTAAGTAAAGATTATTCTTCTTTCTACCATGGTCCCTAGGGGAAAGCAGGCAGTCTGTACAGTGGGGTTTGTCCTTCAGGGGTGTTGGTGGCTCTGAGGAGCTGTGCTGTGGGAGATACCAGTTTGTCATGCCGGGAGCAAAGCAGATCATCTCTCACTCACAGCCCTCCATGCCACTGCTCGGGACACCCTCCCCTTAAACACTGGTACTATGGGGTTGTGTAGTTGCCCTCCTCTATTTAAATAAGACTGTTGATGGATGCAGTGGGAATATATAATTTTCTCAGGTGCGCTGCCAGATCCATGGCGTTGTATTGCACCTGTGAGCTCCTAAGTGAGTTGAGAATTAGGTGCTGCTAGTGGTACTTGGTACTGAGACGAATTGCTGTGGTGATCAGGTCAAGAGGTGTTGGGTTTACATGCTCCTGCCCTTTTATTCCATTCCAAAGCTTCAGTTTCTCAATTTGAGCCAGCGCTTCATGGGAAAATTACGTAAATTATTTGTAAACCTGAGGGGAGAAAGTATATATTGCAAAGAAGAGTTTTCAGTAAGCTCTTGTTACATTTGAAATTCTTGTTAGTGCTATGGGGTGAAACGTCTAAAGTGTGTTAATTCCAATTCTTTCAAAGTTTCTGTATGAAAGAATGGAAAAATGTAGAGTATTGCAAGTTTTAACATTTATTACATAGACTAAACAAATTCAGTTTAATTCAGTATTTGTAAAGAAGTAAACTCAAAATACATGTACTCAGCTTCTCTTGTCTACAAGTAAACCTTTCTTAAAGGTTTTTGGAATTGTTTACTTTTTCCATTAGGATTTATTTCCATCAGAAAAGAGTCTGAGGTTCATTGTAGGAAATAAACATCTTAAGTTATAAAACATTAACTCTGCATCTAAATCTGTCATGTTGCAAGAGCTTATAGTTCTGAAGAATAAGATTTAGCTTTTTGTTTGTTTTTTTTTAATACTTGAGTGGCTGTTTATAGTTCAAGAGAAACAGGATTTCCCAAGATTTAAATTGTCTTATATCTACTTGTATGCAGACCACATACAAATCTGATCAGCTAAAATTAACTTGTGTTATCAAAAGAGGAGAAAATTACAGAATGTCCTGGTACTATGGGCAGTAAAATGAAACCCAGTTGTCACATGAGGGCATCTGAGGTCCTGAAAATAAAGGAAATTGCCAAGGGAAGAGGGAGCGGGCACAAATGAAGCAGACTTTTACTCTAAAATTGGGACTGTTCTTTATTACATGCATCCACAAGTGGCATGAGGGTATAATAACAACAGACTAGCCCTTTAGATGGTCATATCCTTATGCTAATTTTAACTATAACTATTTAACTTTTCTTTGCTAGAGAATTTCTTGTTGAATTAGGAAAATATAAATGAAGAATATCATGGCTGCAGTACAGGTGTACCACTTGTCATCACTGGCAGAGTACACAGTAAAATTATTTTGCACTTAGAGAAAGTTAAAATGTATTTTCTCTTTTAGAAAGTGTGGATGGTTTCACTGGACCAAATGTTTGGTGCTAATGGAGAAAAAAAAGTGCCATGTTTGTCATTGGTCACAGCCAGCACCGCTTCATGAGGGAGAAGTCCTGCATGTAAACCCTTCTATGGCAGGGTAGCTCACCTAGTTTATCTAGGAGAGCCGGTATATGTAATCTTTTTGGACTTCAAAAGCAAAACTTTTGGTACTGTCTCTCGCAGTAGTTCCAGACCAAATGCCCAGCACACAACTGGATAACCATGCTGAATGATGAGGGAGTAACTGGCTCACAGGTCAGGCACAGGGGGGACATCAGGCTGGGGTCTGGGCACTAGTGGGGTTCTGCAGGGCTCCATCCTCGGCCCAGTTCTCTTCAACATCTTCATTAACCACTGGGATGCAGGATTCAAAGGATACAAAATGAGTTTGCCAATGACACTAAATTAGGAAGAGCTGTCAACTCTCTCGAGGGCAAAGAGGCCCTGCAGAAAGACCTTGACAAATTAGAGGACTGGGCAATAACCGACTGCATGAAGTTTGACAAGGGCAAGTGCTGGATTCTGCACCTGGGACAGGACAATCCCGGTTGTGTGTACAGACTGGGGAATGAGATGCTGGAAGGCAGGGCTGCAGAAAGGGACCTGGGGGTCCTGGTTGGTGGAAAGCTGAACATGAGTCAGCAGCACCTTTTTTTATTTCTTTAGCCAAGTGCCCCATGGAGTGGAAAGGAGTGGAAAGGGGCAGCTGAGTGTCGGTTACTTCACCAGTTAATGTGTAAGTAGGAGAGAAGCTTTCTCCTTGCTTTGAAATAAGAGAAGGTGGAAATTGCCCAGTCTTGAGATGAGGGTATATTTTTGTTTTGAATTATATGAAGTCCTGTGTATTCTGTGTATGAGGAGACAACTCACTAAAGAGTGTTGACTTTAAATTAAGTCTGTAAAGAAATAAACTTGGATGAACAGAGGGGTTATTTTTGATAAGTGCCCTGCTGAAAGAAAACCTTAATAAATAAACACAAAGAGATCTCCAACACTTCAGAAAGATTGAAAATTACTTTTCAAAACACAGCAGACTCACTAATGCTCCTTTGTTGTTTATTTCTACTAGCTTCATTGGAGTTGGGAGATAGGAACCAGCCTGGAAGTCACAGACCAGGCTCAGTATTACTTTTTGCTGATAGCTGTCACACAACTTTTCAGTCTTGCTGTTAAAGTTTGTGGGAAGGGCAACTACCAAAACCTGAGCCGTTGTACAGGATGCTGAGCTTTCTTACGGTCATCAAAGCTGTCTTTCATGTGGCTATTGTTGGACATGGACAGTAAAGGCAATGTGTTGTTTTAAATACAGTATTTCAACAAGCTCAGATTTAGTAGGGAAATAGGACATGAATTGCTGCTTTTAAATCTGTCTGCCTTCAGGGAATTAAAGGAACAAAATAGTTGTACTGAAAGTTTCGTGATTAAAAATCAAAAGGTTGTGGGCAGTGGAGATTGTATCTGAGCGGCTTGACTTTGCTGAACAGCCTTTGCATTAACAGTTTGCCAAATGTGTTCAATTTGCTTATATTAAAACATTTTGGGGGCAAGTTTGAAGTGCTGGTCAGGAAAGTATACATCCTAAACTAGTTTTTATTATTTCAATAAAGTAGTTTGTCAGTTCCCTTGATTACAGAATTGATACATTAGTAATCAAAATATATTTGCCAATTTTATACACATACCCCCCAGATGCTGGCTTACCTCTTGCTGCACAGCCAGGAGTGGACTCTGTATAATTTACGGTATCTCACAGTACATGCGCAAGTGTTTTACAGTGTGGACACCTGTACTGTTTTGGAAGGAATGAGTAGTTTTCAAATGCTGTTGTCAGCAAATCTTGTTAGCTTGTGTAACAGACATCACCTTTCCCTTTGTTTTATGTGTTTGAGCTAAAAAGGGGTTTATCCTCCTGGGTTGTGGTGGTGTTTGAACTCCTTTGTTTCTACCTTTCTAAAGGAAACAAACCATAAAATACCAACTGTTGTTCTGGCCATACAAAGTTTTTTCATGATGGCATATCCTTGAACTGTGTTTTCTAATTTTATGAGCTATGAAGTAATATTAAAACAACATTTCCAATGACCAGATGAGAACCTCTCATAAATGCATTCTTAGTTCTATTTTATGTTCTGCAACCAAGCTGATGCAAATTGCTTTATGATGTTTTCCATTTAAACTATTTTTAACTGCATTTGGAATGTGAATGGAAGTATGGTGATTAATAAATATCAGGGTACTTAGCACAGAGGGCTACTAAGGAAAGCTGGAGTTTTACTTTTCATGGACCTTTGTGATAACTGATATCCCTATACAAGTATGGTCAGCAAATTAGTAATGAAATTGGGAGCATCACTGGGACTCTCCTGGTAGTCATATCAGGCCTGAAACAGGAATGATGTCTTGCTGTTGTGTGGAGTAGCCACAGAATCAGAAACTTACTTTATTTCCTTCATGCTACAGGGCATTCCTGCCATAGGTGTAACAGTAGTGGGCTTGCAGAAGAGTAGGAACTGATTGACTGGACACAACCATAGCCCTGTTCAGGAAAAAAGGGGGAAATTAGGCTGTAGACTAGTAGCTGCTCTCTTCTACATGTACTTTAAGGCTTTCTTAAATTGTTTGAACAAATAAAATACATTTCTTTGGCATCTGTGGAGGGAATGAAGCAGGAGAATACTCATGTTGAACAGTTTTCTTTCAGCAAAACATGTTTTTGAGCTACCAACTGGATAGTGTATTGCTACAGTCTGACCACAGAGTTCAGATGCAGGCTCATGTATGCAAGACTTTTAAACAAGCAATCTGAAAATGCATTTTACTGCTGCATTTTTAAGCCTAACTGAGCTGGCATCTACCAATTCCAGCATGGCTCGTGTAGGCCACGCAGCCAAGCTGAATTACAACTGCATCTGAGAATGGTTCTCTGGTAAGAAGAAAAATTGGGTGGACAGTTTGTTGGAGTCTGTAGAACTGTTTGCCCACAAGTGCTGTGGTGTGGTAATGCTTCAGTGCTCAAGTTTGGGGGGAAATGTGGACAAACACAGTGTTATCGGCAGAGTGGGTTATCCTGTGACGCTGTTCGTCACACAGACACACACACACACTTTGGTGAGAAGGCATTAACTATTTAATTAAGAAGATCTGACTCCATTTTATAGTATTTTTACAAAGGCTAGGGATTGGGGGAGAAGGTTGACACCTCTCCCCATCCTACTGGTTAAGACAACTGTCTATCAGCTGTCCATATCTCTAAGAACAGTAATGAAAACTTTCTTTGAATTTGTGAAAACGTTGCCTCTGTTTACAGCATCCAAGCGTGAGAAAAACAACCCAAACCATGAAAACTGTGAAACAGAAGAGAAGGCTGGAAACATCAGGGTGACAATCCTGTGTGAAGTTTTGTGCTTGACTCTGCTGCTCTTGGAACCAAAGCTTCCATTGCACTTCTGTGTTAGTTCTCTATCTTGAAGTCCTTGTTGAAACCAGGATTAAAAAAGGTTGTTAAGCTTATCTGGAACTTCACTGGAGCCCAATATTTTCTAAACATTTTTGTTTGTTTTCTTCCTTAATATAGCAGGGTTCATAGCTTGTTAGGTATGGGTTCATAGCTTGTTAAGTCTAGGCTCTTTATTTTGAGGCTTTGGGGATTTTCTTCTTCCTCTGAGTCTGAGTTTCTTTCCTCTCTGCCTGACACCAGCCATAGAGATGTAGCAATGTAAACTGCAAAACTTCTATAGGTCATTTTGGCTTAAATGGGTTTCTTGTATTTCAGAGTTCGTTCTGTGATCTGCTACTTAGATGTTTAGCCATTGCTTCTGATAATTCTTGTGATAATTATAATTTTGCGAAGGATATAGTTGTTCATTAAAAACTCAGCTGACACTGCTAACTACTTTTTATATAATGTGTTGACTTGTCTGTAGATGAAATTGCTTAATAACTGGTAACTGAACAGAGATTTTTTTTGTCTCTTCAGGTGAGAGACAACTCACCTGAAGTCCTGCTTAGTCTTTTTAGCTTCTTCTCAGTTTCCACAGGTGTGTGTCTTCCCAGTTTCACATATATGATGTGAGCTTTACTGAGCTGTCTTTTTTAATTAAGCCAAAATTTTTTCTTCTTGTGCACAAATAGTCATAAAGTGGTTGTACGCTATCTCTGTTGATTCCTAAACCAATTTAACTCAAGTAAATTTCACCTTAGTCGAAATCTTTATTAGTATTTTCAGTAGTACTTGTGGAGTAACTTCACACTGCAACAAAAGAATGAAGTAGGTCTTTATGCAAATAACTTCTTTGAAGCCTAAGAAAAATGCTCAAACACTCCCACAGTAGTCCAAAGCTCTTTGTAGTAGCCCAAAGACAGCATCCAATACATACATCTTCTTGTTCTTTAAAGTGAGAAATTATGTCTTCTGGCTTTGAATCCAAGGGTAGGAATTGCTTTAGTGTTACCTTAAGTGTATTTGTGCTAGGTGCCACTCCTCTGCTCCTCACCTTGGGAATGCTAAATTAATTTCATCTTGGAGAGTGTTCAGACCACTGAAACTGCGCACTTGACCCAGCTTGTGAAATGAATCATAGGGTCAAGTATGGGTAAAAGAATATTTTTGTGATCACTCCTTGCCAACAGACAAACAAATCTGTGAGGGAAAAGAAAACCCAACCTGTTATAACTAGTGGTTACACTGGTTTGTTTTAAATTTGCAACTGTCTCTGGTGTCTAATAGGATCTGTTCATAAGTGCAAGGGAAAGTTAGGAACTTTTTTTTTTACAGTCCTCGTCCTGGAGACAGGACTGAAAACATGAAGATTTTGGACACCCAGATACTGAAAATGTTTTGTCACATGTATTGACCCTAGGTGCATGTTTTGTTGGGAGTAACTCTGTTGGAAAACTCAAAAGTAGGAGAACTAATCTACAAAATGTAATTTTATTGTATGATTATTTCTCTAAGGGTCAAAGCATATATACATTTACATCTGCTGGGTGGCTTGTCACTTGGCAAAACCAAATACTGATTCCTGGCAAAACTGAGTATTCTTTTAATCTCTGCAGGGGTGGGCTAGCTGAGAGGTTATGTCGACTCCAGAACAGAGAAAGATCTGCCATTAGCTTTTGGAGGCATCAGTGTATTTCAGATGATAAAATCCCCTCAGGTAAGAAACATTACACAATATACTGTGAAAGTATTATACCTACATGTATGTATCTATGGCCTATGTAGGGGTAAAAGTGAAGTTTATATTATTTTCTGGTCCTTCCTGACTTGGGTTTAATGCTATCTTGGTTATCTTCTGAGCTAATTGCATTTCTGGGTTTCTAACAATTCAGTCATCATTTGAATGTATAAGGTAAAGGATATATTTTAAGTAGCCTCCATCTAAGTTCTTCACAGCTCCTTGATTTCCAGCATTGCATGGAAAAATAGTGTTTTCAGCAGGTTGTAGGACAATTCAAGTTTTAATTTATGGGTGTTCAGATTTTTTTTGTGGATTTTTTTTCTTTCTTTATCATCAGCCTTTCCTCTTGTTCTTTTTGCTTTGTGATCACTTCTTGACAGCAAACAAACAAGGATAACAATTCAAAGGTAAGTGCTGAAATTGTGAATGGCACCAAGTGTGAACGAATAGAGCACAGCTATGAAATGAGTGTGAAGCATAACTACAGTGTGCATATCACTTAAAAATAAACAGTGGGAGTCATGCCAATTAGTTCCAGATGACTGGTAGCACCACCTTTCAGTAGTGTTTCTTGAGAGGTAATGGATTCATAGAGTTTAAGTATAAAGAAGTAGTTTAGTTTTTTAATCAACTTCTGTTTGTGTGACTATAGTCTACAAAATGCTAAAAAGCATTTGTTCTGTATTAAGCCGACTGCTGGTTTTTGGGCATATATTAACTTGCATTTATTTTTCAGAAAGTCCTCTGGTCTCAATTTGAAAACATGTGGATAAGTGAATTTAGCATTTACCTTGAGAGTTTGTCCCCAGTTCTACTCCCAGATTTTTAAAGATGGTTTTTCTTCCAAGCCTAAATTTCTCTGGCTACAGTTTCCCTCTTTTGTTTCTTGTTTCTCCCTTAAAGAGCTCTTTAGTATGTGACATTTTCCCTTTCTGGCACTTACATAGCAAAACTTCTGCTGCCTCACAATTTTCATAAACTAAACAGACTGAGCTCTTTAAGGGTCTCTAAAGTATTATTATCAGTGTTCTAGTGACTTTCATGGCTTTTTACTATACACTCTCAAACTTTTCAGAAGGGTCTTAAGAACAAGAATAGCAATTCTATGTGTTCTTCCAGTTTTAGTCTCAGTAAAATCATTGGCCAGGAATCATATCCAGTTCACTTCTCAGCCTCACAGATATTTGAGGCCTGCGACAAGTATTTGAGTCTGATTTGGCTTTAGTCACAGCACAGTGCTGGGACTTCAGCTTGAATTGATTGTCCAGTATGATTTTGTAGCCTCTACAGCTATTTTTTTCTGAGATGCTGTTTCCCACTTTCCAACTTCTCTTTCTGTTTCCTCTGCCTAAACACAGGGAAGTATTTGCACAGTGTCCTGGCTGATTTTACTTAAGCAGTTCAGCTAATCATGCAGCTCAGATCACTGTGTAGCTCAAGCCTGTCCTCTTGTAGTCACAGATTTGCTTGAATTAGTGGTATTTCACACAGTTTCTTTATGTCACTGATGAAACCATTTAATAGCATGAGTGTTTACTTGCAAGTCCTGCTGCAACTGCTGTTACACCGTTATTATTCTCTACTGGTAAAAAGCTCTAACTGCAATTCACAAAGTCAGCTCTCAGAATTTTAATTTTTTTTTTACATTCCACTCAAAGGGTGCATTACTCACAGTGAGAATGGTTGATTTTTCATAAGAAGGTTGTATGATTTAAAGTTACGCCCAAATTGTTGGCTAAAGCTTGGTCTCAGTTTCTCACTGGAGCTTTAGAGGGCTTACATCCCTTGGCCATTTGCATGCTGTGTGTTCAAAATGCCAGCCATGCGGAATAGCACATTGTATTTCTGACCTTAATTCCTCACTGATTTTTCCAGCCACTTTTCCTAGATCTGATGTCAGGCAAGTTGGTTCCCAGTTATTATAAGCCCCTTTGTTTGGCCTTCCTGAACAGGAGCACAGTATCATCGTCCTTCCAGTCTTCTGGAATTTCACCAGTGTCTGAATACACTCTAGAAAGTGACATCAGGGAACCAGAGATGTCTTTAGCCAGTTCTTTTCAGAAATGCTGCATTGAAAATTGTACAGGCATGCTTACTTAAAACCATGGGAGGTTTCTTCATCATTCTTATGTGGTGTGAGGACATCTTCTTGCTGCTTCTCAAATGTGTAGCAGAAATAGACACTGAATAGGCTTTCCTTTTTAATGAAAGGAATTTTTTAATGCACTCTGTAGTAACAGACCTGCAACACTGCTAATATGCCAATATTCTTTTTGTCCTAGTTCCACTTGTATCATTACAAAAGCTTTTGTTTGGCTGCTCACCATTTTGTTAGACCAACTTCTAGACTGAAATATTCCATGCTAAACATCTGCCCCTGGCTGAATTCCTTTCTTTGATTCTTCTTTCTTTCAGAAAATGAGTCAGAATTCGTTAGCATTTTATGAGAAAAAGGCTATGGGAAAATACCTTGCTCTATTCTTAAGTACATTTTAAAAATTCTGATTGGTGTCTTTCAGATGATTTAGTTTTGGCAGAAGATGAACTATTTCTGGGATATGCCTTTTCCATCATAAAAAATGTCCAAGAAGTCTTTAGGACAAACTCCTGTTTCATTTACCCTGCAAGCGTTTGCTACAATTTCTGAAAAATACTGAACATGCCATAAATTTAGCAATACACTTCAACTTCACAACTTCAATATAATTTCCAATTCTCAATCCTTATTCCAGAGTATAATGATTATAAAATAATCATTAAAATAGCTGTGATAATGTTTTGGGGATACTTTTTCATCTAGAGCAAAATATGTTTTTCATAGTTGTAGTCTAAGAACAGCCATAATGTTTTGTGTCACCAAAATGAAATTGGTGTTTGATTTGGAGAACATCAGTTGGAATGGTTGAAATTTTAGTAATGTAAATAGATAACCTTCTCTTTGCTTCTAGTCAGGAATGTGAAGTGTCAGCACAGCAAATGCATGCTTCTTTCAGCTTTCGTGTCTTAGGTTCAAGTTAAGGCTGTCTCACTAATTTAAGAATCTTCTTGAATTTTGTTTCCTCTCTGTTTTGCCCAGTAATATTTCTAAGCCAGACTGTTTCCAGGACTGTTTCTGACTTCGGCGCAGAATTAGAGGAAAGAACTTTTCAAATAACAAACTCGTTTGAGTCACTAAAGAATCCTGAAGATTAATGTGGAGGATTGAAGTAACATAGTTGCCAGGAGAGCTGTCACGTCATTTTGGATATCCCATAGACATGCAGACCAGAAGTTCATTGCTAAAGCAGCGGGGAGCAATTTCAAATGAGATTGGTTTAAAGTCCTCCTTACATATGAGATCTAAGGAAAAATGTTTCCAGAAGTTCCAGCTGTCACCCCCATTAAACATTTTGTATAGCAGAATTTTATGCCTTTATTTTGCTGTTGCTTATTTTGAGGTTGTATCCATGTCCATATTACTCAAAGCCTCCTAAAGTTTGCTTTATTTTTTTTTTAAAAATCGTGTCTGTTACCTCCCTGACCCCCTTCTGTAAGTAACCATTGTGGTTTGGCTGCCTCTTGGTCACTGGGATGAATCACTGCCCAGAAGAGAGCACCTCCTTTCAGCACGCACTTTCTGGTGTTTATGTAGCACGCAGGGTCTCACTTTGGCCGTCTCATTCTGCAGGGTAGAAGAAACCTTTGTGCTTTCTCAGATTTTGACAGTTTTGGGGCAGAGTCACATTCTACAGCTGGTCCTTGTGTTGGGATAGGCACTTACTGAGGATATGGGTTTCTGCAAGGTGAACCCCATTTCTGTAAATCAAGGTAGCAGTACCAGGCAGAGGCCTGAAGGGAGGGAATACCAGAGTTTGCCCGTGCTACACAGCATTGGTTGGATGCTTTCTGTGGTTCAGTTCTAACAGAGGCGCATGCCAGGCTCTGCCACAAATCCAAAGTTTTCTGTTCTTCACAAGATGTAAAAAGGGGACTGAGGTGCAGTCTCATACCAGCAAGTCTCTGATCAGCCAAGCTGATGTTTTGAGGGTACTCTGTGCAAGGCCTTGAAGACCATTTGCAGGCTTTTTTCTGTATGCAGTGCTGCAACTTCCCCATGAAGTTTCCTGTTTGGGCAAAGAGGAGATCTGGACAGCTGAAAGAGAGAGGAAAAAAAAAAAACCAAACCCACAACAAAAACCCAAACCTTTTTCCTGTCAACATCTGCTGGAAGAAAAAATAGTGGTTTTCTGAGTTACATTCAGACAACCTTCCTGTCTATAGGAGGGGACACTAATAATATTTAAAGCAAGCTTATGTAGATTCCTACTGTAACTTCTGAAAGTTTGCTTTCTGTACATCCCACCTTCTATTGGTTTTGTTTGTCTTGCAGCTGTCATCAAAGCAGTTCTTTACCTTAAATGCAGAAACATTTTATTCTCTAGCATTTATGATCTGATGCAAGATTTGGTACTTGTTGATCCAAGGTTAAGTTTCATGATTGTGTTACAACGGAATTTGAGTAGTGAACTTAGAATAAAGCAAAGCCACTGATGTTTCCTTCCAAATTGCTCCCTGTCGGGGAGAAGTGGCCTTCAAGGGGCAAAAAATTTTCAGTTTGCTGAGGCAAATGGAACCACATATTTGAGGGGAGGAGGGTGAAGCTCTGGAGACGAGAACAGGGTGAAAGGCTTACAGAAGAGGACATAAACAATCACTCCCCCTCTTCCAGTTTCAGTAACTAGTTAAGATGATGGGAAGAAAGGATTTTAGCAGCTTGAATGCCATGAAACTTGTACATGATGAAGAAAACATGGGTAGCCCTTAACAGGGTTTACTATATAAAATTCTTCTAAAAAGACTGAACTCTGAGATTTGCTAGCTGTTGCTTATTTTCTTAGTTTTTGATAATTTGTTTTATTACTTAAGAGTTAATACTATAAATTAGAGACATGACAAGTGGCCAATTTTTTTTCCCCAGCCAACTGTCTGAACTTTTTACAGTATTGGAAATGAAAAAATCAAATGTAAACTTGTGTCTTGTGCAAATAAGAATTCTTTGTATTGTTTTTGTTTTCCAATGAGAAACAATAATGACATGCATAGGCTCTTTAAGTAGCTTACATATGTTCTTATAAAGAATGTGTAGTGTTTAAAGCACAACCAAATTTAGCAGACTTTTAAAAATTTTTATAAATGTGGCAAGAAGCCATCATGCCTATGAGAGACTTGGTGTGTTTCTGAGAAGAGTCTTCTTGCATGGCTTCAGAAGTTACCAGCCCAGGAAGAATAACAATATGTATAGGTCAGAATAGCAACCAGATGGTTTTGTACAGGCTGTGAAAACCTTGTAATCCAGACCTGGTTTTCAGCATCAACTTTGGATTACAAGGGTCTGCTTGGTATCTACCTGCTTGCTGAGGTTGTTATGCCTGCTACTGCAAGTTATATGTGAGGGAGGAAGAAGACCAATAATGGGATGCCAACCAAAAGAATGTTTTTGTTTTGATTTATGCCTGTAATTTGACAGTTTATACTTTTTACGCTTAATAATGAAAGTAAAACTCTGTGGCTTGAACCAGAAAGCAGTTGGCTATTATTCCACTGCAGATAGTATGTTATGTCCCAGGAGGGTATCTACTAACTGCAGTTTTGGAACCACATTTGACAATTAGAAGTTAAATGATGTTGGGATGGAATAATGCCTTTGAAAAAATAACTGAGTGAGACAAATTTGGAAGAGTGTTGCTAGTTTGCTTTATTAAACAAGGCATAAAGTGGAATTTTTTTGTTTCCTTTATAATTCCATAATGTGTATTTGCCCTATTCATCTGAACCAAAGGCAGAAAGTGACTTTCATTCTTTGTGGAGTGAGTACTGTTCCCGACCTCAATGGCCCACAATTCTTTCTACTTTCAGTGGGAAAGTTTGTTTTATGGAAGCTTTTACCTAGGATTAGTAGAAATTTTACTTGAGTGTAACACCTGTACTTTGCATACTGCATATTTCTAAAGAATTTTCCAGTTAAGAGAAAGTATAAGATAACTTCTCAACCATGTTTTTCAGAAAATGTTAACTAGATATGTCAGGTACAGTACAAATTTGCTTCTAAACTGCAGTTCGTGTATATTATCTGTTTGACAGTTCTTTGAGCAAAAGTAACAGTAATTTGTTTTTCTTAAAAGTATCTGTTTTTTCCCCGTATCATTCAGATATCACTAAAATTAAAGAATTGTGACTGTTTAGCTGGTAAGAACAAGTTGTCCTCCCTATTTTTGCACAAAGCATGTATTTGTTAGCAGCTTTTCAAATATTAAT
Source organism: Donacobius atricapilla (assembly GCA_013397315.1). Taxonomy (NCBI): domain Eukaryota; kingdom Metazoa; phylum Chordata; class Aves; order Passeriformes; family Mimidae; genus Donacobius; species Donacobius atricapilla. The sequence goes on from WBMY01012081.1 coordinate 83,863, forward strand.
GTGGCTTCAAGCAAATTCATCTTCCTCCTCTGTGTCTGCTTATGAGTTTGTCATGGCTTTATTCAGAAAGCTCTACTTGCATAAGGGTAATTTTTAAATTGATTTAAAAGGAAGATGGTGAAATAGTCTTCATCTTGCCTCTTGTCATGCTTGCTTGGTCTCTTATCCATGTGACTTGTGAGGTAAGTCTTGTGGCTGAGGAGTTTTATTTTGTCAGTCTTGCTTTTCATGATAGTTCACATGTATCCTTGTGGGCATATATATGGTCCTTATTACTCTAGATTTTCATTATCACAATAGTAATAATTTCTACTCCGTTCTCCTTCATGCTTGGATATGAGATGGGATTTTTTCTGGAATGCTCAGTGGAGCAGAGCCATTCACTGCTTGGCATTTTCCTAAGCTCCAGTTTTCTTTTGTGTTTCTAAGATATGGTCTGTGTTGTTGTAGTTCACTGTTTTCTGCACTGGTACTGTGGTTTTATGAACTTATTTCTGCCTTGTGTCATGTGATTGTTACATTCAGTTATATTCAGATGGGCACATCACATCCTTCAGCCCTGTGGGTGTGATGCATTCTTACAACATGACAAGATTTTTAAATTTTCAGGAAGAACGGAAAATTGAAAAATTCAGGTTTACCTGCTGCCATAGACTAAACTTGGCTTTGTTTTGCTCTTGATGTGGTGGGGTTACTGTTACTTCTGCTGGTCTGATCTGCATGGAGGTGCACTGGCTATCCCAGCTGACCTCTTCAAACCATGTAGAATCCAGCCTGCCGTCCTGAAACACTTTGTCTCACTCTGTAGGTCTTGTAGAGACCTCTGCTGCTGGAGTTGTATTGACCGGCTCTAAAGAGAGTTTGTTCCCTTTGAGAACTTTCCATTGAAGGCTACAGGTGCTCTTTTGGAACACTTGAACAGTAGCATTTTAGAAAAATTCACTGGAGTGAGGTGAAACTGCATGTGGTCTTACTGATATTGACATTTGATGCGTTTTTATACATCAAGCACCATGGATCGTCTCCTTGCAGTGTGTTCAGCTTCCTGTCACTGTGTCACCAGAGAAACATAAAATATGTGGTTCCCAAGAGATCATAATTTCTATATTTTCCTCCTCATTTGTCTTCCTTATTGGTAGTTGCAGAGTTATTAAAACAAACTTTAGAGTTGTATTTCAGGCACTGAAGCCAGAATGTCTGAACATTTGTTTTTTTAAATTGTGCTCCTCAATGTTTTTTTTCCTTCTCTCGTCTCCAAACTGCTTTTTGGTTGTTGAGCGTCAAAGCAGGCTGGCTTTCTTCTTAGACTCACTTCTAGGCTGCCCTTGGCATGCCCAGTGTGCATCATCTGTGACCACATACATTCAGGGTTGATGTGGCTTGAATATATATGTCTGCTGTGAAGCCACTACGTTAAGTCTGAAGATGAAGGCATTCAGTTTGCCTGAGACTGCAGAGTCATCTGAAGTCTTCAAAGTGCTCAAGACCTCAGGGTCTGTGAGCTCCAAAGGAATTGGGAACTTTTTTTTGCCCTTTTTTTTTCCTCCCCTTCTTTTTTTTCTCCTTTTTGTTTCTTTTTAACTTGCCTGGAATTCGGAGTAAATGCAGAACATCTGCAAAGTTCTGCGTCAAAATATATTTTAATGTCATGGTATATGACTGGGTATATGACTGAAGGGCAGCATCACCCTGTGTACTAAAGTAATAAACAAAAATGAAAATATGTACCCCAGGAAACTGATGCGTTCAGTGTGAAGTTTTCTTGTTCATCTCCCAGGCACTGCAATTATCTTTTTTGAGCTACTTCATGTCTGGTTTGCAAATTGGAGTGAGAAACCAACATCCCAGAGGACACCTGGAATTAAATAATTAACTATGTATGTCAGAGCAGATCTCTTAAGTGGTTACACCGAAGTGCCTCTAGCTTAGGATCCTGTTTCTGGCGGTAACAAGAGATACCCAAATGCCTAGAAAAAATGATTACATGGCTAATACTTGATGATATTTTCACGAACTATTCTCCCAAATACCTCACACAGATCTCTGACTCAGGGACTTTCTAAACCAGAATTAATGTCTGTGTTCTTAGTAGTTCTAAGTAAGTTTTCCTCCTACCAGAAAGTTACTGGTTGTTTTTCTGAATCCATGCATACAGTATAGATCTGTTTTGATCACACAGTTATGGATCATCAGGCTTTTTTGGAAATTATGCCCAGGGTGATTGCCAGATTTGTTCCATTACTGCTGTTGCCAAAAAGACCTTTCCCTGTGATTTCAAAGGTTCTGCCAATAGTAGCAGTGAGAGGTTGATGTTCTATTTGCCTAGTTGGATAAGGATTTCTTCATCTTTGTCAGAGCTTCTTGTTGCTTGTCTGGGAGGTGAGGGAGGTTCTTGCCAATCACAGCAAGGCTTCACCAAAGAAGCTTCTCTACTTAAATGTCTTGTTCCTCCCACCAGTCAGTCTCTCTCATGGATTTCACTCATTCTGGACCACTTGCAAAATGTGCAGGAACTAATTTGTTTGATCGTGGTCCATCTAGCGATGATTTCTGTCTGTTGCTTTTCAGAGGGTGGTATTTATCACAGTGGTGTTCTGCAAAGGGTGATGTAACTAATCTAGCTCCTAACTGGTACCTGGTTTTTCCTGTACACTGTCCTTTCAGTGACCAATATGTTGATTCAGTAGTAGCCAGCATGTTACTGCATGTCTTTGTGAAGATTTCTCTTATGAAAAATACTGTGAGAAGTGAGGGGGCCTTACTGGCTTTGGTGGCTGATCCCCTCCTTTCAGATGGTGTTCTTTAGAGGGCACATGTTGTACATCTCAAATACCTCTGCAAAATTCATACTCAGCCAGATTTATCAGTGCCTTTCTGGCTTTCTTTGTGGCACCTTAAACCTTGTGTATCGGTGATTGAATTACACTTCATGCCCCTGGGATGAATAAACCCTCTGTTTATCCTCATGGGGCCAGATATTTCAAACGATCCTTGATCTTGTGTCAGTGGGTGTTTTCTTGGACGTTCCAGTTGACTCTGTGAAGCCTATGGAGAGATGCTGGAAGGGGCAGCTGTTCATGTTAGGCTGTGTTCCAGGACCAGTGAACTGCAGCAGCCCTCTGTCACCTGAGCTCAGAGCACCCAGGGCTTTGCTGAGAAATGACTCGGGCTGAGCTGGGTTTCCATCTTTATCTCCCTCAAGCATTTCACTTTGCAGAGGCATCTGGAAACAGATTGAATATTTGGAGATGGTCCTTCACTGAAAGCATGCATGGTCGATCACTAGAACAGGCTCCCCACAGCTCCCAGCCTGTTATTTCAAGGAACATTTGTTTTATGATTTAGTGTTAGGTGATCCTGTGAGGAGCAGGGAGTTGGACTTGAGGATCCTTATGGGTCCCTTTCAACTCAAGATCTTCTATGATTCTATAAGAACTTTGTTAAGCAGTCCTCAAATTGCTGATTGCTGCTTCATGGAAGATTTCTAAATGCATCCAGGCAGCTGTATGCTCACTCTCAGAAAGCATGCATGTGTACTTGTCTTTCAGTGGGAGAAAAAAGGTTATCTTGAAGTAAGTAAACTGAAGCAGCTTTGCAGTTAGCTGAATTAGCTCATTAATTTTCCTGGAAGTTAACCCTGAAGAAATCCATGAGTATTCTGGGAAGCAGAATGGGAAATGAAGAAATTTGCAGTGTAGGAATGGGCACAATTGCAGCACAGTTATTGGTTGCACCCTTTAAAATGCATGCAATTGTAAGGTATTCTTTATTTAAGATGACTAAGTATTGCCATGAAACATGCACATCTCTGAATTTCTTGGGCTGTAATTCTGCTTTGTAAATGAAAGTAAGTGAATGATAACTTCAGCAAGCAATTGGGAATTTATGTAAGTTATCAGAGGGTGAAGGAGAATACTGCAAAACCGTAAAGTGAGCTTTTCACATGGATGAACAAACATGAAGTAAACTCTGGAAACCATAGAATGTGCAGTGATCCAGCCTGTCTCCTCACCCACAAATTTGCCCTTCAGTGTGCAGCCACATATGTTTGATTTATTTTTGATTGACATAACAATACAAGAGCCAAATGTATTAAAACCGAAGTTACATTCTGAACTTTGGTGTTTCATCATGTGCCAGCAATCCAAAGTGCTTTTCCATGTTGTTCAAGAGAACACTATCATCAACAGTAATAATAATTTCAGAGTAATTTAACTAAACTATCTCTGTGCATCTAAATAAACAAACAGATTGTGGTTCTGTAGAATGTGCTTGTGTGCCAAGTGTGAGACTTGGCTACTTGTTGGAATTGAGATGCTTTTAGTGTAGAAGCATTCTGCTTCATTAAGTATCAGCTCCTAGTGTTTCCACCAGCTTTAGGCTTGCAAGAGACTCTGGTGTCTTGGTAGGATATTTTTTACTCCTGTTCCTGTCTTTCAGGAACTTTCATATCGATATAGTTGTTGATTTACCTCGTATTTTTAACTGTTTTACAGTCAGAGGTATTTAAAAGAAAAATGTTATTAGGCTGTCATTCATTGTCTTCAACCTGCTGTATCAGATAAGTAAACATATAAGCTGCTGACCAGTAAGAATTATCATACAATTCTGCACGTAAGAAATGCGTAGTTCAGAAGTAATAAGCAGTCACTCTCACAAGCTGTCTTAATACTTTTTTTTAAAATAAACTCTTGGTGCGTTTGAAAATTGAAACAGATTTCTTTGTGACTTGGTTTTTAAAGTGGATGTAAGTGCAAATTGTGCAGTATGTCTAGAGGGAAGAGGTAAATGCTTAGTTACCTTAAAGATGAGAATTTTTGTGGTTAGCAGAATTTGTTTATGCATGCCAAATGACTTGGGGTTGACAGAGTACCACAACTGCAGCTAGTCAGGCAAAACAGAATTCGAGTGTGAATATTCTAAGCCCTTCCCTTCAGGCATAGAAAACTAGTCAGTGCTCACCCTTGTCAGAATTTTCACTTAAGCAAGCATTCTCATGGTGTAGTGAGTATCTGCAGTGGCACTGTGCTGTTCCAGCTTTCTCTGAGAAGGTGACAGCAGTGAGGAGCAGCAGCAGCAGGGACAGCCATCTCTCTTCATCAGTCAGTTTCAAAGGACTTGGCAGAAAGGATTGATTCTCCTACTGCTCAGATCTAGTAAAGGAGGTCAAGCTGTAGTGGCTTGGACAGAAGTGGCTTATGTACATCTTGCATCAAACTGTCTGGTGGAACCCTTTATATAGCTGGAAAATACCAGTTCAGGGGAAGCAGAAAGCTTTGCAGAAGCATGTTGCATGCGATGAAAAATAGGTTCGCATGAAAGTGGTTTTGAGAACAATTTAGTTTTCTATTTCCAAATTGCTTTATTTCAGTTTCAGTATGAAATTTAATAAAGACAGGGACAGAATTTTTGATTTTATTTTTGTAGAATTCAACTTTATTGAATAAATTTGGAAGGTTTTAGGGCCTGGTTTCTTTGGTTTGGGCTTCTTGAGGATTGGGTTAATTTTTTTTGAAGTTTCTCATAAACTCAAACTAAAATATTTTGATTTATTTTCCAGAGGAAAAACATTCACAGTTGTGAAATGAGCCTTAAAATAAACAAACAAATAACTAGTACAGCTCTGCTGTTAAGTTCCAGTATCACATTCACTGTTCCTCCCCTGTTTCTTCTTTGCTGTGGGAAGACAATAATTTATATCAGCTGTTTTTCTTGGGATGCTGTGTTTTTCCCAATGCAACTTGTAAATCAAAATGGGTAGAACTGGGGCTCTCCTGCTCTTGTCCTCTGGGACCCTTTTCTGCCCCACTAAATGGTTGTAGCATTCGGGAGGGTAACAGCTATTCTCCCCTCAGTGACCAGAGTGCAGATCTGAGTAAGGCTAGGTGAGAATCAGAATAAATCTTACATAATCTTGCAGCTCAGATCAAGACCTGTCTGAATAGCTCTTGCCCTGTGCAGAGTGCAAAGGGACCTAGGAGTAATTTCATTTCAGTGCAAAATTGTTTCTTGTTCGGCAGAGACAAAAGTGCTAAGAATCGATCTGTGTAGATGCTTTTATCCGTTCATGTTGTTTTAAAACAAGAGAGCCTTCTGACTACCCTGACTGCCTACTGATAAAATGGATGATTAGTTTTGCAATAATTATTTTTAGGGAGTGCATCTTACTCCTTCTTATTCCACATTTGTCCCTCAATGTGAATCATCAGCTTTTAGATGCCTTGTACTCTTATAACTTGGTTCCTGACAGCTGCGGCTTTGAGAAAGGTCAAGGAGGGAAAACACAAATTCACTTTTAACACAATATTGGATTATTCTGTTTTTAAATGAATGCATTTTTTGCAGTATCTAATAAAAACGCTGAACAAAGTCAATGAGTTGCAAGATTTAAAAGTTCAGGTGTGGTGGGAGAGGGCTTCTTGTAGGGAGTTTGTGATTCCATTGGTATTTGGAAGAAGTGCAGGTGGGATTTTTTCTTTACAATTAATAGTATCTATAGAGAAAACAAAAATAACTGCAAAAGCTTAATGTAGGTGTTTTGATAAGGCTGTGTATTCTATTCATACATGGATTTATCACTGTCAGACAGATGTGCAGAACACAGAGGGATGCGCATCTTGAGAGTGCCAGAACTTTTTCTCCTCATCCAGATTTTGCATCTTTATTTTTCGTTTTCACTTTCTTTCTAGATAAAGCCGGCGTTTTAATTGTGAAGATCTTAGAAATATTTGAGGAGTGCACAATACAAGTTGCCATCTGCCAGCAGTTGGAACAGTCTCCTGCTACGCTTTCACCCGAGGATGCTGTCATCAATGCAGAGGAACCAATACTCAAAGTCCTCTTCACAAGAGAGACAGCAGCTCACCTGAAGAGCAGACCACAGGATGTCATCCACATCTATCCCCCATGGTGAGTAAGAAGAAGGGGCCACACTTGCTGTAGCAGTGCAGAACAAAGTGGGGTCAGTAGAGTGCTGGCTGTACGGTTGTGGGAAAAACCTTGGGGGGTAACAGGAGAGCAGGGCATTCTTGTGGTCATCTGTCTCCAGCAGCTTGAGAGACTTTGACAGATACCTTCAAGACAGCTCAGATNATATATTTAGTAGGATGGGCTTTTCATGTAGGCAAAAGATTATTTCATTAAACTGTAATGTTTGGACAGAAGATACATCTGTATTGTCATGGTTGCTTTCATTACCTATATGTCTCTCAAGGCACTTCATAAATACATCAATTAATTGTAGCGAAACTGCATTATACCTCATCTCTAGTCCTATTTTCTATCTTTTTGAAATTATCTTAATGCCAGTTGTCTTTTTGTTTACTCAACCAACTTCAAAAGAAATTGGGCTGGATGCTGTTAAACTACTGGAGGCAAGGAGGGAAGAGAATGAGGGATGTTTTTGTTTTAGATTATAATTTGGCACTTTTAGTTTACATTAATTGGAAATTGGACTTGTATACTTAGTGGAAGTTTCCTCTATCACAGTTCCAAGCTTCTATTCTCTTTAACTCTTACTTGAGAACTCTGAATGCTGAAATGTATTGTTACTCTGCATTGAATTTGTACTTCTGTTATTAAAAACAAATGCTGTTTCTGTTAAAATGCTTGTCTATCAATTCAAAGGTATGACTAGTGAAAAAACAGATTAACTAACTCTAATCCTGACATGGTGAAATAAGCATAATTATGTATCTTATTAACGTCTTATGTATCTTATTAATATCAGTCAGAAGCAAAAGGGACCAAAATAAAAGTAGATGCCAGGGGAGGCAGTCCTTGAATTACCTCTGTGGTTTTGGGATACATAACACAGAGAACATTGTTGCCCTGTATTTTGAGAGAGTTGTATGTCAAGAAAGAGTGGGATGAGATAGTGTTTTGTAAGTGGCTTGCTTCTGGTGCTGTAGTGTCCTGAGAGCAAAATTTCCTGTTACCTTTGAAATAAAACACCAGAATTACATTGTGACTTTGCTTTTTGCTCTCTGACCAGGCAACCAAGTAAGCAAGATGTAGACACACAGACTGCTGGCTCCTGGAGGTGATTATTCGTGTCAAAAATTGAACACATAATTTTGGAGCCTCTGTAAAATTAGACTTCGCTTTTGTAACTGTACTTGTATGTGCTGTGAACTCAGTGTATAACTTGGTATGTGAAACATCTCCAGCAGTAGACTTGCATTAAGTACTTTAGGAAGCAGTGTTTAGAGAAGTGCTGATATGCTTGTTGGTATTTGTTTGCATAGAAAATCCCATGAAACTTCAGCACAGCAGTATAAGCAATTTAATTTCAAAAATAAAATATTGACGGGGGCTGGTTGTAAAAATCTTACCACTGGACATTTGACATTGCTCATGAGAATGGTCCCACTGGATTTCAGAGGAGCTTTGTGTCAGGGCAAGAACTACCAGAACTGAACCCAGATTTCTTTGTAACTAGGTATTAATTTCTTCGGGTCTAGTGTCTTAAGGTACATATTTACCATCTTGCAAGCAAGGGATTTGATGTGAGAATTGCTATAGGGAAAACAACCCCCATAAACAGATTAAAGCTTTCAAACTAGCATGTGTGATGGAGGACAGAGCTCAGCTGCCTGGCCACGGAGACATCTGACGGGAGCCTGCTCTGATCTTGTGGCTATGTGGAAGTATTTTTGCAGTGTTGTATCTAAATAAGACCTATTAGCTTGGACACATCACATGAAAATGATTGTGTGTTTTGGGCTGGAGCTGGTTTCTGTCTGGCCAGCCAGGAACAAAACAGGCAAAAGAACTCAGCCCTGCCTGCCCCTGCCTGCGTAGGCTTGCCTTTGGTTTTCTTTGCAGTACCTGAGCAATTTCTTGGATTAAGATTTTAAACGAACACCTCATAAGTTTTTACAAACTGAATCCAAATCATTAAGTGTTTTAAACACCTGGAAAAGAAAAAANTGCAGAGTGCAAAGGGACCTAGGAGTAATTTCATTTCAGTGCAAAATTGTTTCTTGTTCGGCAGAGACAAAAGTGCTAAGAATCGATCTGTGTAGATGCTTTTATCCGTTCATGTTGTTTTAAAACAAGAGAGCCTTCTGACTACCCTGACTGCCTACTGATAAAATGGATGATTAGTTTTGCAATAATTATTTTTAGGGAGTGCATCTTACTCCTTCTTATTCCACATTTGTCCCTCAATGTGAATCATCAGCTTTTAGATGCCTTGTACTCTTATAACTTGGTTCCTGACAGCTGCGGCTTTGAGAAAGGTCAAGGAGGGAAAACACAAATTCACTTTTAACACAATATTGGATTATTCTGTTTTTAAATGAATGCATTTTTTGCAGTATCTAATAAAAACGCTGAACAAAGTCAATGAGTTGCAAGATTTAAAAGTTCAGGTGTGGTGGGAGAGGGCTTCTTGTAGGGAGTTTGTGATTCCATTGGTATTTGGAAGAAGTGCAGGTGGGATTTTTTCTTTACAATTAATAGTATCTATAGAGAAAACAAAAATAACTGCAAAAGCTTAATGTAGGTGTTTTGATAAGGCTGTGTATTCTATTCATACATGGATTTATCACTGTCAGACAGATGTGCAGAACACAGAGGGATGCGCATCTTGAGAGTGCCAGAACTTTTTCTCCTCATCCAGATTTTGCATCTTTATTTTTCGTTTTCACTTTCTTTCTAGATAAAGCCGGCGTTTTAATTGTGAAGATCTTAGAAATATTTGAGGAGTGCACAATACAAGTTGCCATCTGCCAGCAGTTGGAACAGTCTCCTGCTACGCTTTCACCCGAGGATGCTGTCATCAATGCAGAGGAACCAATACTCAAAGTCCTCTTCACAAGAGAGACAGCAGCTCACCTGAAGAGCAGACCACAGGATGTCATCCACATCTATCCCCCATGGTGAGTAAGAAGAAGGGGCCACACTTGCTGTAGCAGTGCAGAACAAAGTGGGGTCAGTAGAGTGCTGGCTGTACCGTTGTGGGAAAAACCTTGGGGGGTAACAGGAGAGCAGGGCATTCTTGTGGTCATCTGTCTCCAGCAGCTTGAGAGACTTTGACAGATACCTTCAAGACAGCTCAGATAACAACTAAATGTGTATCATGATGCCTCTAGTGTTGCTCAGGGCTTCAGTTGTGTTTTCACTTAATATTTTCATGTTTAGAGCACTAGAAAGGCCTGAGCAATGTCTTATCAATGATAAGGCCAATAAAGTGCATACTTTCTGGTAGGAAAGTAGTTCAGGAATGCTCATCTGTTGTTGTGAGCATGGGTATAATATTTCAGTGGAAAAGTCTCTATTAACTATAGCATTCAGTCTTCAGTTTCCTGAGTTCCTCTTCAGCGCAACCCTTTCTGGAATTCTTCAAAATGTTTAGTCTACACTTGTGATTATTTTCTGAATTGGATTATTTACCTGAATTTTAAGGGGTAGCAAAAAATTATGAGATTTATAGTAAAGCATCTGGTTGGTAGTGGCTGTAGGTTGGAAGGACTACGCTTCATAAAAATTTAGGGGAACTTTGAAGTGGGAATATTACTTCTCTCTTCACTACCATCCACCCAAATTATAAAAGAGGAAATACTTTTCTATGTATTTCAGCATTCATTACCTGAGTTTTAGCCTCCAGCTGCCTCTCGTGTTTGACCATATCCTTTTGCAAAATACTTTTTCCTGTTTTGCAAAGGTCTGTATCTGGTTTTCGTCTTCGTTGATAGCTGCAAATCTTTTCTGAGTTCCCCAATTTGTAATCTTTTGCTTCTGAAATGTTTTTAACTCTTTTTGGAAGCAATTCAAAAACTATGGGAAGATATTTTATTTGGGGTTTATTATGGCTACAGATACAGCTATTGATAGTTTAGATATAAATAGATCAGTAGCAAAGGGAAAATGAAATTCAATATTAATTAAGTTCTAGTCTGATATGATTCTGATTCACTGCCTTTTTTTGTTCTCATTTAACTTTTCCTTCACAAGCTTTTCTTCATGCTTTACATTTGGTTTTGTTTGCCTGTTTTCTTCTTGTTTCTCTCTCCTACAAACTTAGTTCCGTTTTTCTTTTCAGATCTCCTCTGGTGTTTTTAAACCACAAGGTTTTGCATTTATGCAGCTGTATCCTTCTGTGTAGACCTTAACCTATGTGAAGATTTCTTGTCTTCAAACTAGAAAAACTGTTTTAATTAGGGTGTGATTCAACTTTTCTCTTTTTTCCTCCTTTTTTCTTTTCCCGAGCTGTTATTGTAGATTGCTTAGCATGTGTAAGTCTCAGACTGCTGCAGCTTGTTTCATGTCTGCTCTGGGAAGATGTAAATCTGCACTGGTACGATCCTTTCCAGACTACAGACATCTGCAGCTGTACTAGTGTAGCCTTCTCTTTTGTTTAAATTTTAAGATGTTCTGGGGCACAAAGCTCATTCCTGTATGTATGTAAACGGAGATTTCTTAAGAAAGCTTCCTAGCTAGCTGTCTGTCTTCCCAGAAATTCTGCCTTTTTTTTGCTTTTTAAAATACTTATATATATATAT
>WBMY01012081.1:96498-112156 GCA_013397315.1 Donacobius atricapilla
ACAAAACAGGCAGAAGAACTCAGCCCTGCCTGCCCCTGCCTGTGTAGGCTTGCCTTTGGTTTTCTTTGCAGTACCTGAGCAATTTCTTGGATTAAGATTTTAAACGAACACTCATAAGTTTTTACAAACTGAATCCAAATCATTAAGTGTTTTAAACACCTGGAAAAGAAAAAAGTTTATTACTTCGTTTAATTAAATTGATTACTAAGTCTTTATTTGCTTTGCAGAAATACATATCCACAAAAAGTAAAGATTGCCTGCAAAGACGTGAGAGAGTGGACACAAAGGCTTCCACTCTTCCACTGGTGGTGATTTTATGGCTTCAACTTACCCGTTTTTTTCTGTTTGCTTCATTGTAAAAATTATAAAAGATATTTACTATACCTAGCAGAAAGTAGTAAGAGTTGGTATTTTTAGAGGTTACAGGATTCATTTGACTGCTGACACTACAAGGCTTGGGGATAGACAGTTTGCCTTAGATACTCTTGTCTTCTGCTCATAGATATGCCTACTAGTTAATATTCAAGATAAATTGACCTGAAGAAAATGGTGCTGATTATAATTCTTTCCCTTGCCGGTAAGTTTAACAACTTCGAAATGTTTTTCATGTATTTCTGAAGTTAAAACTACTAGAAGTATGTGAAATTAATAGAGTTCTTGGCAATAGCAGTATAAACCACAGATCACGTTTGATTTGGACAGGCTCAGAGATCGATCCATACCTATTGAATATGAATGTCTGGTATGAAGCCTCTAGTTTAGGAGGTTCATGTGGTGCTAATTACTGGGGGCAGGGGCAGCATGAAGAGTACATAACTGCTCTGTTCTGTTCTTACACTGCCTGAAAACACTGCAGAAAACAAGATCCTTGGCTGAATAGCCATCATTCCCCATGCAACTTCTTTGAGACAGTTTATTTTAGGAATTTGGTATGGCAAGTACATAAAACACTTAAATCTGTGACATCAACAAGTAACTTCAAAGTTGTTCTTTAGTTTCTCTTAACCTGTGAAACCACTGGGAGTCATAATTACTCAACTTCGAGTGTTCCAGTGCCTGGAGAAAGTGTTTAATGTGGACTTCTCATTTCTGTTTGCATAATGCTAAATTTAGTCTCTCCTCAGTGGAGGAGTTTTAAAAGACTTGGAATTATTTACTGCCAAGAAGAACAACTTATACAAAACATTGCTGCAGATCAGCTGATGTAAAGGGATAAAATCTTGTATCTTAAGTCCTTTAATATAGGCCAGTGGTGGAAGATGCTGTAGAAATGTGCAGGAAAGCTGTGAAGAAATTTATGTGCAAGAAGAAATCTGGTTTTGTGATTCAGGTAGTATTCTACTTTAGACTTATCCTGGGTATGCTGTAGGCTGTTTTGTTGACTCAACAACAGCATTTATGGTAAATGGTTGTATTACTGTGATTTTTGCATTGTCTTACCTAACACACAGTCTTACATCATCTGGGTGAGAAACACCAGGAGCAACACCGGGAGCTAACATGAAATAGGTGTTTTGAGCTAGTATGGCTCATGTTAAAGAGTGTTTGGCTTCCATTTGATGAAGATAGAGACTTTTCTCACTGTTGCTCTCACCAGGCAAAGGAAGCATTTAAGAACATTTACAGAGTTGCTCCCTAGCACAAGAAGGATCATGTGAAAGCAGGATCTAGGCTTCACATATTAATGAAATGCAGAAACAATCTCCTGCTGCTCTGTGAAGAAAGCATCTGTATCCTAATTTTTTTTCAAATTAGGAAAGGCATGTGTAGAACATCTTTTACATACATTCAATTTCTCCAGTTACTCCACAGAGAGGCAGCTTCTTTGAATGCTTGATAGATCAGTTTCGTCCAACTGCTCAATGTTCACCATCTTCCTCTGATGAAATATGATTATTTGTATATACACATATAAATATTCAAATGGATGGAAAAGGGGGAGAGGGGAGAGATCACCAGTCAGATCCCTCTCATTGGAAAGATGTTGGCTCTGCCTTAACATCTTCAAAGAAGGAATGTAACAATAGCGGAGTGGGAGAACCCTGATAAGAGGCTCTCTCAGAAGATAAAATTCTACAAAACTTCAGAGCTGTAAAGCCAGTGTGGGCACTGTTTGTAAAGTACATATGGGAATGGCCTTGGAGCCAAAGATCAGATCATATCATCTGCTTGGAATTGCTTCTCAGAGATCATGCAGTTGTAAAAATTGAAGTTCTTTTCAGAAGCAGCTGAAGCAGCAGCAGGTTTTTTGCAAGAATTTATTTTTTGTTTTGTTAAGATATACTTTTCCTAGTGTAATCACTTCAAAAGACGTGATTTGTCTTTTGAGAACAGAAATACACATACTTTCTGTGAACTGAAAGTGGTCCCTAGCAAGGTTTCAGTATCATTTCTTCAGTGCTTCTTTTGCTTTTTCTTTTCTTGACATAGTAGTATTTAGGATTTTTTCTCCTTTTCTCTTTTTAAAAATAAAATATTTTTCTTTTGTCCATCCTCTCATGGAAAGGGAGAAAATTTTCTCTATAGAGCTGCTCAGGTATATTCTATTTTATATCTCTAGAAGTGAAGAGATTAAGCAATTAATATTATTTGAATTTGTTTACTTCGCATGTAGAAAATCAAAACAACACGATTTCTTAGTAATCTAATCAGTGAATAGTGGTGTTCCTTGATAGGTGGATGACATAATTAGAAAAATGCAGAATTGCACAGCTTTGATTCCAAGAGGAGAATAAGTCATTTATGTAATTTCTGTGATCTGCCACAACCACCTGAAGCAACAGACATCTGGTATTTCGGATGTGGGCTATGTCTAATAAACACAGTAACACGGTCACACTTTTACCGTGAGACAGGCATGCTTACTTTTATAACTGTGGCATGGATAGACGCATTATACAAATGCCATATAGAAGAAATGAGTACCCTGAAAAACAAAGATGAAAAACCTGCTGTCTATAAAAGGAGTTTCCATGGAGAAAAGAATGGAAACACAGGAAGATGGGAGCCTCAAAATAGTAGATACAGAGTTCTGTAGAAGATTAAAACTGGATTTTTTAACCACGACTGCCTGTCTCGGGACTAATAGCTGATGGTATCTTGACATGCTGAAAAAGGGGAATTTCCAGTGTATTGTACCAATGAGGTGCGGGGGTTTGTTGATTCATTTGTTTGCTCTCGGCCAAATCAGAGGGGTCAGAAACAAGCAGTCTGTTTGCAAAGCAGCAGCTTGGTTTTCAGATCAAGGTTGAAATTCATTGGTGCCTCCATCAGGGTAGAATACCTCTGGTCTCCCTGACCACATGTGTGTCTGAACCAGGCACATCCAGTCAGTTGTTGTGCTCCTGCCTCACAGCCTGCAGCCCACACAGAGCTCACCCGAAAGGAGCACTGCATGTTGTTCTCAGGAGAGCATTCTGTGCTCTGGAAGGAGTCTCCACCAGGATGACTTTTTCCAATACAGGCTTGTAAGAATAAAGGAGTTGTAGAAAAGAGGCAGGGGATGTGAACAGCCTGGTGTATGCTTGGGTTGTGTTTTTCTACGTTTTTCCTAAATAACAGATACCATCCAACTTAGATCCTACTGGCATAACTATGGTGTCCAGTTAATGGGAAAAATCTGAAGCACCTCACTGTGGTGCTTCCATGTTGAGGAAGTAGCATACATTTGAGTCCACAGCTTTTAGCAACAGAATAGGAAAATTTTCTAAACATCCATTCCTTACAGTCAGTGATGTTGTTTATGTCTGAAAAACTACTGGAAAAAATACTCAGTGCAAATGAAAAATCTAATATTCACAAAATAATCTTATCCTGAAAAATCTAATAATGTTTTGTTTTTTAATGAAAGGTCTGTACTTGAAACTTTCCAGCTTTTATAAGTGAGGAAATTCCAAGCATTTTGTAGTGACAGATACTGTTAGTGGGTAGTTGTCCACTGACGTCAAAAACAGAGGATGGTGAACAGCTTTGTTCAAGTCAACGAAAAATGTACCGTCTTGGATAAACTCTGTGTTAGCAACAGAGCTATCAATGATATACGAGCAGCTTCACATGAGTTTCCATGTGTATTCAATCCAATGCTAAATTCCAGGTCTTGTTTAATGAGCAACTGATGGAGCCAAGACCTGGCACTGCAGTCTGCTTTATCCAGTCATGAAGGAAAAACAGGCTAAATAAGTTCAGATGAACAAGTTCGGAATTACTGCAGGGTTATTAAAAAGTTGTGATTTGTGTTCCTCTGCTAATGTTTATGACTAACAGATTTGGGATGTGTAAAACAATACTTAATTTGTAAAAAGACTATGTGCCAAAATTCCTTCAGTAGTTTAACCACTGAAGAGCAAGTTTTGACTTTGTGAATGGGTTTCTTTAAATGTTTAAGATTGTCTGTAATCAGCTAATCTTTTTTAAAAAAAATTTGCATTTTGGAAAATTGTGTCTGCTTGTCGGATTGCTGTTCAGCACTTTCACTTTTCGAAATAAAATGTATTTCCATAGCTCACTGTGGAGAGGCAATTTTCAGGACAAGTGCCATTCTCTTTATTTATCAGGTGTGATTTGGTACTGTCATGGTAGGTGTGTCTTTGGAATAAGATTTTTCCATGCAGTTCTGTATGCGGTTAGGTTGGGGTTTGAATACGCTGGATATTTTCTGGATATAGGCTGGGTTTTTGTGCTAGGATTGCTTGTGTCCTTGGGCAACTTTGTGTGGGCAAAGAGATGGATAAAGTGTGAGTTCGCCAAATTATCCTGTGTGGTCATTCCCTACAATATCCAGGTATGCTTTGTCAGATTCCTTCTGAATGTCATCTTTAAATGTAGGTAAGCAACAGTTAATCACTGTACTCCTAACAGAAATAGTAATTAAAGCCCCAAGTATTTCAAAAGGGGAATGTTGCTTTCAAATATTTGAAAGATTTGGAATGTTGCTACCCAAAATACAGATTTAAAACATCTCAGCTATCCTGGGGGGACAGGAGCATGGGAGGGTAAGGGGGAGAGCAAATTTTACTGTAAAAATCTGTAAAAATTACTGTAGTAATCTACCAGGCAGATTACTTCTCTTTCAGTAAAAGCTCGTGGAAAAAATACCCATTGTTTTAAGTATTTTTGGCAGAAGAATGTAGTTTGATATATGAAACAGTTCAGCTGTGAAACATCCAGTGTAGCCTTTTGTGTGTTTGCTGAAGCTTCTCTTCCTACGTCTTCTGAGTCAACATCACTGGGCAGATTGCAATGTATTACTTCTCCCTGACTGGTAGGCTTCTTTGACAGCGTCCTGAGATATCTTGAAAAAGTACTTCTCTAGTTACTGCCCCAGTACAGCCTTTGGAACACCAGGTTTCTCCAATCAGAAGTATGGGAACAATATTTAGAGCATTAGAAGTCCTGTACAACCACTAATCTTACCTTTGGGGGATTTGTGTTTGGAAAGCCAAATCACTGATGTGGCTCCAAAAAAAAAAAATCATTACTTGGCAGTATGAGGGAAGAGGGGAGGTCGTTGTGTGTATGGAGGTTATTTTTTGTTTTGGTGGATTTTTTCTTTCTTTAACCTCTTTGGACTTCTGAAACATTACCTGTTTTCTCTCTCCTTGGTAAAAGAGTTAAAGAGTTAAAAATAAAGAAGCCTAGTGAACATTTCTGTAGATATTTTTTGTTTTGGTTATCTTCCCCTTTTCTAAGTCTTGGGGTTTTGATTTTTTCAATAAGCAGCACATGTTTGCTGTTGAGCAGATCACGATGGTGGACTTTTGCATGGTCTTCCTGGCAGTCATTGTCCATAGTCAGTCCAAGGTCCTTGGCTGTCATAAAAAACAGGACTGCATGTCCACCTTGACGCTGCTGCTGTTCACAGCACGTCTGTTAGTGCAAACCCAAGTCTGTAAGCATCTCCAGCTAATCCCTTGAAACATGAACTGAGGCTGTGAAGAAATATCCTGAGGTACTCTGAGGTATTGTTGGGACAGACACTGAGGATCATAACTACTCCCAAAAAAACCTGGCAGAATATTTACAGTGCTGCATGCACACACTGAAAGCACTGAACTTGAGAACATTAAGGTTCAGTATAAAACCATAAATTACATTGATTGCATTTGTATTTTCATTTATCTTCCCAGCATGGCACAGCATGTCTGTCTTTTGTGTTTCCCAAAAACAAATTTCTCCTCCAAGCTGAGGTTCATTTTTGAGAAATGTGGGCAATGCAGCTATGTGAGATTTGTACATTTGTGCCTTAGCAAATACTGCTTTTCTTTTGGTTCACTGAGCTTGTCATAAATATTAATTTAATAGGGCTGATACTGCTTTATGCATTGTGAATGTCCAGATTGAGGAGGAGATAAATTTTATTGATATGGGCTGTCACTGGAACTTAGAGGGTTTGTAGGCTTAAAGGGGCTCAAATTTACAGTATATGTGTATAATAATTCTTCAAATGATTTAAAGACATTTTATACATATAGGATTGTTCTTTATTATATTCTCAAATATTTCTTACCTTCTACTCTCACACAAAACCAAGTAAGTTGCCCAGTATTTTCTTTGTCTTTTTGCAGCCTCCTGTGGTTTATGGTTTGAGGGGTTCTGCATGAGGTGATTGTCTAGTTTTGCTGTGAGGTATTTGACCCTAGGAGTTTGCTTTTGAATCTTGCTGTATAGCAGGGACCTGTTTTCTAGCTATACTCAAAAGCAAACCCATTTAAAAAACAAACTTCAACATACTACATGATCAGCTTCTAGAACAGTCCACCTAAGTCTTGAGAATTGCATTTGGTTGTAGGTTACGTCAGATACAACTGCAATTTCTTGATTTTTGAGGACTGATGCTTACTTAAGAAGGAATGGAATTCTATTAGGTTTACTGGTTACCCTGAAACTGCCCTAAACACATCTAGAGGAAAAAACAAGGGGGAGAAGGTATTTCCATGATGCAAATATAAATTACACCTTTTTTTGAGGGGGAGGGAGAACGTTTTATGTCTATTTATTTTTTAGATTAGACTTCATATACAAGTATTCTTTTCCTGCATGTTTCAGTTAATTGGTTGGGATTCTTAACCTTTGATCATTAATTTTGTTCTTTGGCAAAGTCCCTCTTATTGAAGACTGCCTTCCTAGAAGAGGTCTGAAATTTGGAAATACATGTAATCTTGCATGCAAAGCCCTTCTCTACTTATTAAAGTCCAAACACCCATTTTCTAAATTAATGTAGGTATTACTTGGGTTGCTGTGTTGATTTTTTGGAAGCTTTTCTTGGAAGGTACTTTATCCCACATTAACAGTTCCATTGATGTATTTTGGCTATGTCTAAGCAAAGCCATTTTCCATCCAGAATGTGCACTAAATACATTGGTTAATATATTGGATTTATTAGCTGTATTTTAACTGCTATCATAATGCTACTGCTTCATTAACTACACATGAACTGTGGATGGTTTGGAGGAAAATACTTCCCTGCCAGCTAGCAAGACAAAATACAGCCTTTTAACGTATAACCTCATGAGATGTTAAAATGCATATCCTGACATTATAGGTATGTAGAAGCCAGGGTAGTGCATGTGTTTTGTTGCCCCTTTCACTGAAACTGGGCACGACGGCACTCCAGTGCGGTGAGGGGCTGGAGTCTGGAGCGAGATGCCCTCAGTTCCGGGCATGGAGAGACATCGACATTTGCCTCCCTTGAACTTCTGCTTTGACTTTCTCGGCGTCCTCAGCTGTTTTGGAAGTGCCAGGAGCAGTCAGGCTGGCGATGCAGTCACTAGCGCCTTGTACATGTGGTGCAGAACGCGTTCCCTGTGTCGCGCCGCCGGCCCCTGGGTGCGCTCCCGCTCCCACGCCGGTTCTTGGGGCCGCCATGCGCCCTGCAGCGATTCAATCGCAGGCTTCGAAAATAAATGATTCTGAGTTATCAGCGTGGTCACAACGGGCAGCGGGGGGAAAGCGCCTTCCCAAGCAGCATCTCCTCGGCGATTCGCGGGGCGGTGGGAGGCTGCCCGAGCCCCCCGGCTCAGGTCCGTGCCCTTCCCGGCGGCTGCGGAAGGTGGCAATGTTGTCAGCGGGAGCCCAGCGAGGGCTGAGCTCGCCGGGACAGCCGCAGCGCCTGTTTGTCCGCAGCTTTCTCCGGCGTCAAAGCTCCACGTCCGTGCAATAAGAGCCTGCAGCAGGGGGATTTGTTCGGGGCTGTGCGCCGTCGCTTCTGCACAACGTGCAGTAACTCGGTGCGCTCTCCGTGCTGCGGTGTGGGGATGCGCATGAGGCGGGCGGCGCGCTGCGAGCGCAGCTTTCTTCCCGCAAGGCTTCTCCGTGCTGCCTGCCTCCGAACTTGCACACCGACACCCATCCTCCATCCGCCAGAGCGAAGCTGAGCTCTTTAAGTGAAGCTTCCTTTCTGCAAAATACTTGTAAATGTTTCTAAAACCCGGTGTCGTTCTCTGCCCATTCCTCTGGGATGTTTACAAACTTTGATTTGAATTGTGCTTACCAGGGGAGAAACAGAGAACTTCCTTGCTTGCAACAGTCATGTTAAGAGCTACCTTCTGGCTATCGCAGGCTTTTAACCTGTTGAAAGCCTAGCAGACCTGTTTCGGGCTTTGGTGGGGATGTTTTACTTCTCATATTTCAACTAACTCAGTGAATCTTTTCAACTTCTTCAAATTATTCTCTCAAAGACTTTTGTGTCCTGTGATTTTTAACCTTTTTTCTGTCTAATGCTAATTCTTGAGGGAAAGTACAAGGAAGTTCTTGGTTTATGTTATCCCGTTCCTTTCCTCTTGACTGTCTTGATGCTGGACTGGTAAATAGATCATTTATTTTAAATTATCATGGAACCTTTCAACATATTTAATTACTGGGTTCACCTCACATTCTCTGTTCCTTACCAAGCCTTTCTGGCAAGATGTAATAGATTTAAACCGGTTAGGAGGTCAAATGGGGGAAAAAGATTTAAATATTCTTGATGTACTTTATGGTAAGCAGACAGCAAATAGGATGACATTACTTTGTAATCCCCCCACCTTCCTCCTTAACTTTGTTTGCAACACAGGTGACATTTTTGTTGGACTTCATGTCTAGTTACTTGTTTTTTGTAAGATAGGAAGGCAGAGCTAAGGTAACTAATGCTGTACGACTTCTGAGGCTGTGAAGTTTTGTGTGTATCTCCTTCCTGACTCATGTATTGGACATGCTACTCCCTGAGTTAAATAGACACTAAGGGTTTCTAGAATTGCTTTGGTCTCTGTTAAACAAAGATTGTTTGCTGGGTACCAAAACCTGTTGCTGTATGGATACTTTGCCTGCCACCGCTCTTCACTTTCTTGTACAAATGGCACAGAAGTCCAGGAGAACCATGGAATGATACCTCCTTAGTTATAAAAAAATGTAAAGGAAAATTTTCAGAAACTGGTTGGGATTTCGAGCAGTTAGTCTGGCAGAAACTGCTATATTCTGTCTTTCCAAATCAAGTGACAAGCCAGCGAAAGCTTTCTGTTTTGCTGTGCTATGTGGGAGAATTTTCAGTTTCAAAATTGAAACTGGAAAAAATAATCTCCAACTCCAAACAGGAGAATTTAATACAGTGGGTTCTTACCACTGTGATTTTTATAACTATTTCTTTTTGTTGTAATAGTCTTACTGCTTTAAGAATAAAACTAAATATTTCACCTTGGGACTGTCTTTAAACACTGCTGAGTAATGCAGTCTCACACTTGTAGTAATAACAATTTGTCTGAAGAAAAGGTTTTGTGATCATAAAATTTTCATGTTAAAGAAAGTAAATGCTACATGCAATATAAAGCATGGAAATAAACACATTTAGAATTTTGTTTTCTCTTTTCAAACCAAAGGAAAATACTTTCCTGTGATTCCAGTGCATTGTTAACAAGTCCTCATAGCTATTACAAGCCTAAAATGGTAAACAGCTTAGTAACAAAATTATATTAATAAACCTAACATCCAAATGACTCTACAAAGTTATGTACATATGGTTCCATTTTACACAACAAAAGAAATTTTCTGAGGTCCATTTGCCTAAAACAAAGGTTTTAATAGAACAGTGTAGTGATTTGACCTCATCTCTGCTTATCTTTTATTTTGAATGTAAATATGAATGCCAAGACAATTAACTGGGTAATTTACCCAGGCAGACAGTGCTGAAGTTCTGTAGGTAGGCCCTGCTTTAAGGGCAAGTTGGCGTGCTGTCTCCTGCTCAAGTGCATATCGACCTTCAAAGTGTCTTAGCGCCAGGGATGGTTCACCCTCAGGAAGTTTAGTTTAGATAAGCATCTGAATTTTTTTAGGTACCGAAATCTGGAATGCAGCAGCAAAATCTGATGAGCATGGGCTCTCATATCTGAGTCAGCAACGGGGCTGGATCCACTCCTGTTGTTCAGCACTTCCACTGCCAGGCCCAGCCAGAAGCGGAAAACAGAGATGCGTGAGAAGAAAAACCAGGGGAGAAGAGCAGGGAGCGTACCTCAAAAAAGTATGAGCCGGCTTCAAAACAGAGTTAGCGTAGGTTGTGTGTGAAGGTGAGGAGCTGTGAAGAAACTCCCACCTTCTCCCAGAGTGGCCTTCCAAAACCTCAGGGCGAGTTTGGTTCTCAGGAGGCTCTTGGCTTAGCCCTCTGTAGGTGGGGCTGTGCATCATTAGCACCTGGAGGCTGGGCTCTTTCGCTGGCCAGATGTAAAAGTGAACCTGTGAAATTAAGGTGGGCATTTTCCCCTCCGCTTCTCATGCTTTGCAGTTAATAGTATTTCAGGTGTCACTAGGCACACCGATATCAATTGAAATTTTAGACTTGGAGAAAAAACTATCCACTCGAATGGTGATCTAAGCAAGAAAGATACGGAAAAGTAACCAGGAAAAGAGAGTTGATGTATTTTTCTTAGTGATCTCTGGGTATTACTCAATTTTCTGATCTTTTTCCCTCGGTACCCATTGTTTTCTAAATCTTGTTACTCATTAATTAAACCCTTTTCTGTAAGTTAAAGGAAGTGGCTTCTGGCTCTAGAACTCAAGTGAGCTGCTGTGGTTCTGCCACAGCAAATATGTCACTTTATGTAGGTCTTTTGCTGAAAACGAATCTTTTAAGCATTTGTAATCTCCTGAGGCTGAATTTCCAATCTAGTGTCCATTTCATCTGCGGAGATTAAAGCACTTGCCAGCATTTGACAGGAGAAAGTTGCCATGACTGAATGGCAATGCGTGCCTGGGACAAGGCTTGTGAATCACAGGTTTGTGAAGCAGCCTCCTGAAAACACACCTGAAGCTTAATACTCTGTACCATGCAGAGAAGGAAGTTCTTGCTGTGACTTCGTTCATGCTTTTGGCATCCCAATGTTATTTCTGGTGATGAAAGAATAACAGAATGAATAAGCAGCTAAAACATAAGAGAAGAGAATGAATTTAATCTTCAGGGAAGGTGAGAACACACCCCAGTTCTCATCACTTCTGTATGCTGTGCCTGTTCTAATCTCCATCCAAACTTCAATAGTAGGGATTAAATTGTCAATCATTTTTAAAAGTTCGTCTTTCAGAAGTTCTAAATTCTACTTTTCAGAAGTGACCTGGTATTGATTTGCATGTATTTACATTTTGATAGGATGAAATAAAAAAATCTGAAGAAAAAAAGGGAAAGTTTTAAAATCCCTAATATGTAGCTAAAAAAACCTCTGTGTATATCTAGCTTTACATGTAGTACGAAATAAAAATAGAAAATGGAGAAAAATGTCAAACACCATAAAGTGCCACCTTAGCTTGGATTGATTTCAGAAGGTACTAAGGACGTATTTCACTTTCTTTGCTATTAAGCTTAGAAATTGGTCAGTTCTACTGAGCCACTACTTTTTTTTTTAGGTAATATAGTATTTTTGTTATATTTCTTCTTCTGTTTTGTAGTGTTAGAAATGTCTTGTACTATTTTCTCCCTTTGTTGCAAAATACAAAAAAAAAGATACTATTTTTAATATTAATGTATACTGATGGCTGGCTGTTGACATCAGTGAACTTCAATTGAAGTTTTTAGGTGAATATATTAAAGTACAGATCAGCTGGTTTTTCAGCTGGCTGATGAATTTTCAGGGCTCTATCAAGTTTTGTGAAATAAAATTAATGAGTCTCGTTGTCAGCTTTCTGAACAATATGCATTTGTTGGTCACTGGAAGATGCATGACCTCCAGAGAAGAGCACAAAAAAGATGATTTTGGGTTTTCTAGCTGGTCAGATGTGGCCAGCTGGTATAACAAAGGCAAGAACACTTGGAGGATGTTCTTCCCAGGAAAACAGTATGTTTACTTAGCTTGTGGTTCTTCAGGGAGCAGGTTTCCCTAAAAAAGCTGTAGGTGGCATGAGGTTGGTCAGATGGCAGACACTTATTTGACCTTTTAGTAACAAGTCCTTGCACTAGAAGAAAACCCAAACATGTTTTTATTTCTTAAATTGCCTCAAATGAAGCAAGAAGCTGAGGAACTGGGACTGAGAGATGGCCTGCAAGTTTTGGACTCATCTGGATCTTCATGTGTAGAACTGCAGCGGCATAGATAGTATAACCCCAACAGCTGATTGATTATGATTAATATTGAAAGTAGTGCAACTGGCCTGCTTAGTGTTTCCAGATCTTTATTTTTTCATTGTGGTCAGTCAACATTGAGAAATTTGTATTTATTATGTAAATATTTTGGGGGAAAGTGATATATGTGAACACTTTACTACCACCAGTCATATGCCTTAGCTGTTCAGGATTAGTTTTGGCTTCCTTTGTATTCCCTGGAAAATTATGATTAAACTAACATCTACACATTAGGGTTTTGTTGGTTTTGGAGTGGTGAAATGATTTATTTTACACTTCCTGTTCACAATTTGAGATGTGAAATGGAAAGGTATCTATTGAAGAGCTCTTTCTTTGCATCTTCTAGAAATGAAGGTATTCCCATACTTCTTCCCCACCCCCGCCCCCCCTCCAATATTTCCTAGCCTACCATCCTGCTCCCATGGCATGGTGGAATTAGGATACTCTCATTTTTATCATGGATCTGGTAGCAACTACAGGGGTATTTTTTTACACTGTCTTTGATACAGTGGTTGACTAAAATATGCAGAGATTCTTTTTTTTTCAGGCAAATATTTTATTGAATTTTTAAATTATATGTCCCAGAAATATCAGACTGAGTGGACTAAACACTATTGAAAGGAGTAAACTCAAGGGCTGCAACTCAACCTAGAATCTCCTTTGTGTAGTTTTAGCTATCAGTTAGTTCGAGAGTAGAATAAAATAACGCCATTTAATAATGTAGTCTCATAACTAAAATTAGAGAGGCGAAGGATTGAAATCCCACTCTGTGATGTGTTAGAGGGTAGATGCTGAAGGAAGAAAGGAAAGGGAGAAGATCCGTGTTGGATACAGGCTGCCTGCCTTGGTATCATGTCATGTCTCTCGTGAATGTCTTAGCAGTGAAAAAACAACCCACTCTGCAGCAGCGTGTCCCTGTTTTCCTTGGCACCCTTCTGCCGCCTGCCTTCGAGTGAAGAGATCAGAAGTAAATGGCAAGAATCGCCAAAGTCAGCGCCTAAGCTGATTTAAGCCTACGGGGAGGGCTGAAGTTTATCCGAAGCGCAGGCTCCTGTTTCAGGGGAACACATGGATACAGGGAGATGGAGCGGCTCCGGCGCGGCGTGAGCCCCAGCGCGGCCCCGTCCCAGGTGTATTCCGGCCCGGGGTTTGCGGGGAGAGCAGGAAAACCCCGGGAGCGGGCACGGGCTGGCGGCAGCACCGGCCCTGGACTTTCCGGGCCCGGCCGCGGCGGCAGCAGGAGCAGGAGGAGGAGGAGGAGGAGGAGGAGGANGGGTGGTGCATTGAGAGCGCGCGGAGGAAAAGAACACTTTATAATAATAAAAGTATTGTGGGGGAGGCACTTTTATTAAAAGCCAGATTGGGAATTGGAACCAGATGTTCTGCATTCGAAAGCTGCACGAATGTTAAATGCGTTTATTAATGACTGTGATGGCTGAGGTATTTGGCTGTCTGCCTTGCTTTAATCTCATTGCTCCGTATTAAAAAACAGTTGAGAAAAACATTTCTTTTTTTTTTTGTACCGACTTTAGGCAGCTTCCTTTATACAAATATCCATTAAAAAAAAAAAACCAGGATTTTTATGGGAGTATAGCCACATAGATGAAAGCAGGAAACAAGCAGGGAAATGTCAACATTTTTCTTTTTCTATTAGTTTTAACATATATGTTGTGCTGAAAATTATTGTCTCAAAATTTGGTTTCCTTCTTGATTTGTGGTTGTTGGATAACACGCATGATGTAAGCTGGAGAGGTCAGAACATGCAATTATTGCTGTTCACAAAGTACTTCCTATTCCCTTAACTCTCCCTCTTTAAAGTCCCTGTCAAAGCCTGCGTTTAAAGCAAAACAAGAGTAGATACTCAGTCCGAGGTGAGTAAAGTAGGAATGCATTCACCACAGGCAGTGCTTGAGAAATAGCTGCTTTATATCCTTAGATGGACCCAAGTGCGTGTTCTATCTCCATCTCGAGAGCAGCGTCTCCACCTTGGCAGCGCGGCACATTTGGAGTACTGAGCACCAAGCGCTTCCATGGGGACTTCTGGTTTGTGTCGCAGTGGGGATGAGATACCTGACACCGCCATAGCCTCTACAGGCACAGGCAGATTTGGGGTATCTGCCAGACGGGCATGGATCCTCCTCCCATCCTTGGGCACTCTTGTATGCAGATCATAAGATTTTCTGTGTGAAGCAAGGACTGTTAGAGGGAGAGGTGGAACTGTGCTGTATGTCCCTTCAATTCACAAGTGTGGCAATGCCCTGAACCTGTGCTTTCTATATCCACTTGAAAGGGGAAAGAGTCATCTTCTCTGTAAGCACCAGGAACCCACTCTTTGCGTCGTGGGGCATGGCTGTTTTGTATGAATTCCAACTTCCTCGGGCAGGGCACAGATCCTGTCAAGGGCTGGTGGAGCTGAGCTGCCTCTGGATTAAGGCTGGGAAGGGCCATACCAATAAAATTGCACCAGAGAGACTTGCCCTTGTCCAGTGTGATGGGGTTTTTTATCTTAATTTATCCTATATTTTCCTGTTCATTAACACTGCATGAAGTTGTATTTGGGTGGAGTTACCAAGCTTATTCGCAGGCAGTGTTTGATGGTGTTGCAGGAAGCTGGTGGGACGGGGAACATTTGGTAGTTTTGGGGAAGTTTCCTTGAGCTCTGTGCCCGGGTCAGGTGAGGCCCATGAGCACCCATCCATTTCCTGGTACCGACTGAAGTGAACAGCAGCTTCCTGCTACAGGGTGGATGCTCTGCTGAGGAATTTCCAGAAATGCTGAGAAGTGCTGACTCATAGCTTACAGCCTGTCTGGGCTGAGGGGAGGTTTTTCAAATCCTTGGCTGAAGCCAGCAAAAAATGTTGCTGTAATGTACTGTTTTATTTTTAGCAAGGGGGGAGGCTGTGTTGCTTAGGGTGAAATGCTTGTGAGTGGTTTCAAAATGACAGACACTTTTAATTTTTTTTTTCTTTNCCGCCCTGACGTCAGGAGCTGCTCCTGGGAATGTTTTGCATTCCTCTTCCTGGCAGTGGTCAGGTGGCTTCCAGCAAGAAGGAAGGAATAGCCGCTTCCAAAAAAGAAAGAAAAAAA
>WBMY01012081.1:121297-198566 GCA_013397315.1 Donacobius atricapilla
TTTTTTTTTTTCCCAATTGAAACTGGATTCTTTTATGGTGCTGTTTAGCTCCATTCCTGAGCAAAAGCCCTGGCTGCTGCCTGGAGGGTGGGGTGTGTGTCCTTGCCATTTTGCCTGTCCCATCTCCAGCACACATCACACCCTTTTGGGAGCAGTTTCCGTTCACCAGCTCTGTATTATTAATTCCCTGCCTTAGCAAACTGAACCAGCTCACAGATGAGCAGGGAGCAGGTCTGGGCCCCCCCTCCCCTTTTTAGGGTTAACCAGCACATGATCACATAGCCTTCTGATTTTGTCTGAGAAAATTTTTTTTGTGGATGCAGAAATGGTTTCAAGATAGCATTTGTATCTTGTTTTCTGAATTTATCTACATCCATTTGACTGAAAATTGCCTGTAATGAGTTACAGCTTAGTGACACACAGGTGAAGTGTTAACATCAGCCAAGCCAAGAAAGAAGGCCTCCTTGTTGTAAAATATGTTTAGCAGCATAGCTGACTCATACTTATGAAGACTGTAGCTTGTCGTACACCATGATTAAGAATAAATTGCCTACTTACACGGATGTAACTATGTGTGTATAGTGATATACAATGTTGGTTACTGAACTGGTAAAGATGAAGTGCAAGCTGATGCAGACAGATAAAATGTTGAAAGGCATGCGTGAACACAGGCTTGTATACAGACATATTGGCCCTCATTATAGCACTCCTTACTGTGGAAGGTCCATAGTGGGTTCGAGGGATTTCTGGAGAAAAAGTTTTGGTTTGTTTTGTTTGGGCCAAGGGAAGATGTAGCTGAGAGGAGAAAATGAGCAGTATGACATACAGTGGGAAGAAGTTCCCATTTACAAGTCTGTTGAAGCAAGGTGTGTCTAACTCTTCTGTCCTCATAATTTTTTATGTCCCAAGAATACCTTCATGGGACATACATCGATAAAATTACTGTTTCTAGGTAAGAAATCTCTGTAGTTTCCAAAAAAAAAATTAAATTCCAAGTCTTGCATGGCAGTACATAACTATTGAACTGTCTAGTCTACTCTATTCTCAGGTTGTTTTCTATGTTTTTGGTGATTATTCATAGGCATGGTTGATTTTCAGTATTAGTTCTTTTCTAACTTAGAGCATACATGAGAGGGGAAAGAGTGCAAATTCAAAGTAAATTGAACCCATTCTCTGTTCTCTAACATCTCTTTTCTCTAACATGTCTATTCTCTAATGTGTTTTTAGTTACTGTGAACACTAATCAATTTTATGTGTGCTTTAAGAAACTGCATCTCTGGAGGCTTTTCAAGGAGCTGTGAGACTTCTCTTTACTTGGACTCAGCTGAAAATACGAGACGTGTTTATTATGATCTCAGTTGTTCCTTAAAGGTCAGAGCACCAGTTTAATTTATGACTCAGCACTCCAGTTACTAGAGTCTAGGTAAAGTGGAGACTGTACATGATTTTCACCACTGTTTCTTAATTTTGAAATGTGTTCCTTTTCCACACAAAAAAACCCTGCTTCTCTTGCAAAATGTTACAATCAATGAAGAAGTTATACATTTATTTCTCTACTTTGCAACAACTAAGAGGGAAGCACTTCAGTCTTGCTTGGGAATTCTCTGTGGCTGTGTACTTTTAAATAAGGGCTTTAGGAGGTTGTATTACAAAAGGCGGATTTTGTTTCTGGTTGTTGGAAAGCTGAATTTTTATCTTGTGTTTGGGAAACTTTATCTGAGTTAAAGTAGAAATAAAAGCACATTGCGAAGATCAAGATTTAGAGGGAAAGGTTTCATCGCAAAACAGTAAAATATGGTTTTAAAACAGAGTCTGCATAGGCTGATCACAAAATCTTGGAATTTTTGTTTGGTTTATGGTTGCCATTAAAGCAAAACATCATCACATTTCTGGGAATCTTGCGTGATCAAGGATTATAACATTGAGACCATGTTTATATTCATTTTTCATGGAAATTTTTAAAGCAAATACTTATCAGTTAGATGATTAAAGTTCCTGTTGCCTGCTACCATCCAAGCACATGCTTGGCAATTTTTGCTGTTGCTGGATTTTTCACTGTTAACTGTGAAAAGTACTCCTTCCTTAATATCTTTGCTTTAAACAAAGAAGTTCAAAGCTGGTGGCTGGATAACAGTGAAATGAAGAAGTAGCTTTAAGCCATTGTAGTTGACCCAATTCCAAGTAAAGATAAACCTGTCTGATTTACAAGGTGTTGCGTTTTAGCTTGGTCTGCGCTCTCGGGAGTTATGTCTGAAAAATCTAAAATGTGAAGTGTATGCTCAGCTCAGTTTCAAATAGAAAAGCTCAGAAGCAGCACTTGTCAAAACTAATTTTGGCCCAGGCAAATAAGTGTTCTGCCGAAGGGGGAAAAAAGGAACTGAAAGCCTGGCCAGCTGTAGCAATCCTAATAGGAGCTAATATGTACAAATCTTAGCAGTGTCAGGGCTACTTGCTCAGAAAGAGGTGGGGGGTTGCCCAGTATTGATGCTTCTGGCTGATGGTTTTGGGAAACCAGGCTCTTTGTTTCCAGGACAGAAACCCCTCTTGTGACACGGCACTTTCCTACTCTCCCTTGAAAACTTGAACTTTGTGATAGGGTCCTGCTGTGTTGCTTGTGAGGTTGATCCAATGCCATGGTTTGATCCTTCACCTCGAAGGTAACTTGAAAAAAATCTGTCCTTGTGTATTTTCTCCAAGGCTTAAAGCATTATTTCATTCAGTAAGTCCCTCTTCTAGGAAGCTGATGGAAGGGTTTGTGCAATAAAATGTCAATAGCCCAAACTGAAACATTTGCTGTATGAAGCTACTTGAACGATTTCACCGTACTTTGTTTTTTTTCCCTCACACTACTGAGGGGGATTTTTTTTTTTTTTTTTAGTTTTTTCATCACTTATTGGACACTTGGTTTCAAAGGACACTAAATGCTACTAGATGAATAAACTCGATTCCACTGATAGCTATAAGCTCTCAGACTTAACAAAATTTCAAAATAAGGCATTTTTTAGTCCAAATAATTTGTAGTTGTCTCACTGCCTGATACTGGAGCTTAATGCGTTGCGTTACTATGACTTACTGTGTTATACCTTTGTATGAAAACTTAGAAGGATACCCATTATTTCCCTGTTTCAGTGGAATTGAATGGTAGGTTTTCTTTTGCCTGCACTCGATCACTGGTTTAAGGAGCAGTCTGAACCTTCCTTTGTTTTCCTTGCAATTTCTCCCTTGGGCTGCCACATCCCTTTGTGCTTTATTTATTGCCAATTTGTTTGATTAGATTAAGGAAGGATTAAGGGATCCAGAACCCTTGACAAAAGGCAACCCATCATTTATAAATGTGTAAACATAATGTAATTACTTCTTAATTCCTTGTGTTAAAGAAAAAAGGGGATTCTTCAGCAGATAAACCCTGAGAGGTTTTTGAAAATCAAATGAAGGCAATTTGCTGACTCAAAGATGTGTATGCCAAAGATGAGGAGTTATCACGCACAAAGTTCAGGTTTTAGTTGGTATGAAGAGCTTCAGGTACTTTGATCTCCCTTTGATCCAGACTATACCCCTTGTCGGTCCACACTGATTTCTAACCATTTCTGAATTCCTGTAGTGAAAGAAGATTTCGTCTTTGCTTGGGCAGTTTAGGATTTGCCATTAATTTGTAGTTCGTTGTTCTTTAAGTTAGCAGTAGTGAGGGTTATAGTAAGAAGAGGATTCATCTTTTATTCAAAAAATTAGTGTCTAAAGGCCCTAGCACTCATTTTTCTTTTATTTCTACCATTAGCAGAGCTGTACTAGTGGCAATTCTGAGTGAAGAACACTCATAAAATCTTATTTTAAAAGAAAGAAAAGGTAACTCCTGCCTGTAGGCTGTTGGCCTCTTTGCATTTGGGGTTTTTTGGTTTGACAAATTAAAAAATTCTAGAACAGAAGAGTAAGTGTGATTCAGTTGGACATTGAGAGGACATACTGTGTGCAGTCTGTCCTGTAGGCACTTTGAGTGTCTCAGTGAAGAGCAGAGGAACCCACTTGTGTAAGTCCTGTCACTTTCAATCTTATAATCTTCTACTATTTGAAACTTAGCATCTTGTTCTCTAGATTTCTTGTAAGATGTTTTTGCTGCCCCGTGAAAAAGATGAGAAGCTGTTCTCCAGACAGGACAATCCTCTTGCACTTTCGTAAAGCATTAGCAGTAGAATGTTTCACCTTCTTTATTCTTGCATGTTTTGGCATGTGTTATTTTTCTTCTCTCTTTGGCTTTGTTGCCTATACTGCATATTATAATCAGGACTGTTTATTTGTATTATACCTCACAGGTCTGTAACCGGCTAGTTCTGAGCTGGCTACCTGCAAGAAGCTGTCTGTGCAAACAGCAAGCAGCAGGGCTTTGCTTACACGTCTCTGCCAGGCTGGTGTCAAAACACTGCTATAAGAAATGATGCCAATTCAGTGGCAAAGGTTTATGTTGTCTTTTTTTTTTTTTTTTTTTTTTTTTACCAAAGACCCTGAACATGGACTGCTAAGAAGCCATTGAACTTTTGCCATGTTCATTCATGTTTTTCCTGCAGAGTAAATAGCTACAGCTTCTTTGTTGGTCACAAGGCAGTTGAAAGGAGTTGCAAATTCTGCTTTGGGTGTAATAATGAGCTTCCTTGTAACGAGCACTACTTTAAGGAACAGAGAGTGTAAATCCTTGCTGCAAAATACCTGAAATAAACTCTGGATAAATTGTGAATGACATACCCTGACATGAAATTATGCAGAGCAGTTGGAGGAAAGCATTTAGATTGCAATGTTACTGCTTGTGCTATCTTACTTTGCCTTTTGCTGGCTTGGGATTGGGACTGTTTGTGCTTCAGTTTTGACAGGAACTACATTACATTAGAAAAGCATGGGAGCAATGGGAGCATCTTTTGCATACACAGGCAGTACCTGGCTGTCTATTGCAACTGCAAAGGAACAAGTTGCTGTTAGCACAAGCCTTGAAGGGCATGTTTCCTTTGGAAGTTGCCTTTTGCATGTATTCTTTAGTGTAGGGAGTTTAGGGTGTGAGGTAGAGGATGATGCATTAGAGGATTTCCCTGGGAACCAAGCACTCTGACACCTCAGGCCAAGATCTGTGACATATCCTTGCCTCAGCTATTCTGGCCTCCTCCAGCTGTTCCACTTGACCCTGCTCCTGCTCCCTGGCACACCTTGTTTCTGCCAGCCTAACAGTGACTAGCCTCTGCTGGGACCTGGATCTGACCAAGAGTAGTGCTCCAGCTGTAAGCTGGTGGGCTTTTTGGTTTTGTTTTTCTTTTTTTGAAGGGAGAGGTTTTTGTTTCTGTTTCTCCAAGTTGGATGAGTCCTTGACCTGGTCTGTGGCACAACCCACAGACTTGTCAGTCTAAATGAGGGTTGGGGGCAAACCGTGGGTTGATGGTATTGTGCATCTAGAGGTTCCTCTTCTGTATTCTTTGAGACAAATTACCATCCTCTTTACCCTCTACTTTCATTTCATAAGGTAAAGGAAAAGAAACTTTAATTAAAGCAGGAGTTGTAATATGCCTGTTAATTGGTACTTCTGTGTGAGCTTTTTAAGTTTTGCACATTACTCTAAAATCTTCAAGGAAAAGATACTGTTAAAGAACTAGACATTATTTTCAGGTAGCTTACCACCTGCGTCTTTCGATGTTGATGCAGTAACAGTTGTAATTTTATGAAATGCCCTGTTCAGTAGAGGAGATATCCTGCACTCTTAGACACAGCACTACATTTGCTGAGTTTCCAGTTGTTGTGCCGCTAGCTCCATCTTGTTCTAAAGCTAAGTCCCCTGAAAAAGGTTTAGTTGGTTCAGAAAATGTCTGTTTAGCAAAGAAGTTCAGAGAATTCACTGATGTTCTCCTTTGTGTTTTGAACCTGCACTAAGCATGATTGCCCTCTTAAAATCTGCAGGATTAGCTTAAAACAATTTCTTATTTCCAGATTTTCTGTTTCATATCAGCAACAGTGATGCAGTAAGTAACAGGCAAGCAAAAGGAAATTGTTTATTAGCATGAGATACAAGTTTTCAGAGTTAACTTAACCAATTACGTTTTCAAAATATCGTTGTAAAGTGAATGGTTGCAATACAAGATTATTGCACTTGGGAAACCCAGTTCCAGACTGGCACTGCAGCATATTTAATTTCAGCAAGTTAAGTGAGAGTGTTGGAACAGATAAGTGTTTTCAGTACTAAATGGGAAAGTCTTTCTTTCCATTAGCTTTACCTCGATTTCCTTATGCACTTTCTTTGTCTCTTAGAGGCCAATACACCCACATATGCCTACAAACAGTCAATAAAGCAATGAACAAAGGTGTTTCTCTGGAAGTCTGGGAAAGGAGGGATTGCTGTTGCCAAGACACACTGATACTGACACGTTCACGGAGCTGTATAAATCTGTAATTCACAAAATGTGAAACTTTCTGCTTAACAGTTGACAACTAATATCTCTAGTGTGTGTTTCAGTACACTTCTGTTGAAAACGGGCGGTTTAGATTTGTGTGGTTGGTTTCAGCAGAGAGAAGAGTTGGCAGAATGTCTGGGCAATTAAGTCTCTTGCTGGGTGAATAATACATAGCAGAGGTAGTAGTTTGATAAAGGTGGAGTTCAAGTTCTCCTTAAGCTGTGTACTGAGCTCTTAAATACTGAAATATGGCTTACTTTATACTCATGGTAACTTCCCCTTTGATGTATCTGGCTGAATAATTAGACTTAACCCTGTCTTTCAGACTCTGCCTCCTCGTTATGTTGAGCAGGCTGAAGAGAGAACACTGCCAAGAGCACAGGCAGGCCATGGGAAAAGCGATGTGTTCCGATTTGTGCCTGCAAATCTTTCTCAAGAATTATTGCAGTGAAAGCAGCCAATTGCAAAGATTTCTGAACAAATATTGTCAATTGCTTTTCTTCTTTATTGTGTTGTAATGACATGAGCCTAAATAATTTCTCCTTAGCTCAAGAATCAGCCACCCTTGTGTTGAACATGGTAAATCTGGAGCCATTCCCTAGGTGAAACAGGCAGTTGATATTTTATTCTGAGTTTCAGTCATACAAATATAGTAAGATCAAAAATTTAGAAAAATTGCAATATCAGTCATAATGCAAATTCTGAACTTCTGATTTTTGTCAGATGAAAATGTAAAGAAACCTCTAGTTCATGGTATTCAATAGCATTCCTGAAAACAGCCAAGGGAAGACCATGTAATTAAATGAGGACAAAAAATGTAATATACCAAGCACTCGTCTATTTGCCATCAGCTGGCACAAGGCTTACCTGTGTTAAAAACTTGGAGTTCTACTTTGCATTGGAGCAGCTGTATTGTGTATAGCTCTACTAGTTTCAAAAACCCTAGGGAGCTGTTACTCTAAAATTAGATTTTACTGCCTTATATTAATTTTGCTCTGTGAAGTAGTAGTAATTTCATGGCTGATTTACATTTTGTTTATAAAGTAAAAATAAATTACTTTGATTATATTTCTTAGGCACCAAATAGATTTAGTTCAAACCTAAATCTTGCCAGCATAACTGATTAACCTTGTAATAGCATCTTTGAGATATTAATGTACGCAGTACCTTATCTTGTGCTTTATCTGACCTTTATCTGTTGATTTTAATATCCTTTGTGGTTACTAGTGACGTGTTTTTGTTGTAGACAGGGAGAGACTTTGGCTCCTGTTTATTTCTCTGCTTTATCCTCATTCACTCTGTTCTGTCCTCTCAAAAAAATAACTGCATTAAGCAGAAAAAAACAAGATAATAAACTGTAGCCCAGGAGCACAATAGGAGCCATGTCTGCTTGAAGTGTTCGGAGAGCATTCTGCAAGCAGCAAGTTACCGGTCTAATGTGGATTGACAGAGAAAAAAAAGGAATTGATTGTCCTGAACAAATAGAGGAGAATTTTTACCCCTTTGCAGCATAATTTACTCATAATTTACAGCATAATTTATTTCAGTGGCTTACATAAAGTGTTTATATAGGGCGAAGCTTGGCCATTGCATGTGCTTGCGGCATTGTATTGTCTTGCAGTGCTTCATATAGTGATTCATATCACTAAACCAGTAGAAACCTTGTCAGAAGATACATTTTTAAAAAGATGGCGACAGGGGAGGAGGATGACTTTTTCACATACTATGGATTGAATTGGATCAAGCATATCCCAGAGCAGCAGAGATGCAAAGGCAGAGAGGAAGCTGCAGCAGGTCTGTCCGCAGTGTGAATTGCCACTGGAACTGCTGGCTCTGCTGCCAGCTCATTCCTGATATCTTTTGGACACCATTACCCCATGCCAGCAGAGAGTGGAGATGAATGTGTGAAAGTCCTTCACACAAATTAGTGTGAAATCTGAGAGCTGAGTGGGAGCTGATGATTCAAGTCAGTTCATGATAACCTGGCTGCCTTTGCACTGAAAGGATTAGAGCTCTGCCATTGGGATGGTAAGGTCCTGGCAGTTCTTGGTGCTGAGCAGCTGAGAGGGGCAGCCATCCTGTTCAGCCACTGCCGCTGGCTCTGGAGGAGAATGAACTGCATGTGCTCCTGGGTGTGTTAGAGCCTTTCTTGGCTCTATGGCCATGGCAGTACCCTCCCTACATCTGCTGTGCTCTTCCCTTCTTTGGAGTCACTTGTGCTTTTTCTGCTTGGGGCTGTGCTGAACACCAGCATTATTCCCATTTGTACAGCTGTTCATCAGTTTATCTCCTAGAGTTTGGACATATTTAGGAGAGCATGGAGTGCATTTCTTGGCTGCAGTACTGTGCTAGTTTTTAAGTGGGCGTTTTCCTTGATACATGACATCTGATTTGGTGGGATATGGAAAAAACTGTGATTTCTCTGTGAGTGAATTAGTTCAATTTTCATGCAATTCTACAACAGAGTTTTCATGTTTGAAAAGTGAAAAAAAAAACAGAAATAGGAATGAAGTTTTTTTCCCTTAGCTGTATCTCTCTATCCACAAAAGTAGATGATGAGAAGACCTCCCTCTTCCTGGAGACAGGAAGGGGAAGGAGACAGGCATGGGGAAGATCTCCCTCTTGGGCAAGAGGTGCATTTAATCACGGGAGGCGGGGAGCAGTTTGTAGTAAGATTTCATTATGATTTTTCATAACCCAGTGAAGCCTCCCATGATGTGATGATGGAGCTTGTGATGCTGAGAGCAGCTGAGACTGTGAGAACCACAGCAGAGCTCATCTCTCCTGTTCTGGCAAGAGGATTGCTGGGTTACAGATTGCCTCTGTGCTGTGCTGGCCCTGCCTGGGCAGCCTGGCAGGCAGCATTCAACTCAAGGCACCTGTGGTACAGCTCTGCAAGTGTGGGCCTGCCATCCTTGTGCAGGAATCAGGGAGAAGGAAGTTGGCGTTTCTGAAGTGTGTCTCTCCTCTCCTCGCTTCTCCCTCTCCCTCTCCCCCTCCCTCTCCTTCTCCTTCTCCTCTCCATCAAATGAACCTCATTCTGAAGTTTGTTTTTGCTAGACTTTGTAAAGACAGTCTAGGGGACCAGTTGATAAAGTTAGCTAGGTAAATACCAATCTTGAGTGTCTGATAAGTGTTTAGGCTTTGAACATCTCCAGCTATTTACTGATGTCTTTGTAATACTAATGTAGTAGATTGCATTTCCCTGCTGACTCTACCATGCTACCCATCCACCTGACATAATACATCTTAAACATTTGCTTTCATGAGTGTACTGTAGCTGAAATGAGCAGCAGACATTCTTAGTCTGTACCTAGTACATGTGCAGTATTTTTTTTTTAGATACACAAATAAATTACTATTTTTATAAGCAAATGTTTTCTCTGTTAGTGCAAATGATTCGGGTGAATAAGGTTTCTGAGATTTGGAAAACTGCTTTGCTTAGATTACCTCCTTCTGTTTGGAGATGTGCTCAGATTTAAGGTATTATAGTTATAGTGCAAGAAAAGGCTAATTGTAATCCAGAAAACTCAACAGGACAACTGTCACCTTGCCCTGCTGACATGTAGTAGATGTGCTGCAGATCACTTTATCTTATGAACGTGAGGTTAGCAAATTTTCCTTAGTACCCAGCCTGAAGAGCTGGCAAACTATAGAACAAACTTATTAATGTAAGCATTTTTTGTTTGGATGCAATGATTGTAATTTGTTCTCTTGAAGAATCACATTCATGTTACATCCTGCTCTTAGCAGAGCTCATGGCAGTTGCAATTTGTCAAAATTTGCCTTCTTTATGAACTTTGGTTTTGCTGACAAATTAAATTCTAAATTAAAACAAAGAATTGAGTTTATACTCCTTTGCTGCCAGGATCCTTCCCCAAAGACAGTTAGCCTCAGCATAAAGTCAAGAGAGACTCATATCCTCTTTCTTTTATAAGAGGTGTTTTAATGAGCCACCTGAAGGCAAGGAGTAAGCAAAATTACTTCCTTTTTTCCATCAGGATTATCACTTAAGGCAAGTGTTTTCAAACAAACACTGGAAGTCTCCTGCTATGTTTACAGTTTGGGAGGAGGGCATTCAGAGGTACTGGGTTTTCCATGTGTAACTTTTATATCCAGTTTCCGTGAAAAGCACAGAGCTATTTCCATGGCATAAAACAAACACATATGTATATGCCAGTAGATATAATTGCTTTAATCAAATACTGTGTGCCCCATAGCAACCTTAATCTGGCAGTGAGGAGCAGTAGAAGTAAAGCTAACTGACTTGCTTTTTGAGATAAGATGAGGTTAAGGGACATAACTAGAGAGTTTATTATTTTTATTTGCTTAACTTGTAAGTTATACCAGTCTAAGTGGTAATAATTATTTTGAAAAGCTATTTGAAGAATGTGCCAGCCTGTGGAATATTTTCCATACTGAGCATGAGAATACCATAGCTACACATACCTGTGGTCCTTATCCCACTGGCCTTCATCTGACCTGCATTTTCCATGTATAGGTTTCCTGTGCATGTATCAGCATAGA
The DNA here is from genome assembly GCA_013397315.1 of Donacobius atricapilla. Lineage (NCBI taxonomy): Eukaryota > Metazoa > Chordata > Aves > Passeriformes > Mimidae > Donacobius > Donacobius atricapilla. The sequence goes on from WBMY01012081.1 coordinate 132,244, forward strand.
ACTGAATTATGTTTTTTTCACTAGAATGCTGGTAAGTCTCAATGTCGAAACTCCTTTTGTCATCCAAGGGTGACTGTTCTTTCTGGAAATGCCATCCCTTTCCTGGCTCTGCAGGAAAGAGGGTGAAAATTTCAGTGCTCAGGGGCATATTGAGTGGGGCCATGAGCTCTCAGCCACAAAGTCTGGTTTTGTGGCTGTGTCTCTTCAGCTGGCACTTAATCATAACACTTTTAATCTTAATTCTGCCTTTGAGATCCAGCACCACATGGTGATATTTGGTTGTTGATGGAATACTGAGAGACAGCAAAATAGTTGGCAAGAATATTTCTGGGAAGAAAGGAAAAATAGCAATAACAAAACAGAAAATGAAGGCAGTATTGAATAGTGGGTCTGTGTTTAGGTGGATTTTTTTTTTTTAATCTTCCCACCTGCAGTGTTCTCTGTAAGGCAGAGTCTGTTTTGGCAGCAAAAAGGTATTATTACCCTTTCAGAAAATGTAGCTTTCTTGATACAGTCCAAGACTAGGTGGAGTGGAAGTACGGTAAAGGCTCACCCTCAGAGAAGATAATAGAAGTGAGAGCAGAGGCAAAGTGTTTGCTTAAAATGTTGTCAGCCATTCATTCTGCTGCTTGAATTACTAACTTTCAATATTCTTTTGCTATATTTTTTGGTCTAGCATAGTTCTTTTTCCTGTCCATGGCTACTCGAAGTTTTAGCTACTTGTGCTTTCCATTTGGACCTTGTTAACATTACAATTTTATGAAAATGCAACAGCAATTTGTATGCAGCTGTATTATCTAAACAGAAGTAAGCCAATGAAATCACATAAGTACATCTTTTGTAATGGATATTTGATTTTTCCATATTTTAAAAATTGTTTGGAGGCTGTTAGACCAGGTTTTTGGTGATTTAAGAACCTGAAAAAGGTAGCTTGGAAAAGCGTACAACTGACTGCTAAGCTGCCACAGTTGTGTTACTGTGTGTCCTTAAGCCAGATACCCTCTGACAGCACAGAAGAGGAACCCCTGGATGACTCTAAGAGGCTTTCTAATCTAATGTGTGCTCTCCTGATCAGACATAGCCAGAAATTCTGGGTGCCCTGCAAGGGCTACCTGCCATCTGAAGTGAGAGGAGGAGCATGTGGGTTACAAAGTGGATGCTATACATTTTGCTGCTCTCTATTGGGTAACATCTCTTGGGCTTAGTAGGTCCCAGCATTTCTTCAAAGCCTCTTTTTTTTTTCTTTTTTTTTTTTTCTTTTTTTTCCCATCTTTACAGAGTAGACTTAAATAAAAATGGCAGTCCCAGAAAAAATTTTAGAATAAAAAAGGTGAAATCTGCTTGCGTCTCAAGCTTTTCATGTGTTCTGTGACCAATTTATAAAATTAGGGAGTTGTATAGTTGTATACTCATAGATCAAACTTACTTTCATTACAGTTATTACACGATCAGTTGTGGTCATGGTCTGTGGCAGCAGGAGGTATTATACAGACCACTGTCATTGACAGGATGAGCTTGAGACATAGAAAAGTGCACATGATGCTTTTGACAATCGGCTTTTCTGTTAACTTATGTCGCTACTGGTGTGGAGGTGAACAGTGGTGGGTATGATGAACAGATCAGCCCTATCAGGCGAAATAGTAGTTCTGCTCATCTGGGTACCCCATCTCCAGGAGTGCATGTTGGGTGGGAGAGCAGAAGGGCTGAACAAACACAGACTGATTCTACCCTGGATTAACCTGCAGCCTTCAGCAAACTTTCATTCAAGGACTTCCAAGGGCAGAGGTTGCATTTCTGCACTTGGCAACATTTCTTTTAAATGCACTTAAGCAAGTTTTTATGGGAAAGGCAGTAATTTAGATTCACTTTAAAATGAGTGCTCCAGTAGTAGAAACAGCCTTTGAAATAAGATTCCGTAATGCTGCTTGGCTCTGCATAGCTCATTGCCCAAACAGTATCTGGATGATGAAGCTGTGTTTAAATAAGATTCTTTAAAAGATTTTCAGCCCACATGGACATGTAACCAGAATGTAGAAAACAATGTAGATATGAATGTTTTGGTAGATGCTGAAAGAGGGTGGTGGTGTAGGAATTTGGAGGTCAACAATGATAAAGAAGAAATGGAAAGACAAGTGATCTGGGGATAAGGTTCTCTGAAGAAATAATACTCTTTCCCTGGATTTAGGGCACTGGAGTTTTTGCTGTGTACGTCAGTAACACAGGTGTAGGGCTGTGCTAGCCAAGTCCCCTGTGCCATTCACCTCCTCAGTAGTCACCAGAGGGACTGCTAACAGTGTTAGCTGAAGGCTGGGGGATCTGACCCTCTCCTCTGGGACAGCAGCTCTGTTCTCTGGCAGGCATCCCAGGGGTGCTGGAAGGCAACGCGGTCTGCACAATCTCTCTGCCTCTTGACCAGAGACAGTCAGGGTCACAGACATGAATATTATCTTTGTGACGCTTCAAGCCAGCAAACAGATAATATATTTTTTTAAAGGAATGTTGCATGCAGTCAGTTGCATGTAAAAATGTCGTATCAGATCTTTCAAGAGCTTGTTCCCTTGAGGGGATGTTGCGCCAGCTCACCCACCCTACCAGGGCAGAGGCAAGGCAGGGAAGGGAGCGCACACGCGTGTGCCTGCACTTCTGTGTGTATGTGCACGCACATATGAGAGTCGTGAACTGGCCTCTTTTCCCTGGTGAATCCCTGTGTCTTCCTTCTGATGTTAACTAAGCCAGAGAACTCCTCTTTTTTCCTGTACCGTAGTCTGGGAATCATGCCTTGGACATTTTTTCAGCTGAGCACATTTACATACAGGAAATCAGCCCAGAGACTCCTCTTCGAACAGTATTTGTACCAGACAGTTTCACAGTGGTTTCAGGTATTCTTCTTTTTTAAAAACAACTGATAGAGAGGAGAGTAAAGAACACAAGTAACTTTGTTTTAAAAGCAGATGTATAAATACACGTCAAAATACAATATGCTAAATATATATAGTTGTAGAACTTAAAGCAAGACTGATCTAGTATCATTGCATTTATATATGGTTTTTTCCATGTCCTGCTTAGTGATGCAATTGAGCAAGGGAATCATTTTTATTTAGGTCCAGCTTGAATTGCAGATGAATGAGAGTACGAAGCAGAGCACCAGCATCAGGAGGAGCAGTGTAGGCAGGGTCTGGCAGGGCGGCTGGGAACCAAGATGAGCTCCTTGGGAAAGGAGAAGTAAGAGAAGCTGGCCCTTGGTCTGGATGAACAAGAAGAGGAAACTCTTTTAAATAAAACATGAAATAAATGCATAAGCAACTGGGGAGAATCTTACCACCACAGTGGGAAAAAATGAATTTTAGCTTATATGTGAGGATCATTATCTGCTGGCACAAACTTGTTCCTTTTTGAGTGTAGAAGATGGTTTCTTACCATTGGTGCTTCAGCTGTAGTGGGAGAAAAGGCAGGTCGTTTTGCTGGAACTTGATCATTTTGTCTTTTTTTTTTCTACTCTCCTGGTTTTGTCTGTGATAGCCTATGACTTGACTCGAAACTGGAGGCCATTCAGATCCTGTGTACGTCATGTAAAGCCTATTGTACAGTAATACTGTGTTTGCTGTTATTTTAGTGAAGGTACATAGAGAGTGGAAAGTATTGAAAAGAAAAACAAAATGCATGATGATTCCTTTATAAGAAACCAGTCAGCATTCCTTCTTTAGGTTAATATTTCTCAGGTTTTCAAATCTGGGTGCAAAATCCCTGCTTCCAAAACTTGATATCCAGCTTCCAAGCCTGAGAATAGGGATGCCATCCTTTGTTAAACACGATGGGATATATTTAAGGCCTCGATTAACTCACAGTTGTTTGCTTAGGAAATATGTATGTAGTGGAGTTGTTTCACCCTTTATTGCATAAACATTTCTCTGGACTGGCAAATTTTATTATTGTTCTTGGAATGTCGTTCTCACTTTAAACTTCAGGGGTTTTGCTAGGACCAAGATGTCTGTGATGGCACACCTTCCACCTTATGTCTCTCACACCAGTTTTCTCCAAAATCTGTATGTTTTTACAGGTGTTTTCCCACAACTTCAAAGACTTTGTTTCTGCTTGTTTGGCAGGGTAGGGCGGGGTGCAATAGTGAGAGATACCCGTGCTCCAAAATGCTCCTCTCCTTTGGAAGTGGATTGATTCAACAGAGAGCTTTAGTTGAAGTGGTTTGTCAGAAAACTGTCCCTTGTGTGATAACAAGTTACATTGCTGCAAGGACTCTTACCAGTGTTCAGAGGTTATTGATGATCGTTTTCTTTTGGCAGGTGTGTTTGTATCAGTGGTGTAGAGGTTTTACAGTGATAGTGCTTCAAGCAATGACTTGAGTTGTAATTCTGTTTTCTTAGATCCTCTAAAAAAATGCAGATCTCTTTCTTGTTCTGAAAAAGTTATTCTTAGGTTTTACTTTTGTAATGATATGTCTGGTATTTTCCTACTTCTTTCAGCTTGGCTTCTAATTAGTTTTAATTGATTAGTTTTAAGGAATTGTGTTCATATGACTGTGCAACATACAGAATTGTGATGGGTAAACTTGGCTGATTGGGTTGGTAGATGTTGAAGTATTTTAAACATAATAAATAACGGCAGAGCTGTGTGGTTTTGTTTTGTTTTATTTTGTTTTGTTTTAATAATAATAAGGACTTTCATCTTTCCACTATAACTCTAACTTTTTCTCTCTGAAGCATAAAAGACTTTCTTTCTAAAAATAAATATTCTTTGAAATGGAAAAGTAAACCTGGAACATGCTGGAGCTATGTAGACTCTGAAGTCTAGTGGGATCACAAAGAAACAATCCCGGGATTCATCCATCTCATTCCATTATTGATTCTGTTCTGCTGAGTCACCAGCCCTCCTACAGGAATCTGAAAAAGAAACTTGGGCATATAAGAATAGTGTGATGCAGTATGAAAACTCTCCCAAATCTGATGTGATCTGGCTGCTAAGTGTCATTGCAACTATTCAGTGAAATAAAACAAGCCAGGTTAGCAGTGACCTGTAGACCATATAAGATTTCAATATAAAAATTAGAATTTTTTTGCTTGTTTTGCACAATTATGTCTTTAAAGTAATGCAAGAATACTAAGATTGCTCTGGATTCAGAAAAGAAATGAAGTTAAGGAGAATGTTGAACTTAAATGTTATTTCTCAGAGTGTTTTTCCTTGTTTTGACTGAGAGAGCTATGTCACAGCATCCACCACTGGTGACTTAATGGAGAAGATATATGGTATTGCACAGAAGCAAAATGAATCTCTGAAGGTTATTCTTGTGAGTGATAACTTCAAAGTACACACGCTATTGAGGGCTGCTTTCTAACCTAAAAAGAAGAAAGGTATTTTGTTTATCACATACGATCAGTGTTTCTGTGGCAGGCTGAGACGCTGAACTTCATCCCTTGCACAGACGGTTTCACTTAGGCGATGTCTACGCCAGGATGTTTCGGTAAAGAAGTTTCCACTCTGGTCACTAGCATTGCTGTCTTTTCACTGATGATTGTTGTGAATGGATTACTGCAGAAAGGACTTTGACTAAAAGAGGTTTCTGTGCTACCTGGCTTGTCCGCGCCACCTTTTACCTTTGTTATGCATTTGTCAGTAGTGGCAGCAAATATACTGAAACACAGGATTTTTCTCAGCTCAGTAAAGCTGAAGTGGATCACAGTGGAGGTAAACTTGGTTTATAACATGCCTAAAGTCCTGAAGCAGAGTTTGACCAGCTGAGAAGAAGTGTTCTGCTTTGCTGGTGTGCTCTTTGGCTCAGAGCAAGCTCTCACTACCTTTTGTGAGTCTCAGTTGTGTTATCAGAGAACCCAGAACTACTGCTACTTTCAGCTACTCTTCCTCTGCTGATAGCACTAGATTCGTCTGTATAAAAAGAAGAGAGCAGAATTTGGTCTTGCTTCATGATGTGGCAAAGAAACAATAGGAAATGCCCAGAAATGAGTACCAGAACAAGATAGGAGTAGAAGAACAAGTCTGATGGAAGATTTTTGGTTATTTAGTAGTTATGCTGGGGGGGTTTTAATACTAGATTTGATAATAAAATATTTAAGTAAAATCAAGCATATGTGTATATTGATCTGTCTTTGCGAAGTTTGCTCAGGTTATTTATTTTTTCTACTGTGCATGCGAGTGTGAATGCAACACTGGACTTGTGGAGAGCCTTTGCCAATAGCAAATGCCAAATGTCTACGGAAGAAAAGGATAGGATTCTTAATAATCTCTGCAAAACGTTGAACAGTGCATTTTAAAACGGCATTTGTGTGTTAAAGTTTCTCCAGTAATCCTCCAAACCTGAACCAACCAACCAAGTACCCTGACACTCCATACCTTGGTCAGAAATTCTCGAGTTCAAGTTCTTCACTCTGACAACATGGCCCTCAGCTGCTTGGGTGGATATTGCAGTGTTCTTCTGGTGTGAGAAACAGCTTCTCCTGATACCTCAGAGTGGTGACACTGTGTGTAATGGTGACAGAGTGGCAACACTCCTCACCTTTCATCCACTGGCAGAGGAGTTGTTAGTGTAACCTGTTGCCTCAAATCTCCATGGTACCAATGAAAAAAATAGAGAATTGGACACCTCCTGTACGACAGAACACTATGTAAGTTTCCTTTCGATTCAGTGGTGTGCTGTCATCCTCACAATCCTATGGACAGGGGAATGTGTTCATGCTCTTAGTGCTCTAGAACTAGGGCTGGAAGAGGAACTTGGGCTCTCCTACTAGGAAATTGTAGGTAAATGTGAAGTGCGCATATGAAATGATGGACTCTGGAACGTGGTTTTAGTGTTCCAATAGCTTCATTGATATGTCACCTTAGTCTTCATTTAATGATCAGAAAAATACATGGTAAAATAAGACTTGACTAGAAATGGAGTCAAAACTGTCTTGATGTCACTGCAGAAATTTGTGGTGCATTTCTACATTAGGATTTCAGTGTTCCAAACCAAAGTTAAGTAGCAGAAGTGGAAAAATATCAGAGAAGAGCAACAAGAAGAGATGTATGGAGCAGCTTCCCTGTGAGAAATGACCAGGCTGACTAGGGCTCTTCGCCTTGAGAAAGCAGTGGCTGGGAGAGGATGTGATAAAGGTCTGTATTAGGAAGTGCATCAGGAAGGATGGTTGTTCACTGACTCTTAAAAACAAGAAGTAGGGGGCAGCAATGTAACCACTAGGTGACAGATAAAAAAAAAATCAAAGGAAGTGGTTTCTCAGATGCATGTAATAAGACTGTAAAGGACGGTGAATGCTGCAGGATGTTATGGATGTCATCAATGTACAAATGGTCAAAAAGCAGGCACATAAGTTCCGGGAAGAAAAGTCTACCAAAGACTGTTAGATACAGAGATATTATTTCTGCCTTAGGAAGTCCCTAAGCTGAAAGTTTTTAGAAATTATCAGAGAGTGTTCTGGAGAACTTTCACTAAATGCTTGCTTATTTTCATAGTCTTCAAATATTTGCTGTTTGCTGTTCTAAGCTAGAATGTGGGGTAGGTGGGCCTCTGATCTCACACCAGGACAGCCATTTTTGTTCTCTCTATCATTCATCACAAGTTTTAACATGATGTCACTTTGCAGTTTGCTTGCTTCCTTTTTTTCTGCCTTACAGAATCCCTCTGGTATGTCCCTGGACTTTGTGGTGGCTCCCTCAGCCACCTCAAACCCTACGTGCAGTTTAGCACTGGGAACAGAGGGAAGAAGTCATCTGAATAATGAGCTCATGGCTAGTCAGACACAAGTTGATATATGGGGTAAACACACAGATTGGGATTCTTTCATAACATCTTGATTATGAAAAGATAACCATGATATTTATATCTCCCTAGTTACTTGTAACACCCTCATACCGTGGGGGGGAAGTGTTTTTGTTCTGTTTTTAAAGCATCATTCCCATGTAATGCTTCATTGTGTGCAGGTTTTTTAATACCAATTGTTTCGTGTCTGTCTATGGTGTTAAAGTCTCAGCATCCCAGCTGGAGTAGATTTTTAGTGAATTCTCTCCGAAGTATTGCCCCAGTAATCTCAAGAGATCATTTCCGTGCCAGTTTGTATGTAAGCACAGCCCCTGAATGGAATTTTATGTTTTGGTGGTGCCAAAGGTTAAGCCTCATCATGATGAATTTGGGTCCAGAATGCTAGCAATTTCAGGTGCTTTCTTCATAGCCAAAATAAGTGGCTGGAGAGCTCTGAGAAACTTCCCTACTTTCCAGTCTTGGCAGAGCCTGATATTACAGTAATTTCCTGAAGGTGGATAAGATTTGCTTTGATATCCATCTGTGCTTTCCTACTTCAGAAGACCTGTACATCCCCTTCACTTAGCACACAGTGCAGCTCCCTGCAGAGGTGAGAGCACTGGGTGTGTGGTATAATGGTGCTTAATGTTAACCACAAGCTTTTTGTAGCAGAGCTCTTCTTAAATATGAACATTTCCATACAACTTTTTTTCATGCTACAGGGTGTCAGATTTCAAAAGGCAGCACTATGGCAAGCCAGTGGTTAGTTTATATGATTACTCTGAAATTAGTAAAATGATATAGTGATAAAAATGTTGGCTTTGGGTACTGTAATTTCTTCCTGGAGTGATTTCTTAGGTTTACAAGTAATTTTGTTGGAAAGTACAACAGTATTTTGCAGAAAGAACTTACACTGCAATAGAAAAGATTTGTTTTCATTACATGTGTTGTTTTACTAATTTTCTTAGTTTGCTTTGTACTTAAGGTTCGGTGACAAATTGTAACAGACTAGGCTATAACAAACTATATATTTAACAGCTATATGGTCTATTATTTGTCTTTTGTATTCATGGAATGAGTCCTCAGACAAAGTGTTTTTCCAGTACGGGGACAAAACAAGTATCTAGCTATTCTATTCACAAATAAAATGCATCATACTTTAAAAAGTATGTAAAAGTAAAAAAAAAATCAGCTTTTTACTGTTACATCTTCTGCAGACCTGCTATTCTGAGGTGTTGAAGCTATGTTTCTTTGGAAACCTGACACAGCTGAGAATTGCCATATGTGACTCTGGACATTGATCTGGATGGTTAGTGCTACTTTTTCCATAGGGAAAGGAGTACAATCAGTCTTGGGAACTTGTACCACAATAATCCGTTGCTTTGAATAAGATAATTTTAAAGAAAGAGATACCAGCTGATTTTTGTTTTCTGTCTTTGACACTGGGGCATGGGAAGAAGTTTTGTACTGTGAAAGTGTGAACTCAGAATTGCAGTGTCCATGTAGCGTTACAGTGGCAGTAAATGACGCTGGTGGAGGCTCACACACAAGTGGTGAGATTAGTCACTCATGGATGAAAATTCTGTGTTTGGGTAATCTCTAGGCATGGCAGAAAGCAGGTCTGTCCCAGATGGCTTGTTGATTTGGGATGTATAGTGAGTAGATAGTTACTGTTCTTGGGTGATAGGTGGGCTGAGATTTGTCTGAACTTTTGAAGTTTTTGGGGGTTTTGAGAGGATTTGTTTTTTAATTATTATCATTAGCTCAATGCTCAGGCATTTCTTGGACATTTCACGGATAAAGCATTGCAAATTAAACACAACCCTAAGCAAGAGGCAGCATGAGCAACTTGCTCTACATTGGATAAAATAAGCGATTCCTAAGAAGTCAGGGATGGGCCCTATATGTTGTTCCTATGGGGAATGATTCCTCATATTTCTGGGTAGCTGTGTAAGGCTCTGGCACACTCTTGTTCTACATGTACTGCTGCTGTGCTACTTGGTGGATGTTAAACTTGCTTGATGCAGAAATCATTGTTCTGAAACTTGAGAACAGCCTGTTTCATAATTACAGTGCAAGTTGTAGGTCACTGAAATGTTAAGAGTGTTCATTTAATGCAGTGTACTCTTCAAAAAAAGAACTCTAAGCATTTTACACTTTGCAAAGGAAAAAACAAAACAAAACAAACAAACAAACAAAAAACCCACACCAAAACAAAAAAAAAGCCCAGTAAAATACCCAGGGAGAGTGAACAAAAAAAAAATGTTCTCTAATTTAAAGTGGTCCAGAGCCTTCTCGAGTTCATGAACCAGCACCACCGTTTGATGTCAGCAGAACTGAGCGGAAGCATGTGGTTTGTGAACTTGCTGCTGCTGTGGAGTCACAACTCCTCACTGGCTGTGGATGGGCTGTGCAGGGCAGACCACAGTGCAAACCCGCTGGTTGTTTGGCCCCAGGATTAAGACCCTGCCTCAAATGGAAACATCAGCTCCTTTACCCAGTGCCACGCTGCACGTCCTGCCGTGTTTCGCGTCTCGGATGGAGACAGACCACGATTAACGCAGAAGTGGGCAAGAACGTCTCCTGCCTACTTGGCCAGATAACCGCCATCATAGGAGGGAGGAAGAGAAAAGGCAAGCTATGTTCTTGGACAGAGAAGCAAGCTGCTGCTGGAAAAGAAAAAAAAAAATAACGTTATTGCCTCATGTTCCCTTAGCATGTGACCAGTTACGGCAATTGCTGATTGTCTACATACCAGGAAAAAAATGCCCTGTAGTATAAAAAGTTCCCAGTCTCTACTTCAGGTCATTACAAAGGTCTAAAGGCAATTACTAAGGAAGTCAATCCAACTTTTAAATAATACTCTGCTGAGCAAGAAAAAGTCAGAGATGACAAGAGATTTTTTTAGAGGGGTTTATAATCTGTACTGAGCTCTGCTTTTTTTCCATCATCTTTGGATTAGCTGAATGAGATGATGTCCCTCATTCTTTGAAAACTAGCTTTTAAACTATTATGAAGCAGATAGAAAAGAAGCAATATAAGAGAGTTCACAGAAGTCTTGCAATGCCCATTTAACACTTTATGTCTAAGAGGATGCTGCAGAGTGTATTTTGTATTCTAGAGTAAGGCTGCTTCTGGGTATGGAGAATCTGCAGCTGGAACAGATGCTTAAAGTTGAGGTGATCAGTTATGGTGTCTCAGGCAACACGTGGGGGTTGCTTGGGGAAGTGATTTTTCTTTTCCCAGCTCTTCCAGCATGATTGGCTTTCTTTGCCACGGTCTGTACCTTTCAAACAGACAGAAAGAATTTAAGTATACATGTGTCTCTAACATGATTGCCTTTGTTGCAAAGAGAACAGTATGAACAATATACAATGACAATGCACAGATTTCTGCCACAATGACAATCAAAGTTCCCATTCCACAGAGTTTGTTTTAGGTGAGCAGTACTAGAAAGGATTTCTGGGAAAAGATTTTTCCTTCAATTAATTGATACTATTTTAATAATTCTATTCTTGTATTGAAGAATATATATAAAACTTGGTAATAATGTAAATAAACAGTACGATTATTCTATATATGGTATGCAAAATATATATAATTTTATGTTTTCTATATGTACATATCTGTAGAAAATATTTCCATTTAGCCATGTACCTGTACACAAAATAATGAGCTTATTACCATCTTTTTTCTTATTTCTTTGATTTCCATTGGGATTTATTTCTATTTATTCCTGGTTCTTTTCATTGTGAGGTAACTGTCCGTTGAGAATGGGGAAGATTGAAGTAGATGTATGTGAATATTTCTGTGATGTAGCTAAAGAATTATTACTGCTAAGTGTGTGCACATCTATGCAGGTCTAAAACAAACTATTTCTTCAGAAGAGTGTTTTTAGTGAACTAATTGCATTTAAGAAATGAGAGACTTCTCCTGAAAGCATATCTGTATCCCCGTTTTTGCTTTGTTGAAATACCAAGTAGCCATTAGTTCATGCATTACCCATGTAAAGATATGATGAAATAATGAGTACTTCACCCGGAAAGCTCTTGGCAGTTATAAAAGTACTCAAGACATGGAATGCATAAGCATAGCAAAGCAAAGGTACACTTCATTTGGGTATCGGTAAAACCTACCTGCCTTTAAAAAGCTCAAAAAACCTGATCACATATCTGCTCAGGAAAATAAAAATAAAACCATAAACCTCAAAGTTTCTGCAAATGATTTGCTACTAACGTCAGTGTTTTTTTTAGAGAATGAGATGTTTTAGATCAAGCAAACATTCTTCTGACATTAGTGATGTAATGGTCTCGTGTTCAGAAAGATTTCCTGTTTACTTTGGGTAACACAGACGTCTCAAGAAAGAAGGTGCTAAAATTTTCATCACACATCTGCATATAAAGACCGCCCAAACTATTCCAAGATCTGTAGTAAATTTTATATACGTTTCTGTTCTTTAGAAAAAAGTGGGTAAGTAACAGTTGAAAAATCTCATAAAATCAGAGAGTCTCAGTTTGCTGACCAAGCTAATTCCTCAGTTTTAATCCTGTAATGCAGAAAATTATCAGGCAGTGTCAGTTTGGCAGCCTTGTGAGATATTTTCATGCTCTAAACTGGGAGCTTTGTTGGCAAATTCATTTGAAGTCAAGGGACAGAGATGAATTGCTACCCCCCTAAATCTGGGGAGCTCACAGATGGCAATAAGGCTTCTTTGTGGTAAAGTTCAGGACTTAGTTTTATGCTGTAACTTTTCATGAATTTTCTGTTTCTGTGAGTGCTTGCAGTAGAAGCAACACATCTTGTTCATAATTTGTATGTAAATGTATCTGTTTTTCCTAAAAGGCAGAGGTCATCTGGCTGTTGTTTTATTTTCCTAATTATAAAATAACAGGGTTTAAAACTTGCTGCAATTCTTCCTATGCCTTTGAAAATATGAATACATCAATCTCCCTTTAGCCATCTGCTCTCTAAAGAATGAAGAAGCCTGTTGTAAAAACACATCATGGTGAAGATCTTGTACGGACTGAGATGAGAAATAAGTATTTTTAAGTGTTTCATAGTTTCATTTTGCTTTTTAAGTCTGTATGGTTATATTTTGAGGAACAATTTTACAGATGTGGAAATTTGCTTCATATCCATAATAAAACTGCTGAGCAATCTAGAGACTGAAGTTTGGAACTCAGGTCAGCACAGCTTTGCTGCCGCAGCAGGAGGCCTTGTTTGATGCCTAGTGATAAAAATCTAAAGGTAGAAAAATACAGACTGTGGTAAAGTCACCAAGTGGATTTTGGTCTGTTTTCATGCTGTAGGAAATGAGATTACTGTTTGGTTTTGCTAGCTGACTTCATTAGGTGTGTGTCCTGTGGGTATAAAAAGTGTACTTCTAAATGTGTGATTGTGATACCCGCATAGGGAAAACCCAACATCAGCAGATGCTTTGGCATGAAATTATTGTGTGTTTAGAGATTTTGCAAACATTCCCTTAATCTAGTGGGTAAAAAATTGCTGCTCGTGGAGCTGTTTGGGAATTTACATTGGCATTAGAAAACAAAACTGGATCTAGGAGAGCGTATTTATGACAGTGACAAAAACACAGGCAAGATAATATACAGCATATTGTAAGAAAAACATAGGATTTTGCTTTTAAAAAATTAGAGGAAGAAGGAGCAGCTTGCTGCTAGCTGCATGAGAATGGATTTAGGTTGGTGGGAAGCATTCACCAGAGGGGAATGTTCTGCAAGAGTCAGGCTGGCTCCAGTGGACCAGCAGTCTGAATTATCATGGACCAGGTTTCATAGTCTTTCATTCTTGGCTTTTACCTCACTAACTGTATGCAGAGGGTGCTCTCTGTTCTGTGCTAACAACGCAGAGACACCAAGTAGCATTTGTGTGAAGCCAGATGGGGCTCACGGAGCTTGGCAGCTCAGCTGGCTCCCCGCTGTAACTTGTCTCTGGATGCGGTAGATCTCCACACACCCAGGGCTATGCCTGGGCTAAGATGGCTGATCCAAGCTCGCTCTGTCTGTGGGGTGTGTAATTTGCAATTTGGATAGCACACCTCTGAAGTGTTTTAGTGGTAACTGTAGAAAAAAGGGGAAAGAAATGCAGTGCAAGACACATTTTAAAATAGTGCTTATCAGTAGTGTAACTTGTAATGGATTTGATGCCACTTAAATTGTTTTTTCCAGGCAAAAACTGCTTCTCCAAAATATAGATGTTCCTGTTATCATGAACACCTACTTTAGCCAGAAGGTGCTACTCAGTGAACATTCAGAAGCCAGAGAGAAGACATATGGCCTAACAAAGATGCTTATCAGGAAGAATATCATATCTTTGGCACAGACCTTCAGACTTGATGACCTTGATGATAAGTTACACCAGGAATCTTCAGATAATCAGGTATGGTCCATTTGGTTCACAAAAAAGCACTTGGTAAGAAGTTGGTGAACAGATGTTTGGAAATCATAAGAAAAACAAAAATTCTAAATTACTGACCTGTTTGGTTTCCCCTTTCATTTAGTCAAGGCTGAATAATATGCAGTGTTTACTTTAATAATATTTTCTTAGTGGAGGCTTTTGGTCCATCCAAATGCTGAACTGCTGTGAGGTTATTTTGCTGAATTTCACTACTGTGCTAAATAGTGATTATAACTTGGTTTTTCATTGATTTTTCTTTTATTCTTTATAGCTGAGTAGCTAAAAAAAAAGCTATTTTCTTCTAACTCACTCAAGATACTATTCTAAATAAACATATCTTTTTCCTATTCCTATGTCTTAACTCATTTGCCTATTGATCTTATCCTTTCTTTAAAGCATCAACTGATAATATCAATCTGCATTCCCACCCCTTCAGTCTGTTTTCCTTCCTATTTTGACTTTATTTTTATTAAAATGACTCCTGACTCGGCATTTCTGTAGCTGTGGTTGTACAAGTTGAGGTAATTTAAGAGACTTGTTTTCTTCATTGTGTGCCAGCACTTTCTGAAAGTAAAGCTCTTGTAAAAGCTTTATATTGGCTACCTAAATGATTCTTAATATTTGAGAAGTTTGGCCCTTCAAGTTTGAAGAACCATGAGTATCAACATTTTGTGTTTGCCCTATATATAATTCCCATTATAGGCCTGGGAATTAAAAAGTTACATAAATCAAATCCTAATTGCCTTTCTTGCTTCAACTCTAACTTGTAAAAAGCTTCTACTGTGGTATTTGAAAACCAGGACAATTTACTTGTTCCCCTCATGGCTCCTAACAAACAAACCACTTAATTTAAAACTTGGTAGACAAGTTTTATTGCAACCACTTTGTAGACAAAGGCTAGTGTCGTACCAGAATTTTCTTATAAATACGGCAAATTCTCCTTCATTATTGGTGTATAATACTTATGGCACAGCCGGTATGATACTCTGAAAACCTTTGTTGGCACACAGCTTTTTGTAAACACAGGTTTCATTGTGAGAACAGAAATTTGGCTCATGCTGCAAAGGGACCTATATATACTGACCATGTTAGTCTATGCTTGCATACAATCTTTATCGAGAGATAATAATCTTTATCGAGAGAAATTTATTTTAAAATCAAGATAAATGACATTACTCATTTAGATTAAGGCAAACTGTAGCATTCATGAAATTTATTTTCCAAGTTTGAAAGGTTTTATTAATAAAATATGTTTTGAAAGTAGTGAAAAAATAAAGTTTTTGCTTTAAATGTTTTGTATTTTTTATTAATCATTTCATTATTTTATACTGAAATATTTCTCATTGAAATGTGTAAGTCTAAGGACTGGCTTACTAGTCTATTAAACTAGAAACCTGTTCATTTCCCACTTTATTTGAAAGTCCAAAAGCATTAAAGATTAATGTTATCCTTTTTTTTAGAAGAGGAAGGAACAGAACATCAAAGAAGTAAAAATAAAACTCCATTTGAGAGGAGGAATCATAAGGGCTAATATCAGTTCTGTTTTCCTGCTGGTGACACCTTCATCTCTCAGGGGCTGAGTTAGCTCAGTATACAGAGCACCAGTTAAATACAGGAGCACACCAAGTGTGCAACTCTCTTGAGTGTTTCTTGAAAATAGACAATAAATAACTGGCCTTTAGTCTGTAAGTTACTTTAGGAGCAGTAAGTATTTCAAAACTGATTTTGCACTTGCAACTTGGATTTTTCATGATGGCATTTTCCTCTCTAGCTCTACATAATTTCAAGATTCTCTAGAATGTTTATCTTAATGGGTTTTCCTTCACCAGGTTCCCTGTGCTGCACACACCCATAACAACGGTGGTTCAAAACAGCATGCCTCAGCACTGAGTGCTGTTAATGATTCTCTGCTTGAAATGGTGGAAAGCCAGGGAGCAGTGGGATGGAGAGAAGTGCAGGTCCGAGTCGTTATCCAAAGGGTGTACTGTTTGCCTGCAAGAGAAGGGTACAGAAGCCACACTCAAGGAAACAAGCCTCTTTGTGCAACACCCGTTGTGAGTTCAGATCCACCAAACGTTAGGTGAGTAATAAGATGCATGGGATTTTTTTTGTTGAGGCTGTGATGTATGAGAAACCAAAGAGGAGTGAGTTCAGAAATGTCATTCTTGTTGTCTTGTGGAGAAGCATTCAGCAGGGAAGGCATGAGGCTGTTGATGGGCGTGGTGTAGTTCTTTAATTAGGTATAGTGTGACACAGAAGTAGTCCTGCCCAGACAAGGGAAGGATCTGTCTATAGTTTATGTCATCAGCAGATGACAGGAACACTGAAAATGAATTAATGAGAAGTTAATTGAGAACATCATATACTGTTCCTTGAGTTTCACAGAATAGTTGTTACATCCCATTTGCCTATTTCAGTCTCTGGTATGCTCTGCTAAGTAAGTTATGCTCATGCAGTGGTCTTTTGAAACAAGAAAGAAATACATAGACTTTTCTATAAGGAGGATTTTGCACAGATGCTATTAGAAAAACATAGATATGTGTTTCCATTGTGAAGTCACTAGAAAAAGATCTTGTTGACTTCTGAAAATCTGGAGACCACAGCAGTTAAGATTCCTCTGCAGTAAAAAGTGTTGTGGTGTCAAAACATAACCAGCAGTGCAGAAGCATTGCACGCAAACCCCATGGAACATACAGCTTTCAACCAGTTGTTTTAGCCTCTTATGTTTTAGTCCTTGGATCCTAACACTGTTCTGTTTACAGTGGAGGGAATTAAGAATTGGACCTTGTTTTCTTAAATACAAAAGATGTGGCAAACAGTTTTCCTTTCTGACCAATACTGAACCATTGAATTCTTTCCTTCTCCTTTTGTGATCCTCAAGGTTTGAGACCAAAGTGATTTCAGTCTTTCTCAGCAGCCTTGGGTCTGAGATAGCTGTGTCTGTTATTGCATTTTCTTACTTTGGTTTTGCACTAACTTTTGGTTCATGCTGGCTTAAAATTTTGAAAGGTAAGATGTATCAGGTTTCTTTTTCACTCAGGAAGATCATTAAAGTGAGTTATAGTGGAAGAGCTTGTATTAAGGTTCTAAGTTCAGCCTTTCAGGACATAAGTAAACATTTCTTCCTGAAGAGTTTGGGACTTGAATGAAGATGTGCAATTAGTTTAACCGGTCCTATTGAGAGCTTTCCAGTTGTAATTTGCAATAGGCTTTGAAAGGTTTCTTCAAAGTTTTGAAGAATTTGAGTTCCTCTGAGCCACCCTGCAGGTGGATAGTGGTGTCCTCAATGGTCCTTCTTCCTGAGCTTTTGAAATACTAGAATTCTCTCAATTCTTGCTACCTTGTAAGCCTCTGGGTAATTTACAGCACTCATTGATCAATAAAATTCCTCCAGAAGGCACTTAAGAAGATTATTCTTTCCTAAAATACAACCTTGGTCATCACCCACAGGAAAGTAATTATCAACAGCCTTGTCTCCGACATTTTTAGGAGCTCTTTGACATATAATAGTTACATTGAACCTTATTTTTTAAAAAGTAATTGATACATCTCTGGACTCTTCGCTTTGTATTTAATTAATTCTTAATATAACATAGATGGTTTTTAAAAAGTAAGAGGGAAAGTACTTTACCAGCCCACATCAATATGTGTCTTTGAGGACAGTACTCCTCCATGTAGATTTTCTTCCAGAGGGCTACATTTGATCAAATGTCAGGGCAGCTGACAGACTGTCATTCAACCTGATTTTTTCATTTCCAACTCTTAACCAAAAGTACACTCAACTTGCACTCTCACAATTTGATGCAGTTAACCTGCCTGAGCCCACACCCTTCACAGGAATGGGGTGAAAGAAAACAGAAATCTCAGATTGCACTTCTTACGTCAAACATGAAACAGAAATGGAATAAAAAATGAGAGCTTGTTGCTTCTGCATGCATGCTGTAGCTGGATATTCTCATGTGCAGTTGTTAAACTGGTCTCTTAAAAGTTCCTCAAATTTCGTAGATGTCTCAGCTCAGAAAACTGTTTGTTTGTTGTTGTTCACTGCTATCAGATTGTGTTTTAGATTCTGAATCAAAAAAACCAACCCATTTTCTTGTTTGCAAAGAGGAGAACGACACTTCTTTCACAGACTGAGGAATGAAAAACACCTCTTGATGCTTTATCAGCTGCTATTTCCATGGCTGATAAACATCCACATGAGATTTCTTCTCTACCAAAAATGTCTGTGTCTGTCACCTGATAGTGAGCAAAAGGGTCCAACGCCCTCTGGCAGTCCTTTGAACCAACCGATGGCTTATTCTTTTGTAACTAAAAAACCCTATTTTTTCCTTTTTAAACTTCTTTCTGTGAAGTATAACTGCCAGGAAAGCAGGGTTTATATTTTATGAGGCAAGATGAGTTATGAGTTATGAGTTATGAGTTATGAGTTAGATTATTCATTGTTTCAAAACCAAAAATTTCTAATTAGATATCAAGGTAGATAAATACCTAATTGATTAGTATTTTAAACAGGTTGTTCTACAGCATATCTTCTTTTGTAGCACTCCACAATAACCTAGATGCCGTTGTCACAGGGAAGCATAAAAACCGCCACAATAAGCTGAAAAGAGGCATAAAATTAAACGTGGAGTAGGGGAAGTGATGCATTTGGTTCAAGGCATCCAGTTTCTAGTTAGAGAGTGGCAAATTGTGGGAGAAACCTCTATTTTGATTGTAAGGAAATGGACTAATTTAATTGATTAAAACTAACACTTGTGAAACATAGAAACTATGGGGCTGCCTATACGCATCTAGCATTTATTGTTCATAAATACATGTGTGGAATATGGCCCATTACTGATAGACTAAGGGATATGTTTGAAGGGTTGAAGTTTGCTCAGCTGAAGTATTCAAAGCATTTTCCAAGGATGCTGAGAAATCTTTGCAGAGACTGAGGAGTTCTCCGGCTTCTGTTGTCCGTAAATTGGATCCACATTCCCTCTATTATTGTTGAAATATTTGCCTTGTCCCCCATAACCAACTGCTCTTGCAAATGGACTTTTCATGCTGAAGGAGTTTCTTGGGGAAGAAAAAAAAAAAGAAGAAGAAAATATGACTCGCTGTGACTGTCTGCCCATTTCCAGCATTCCTAGCATACTTTTTTTGCTGTCTTTTCCCCTCTGATGGCAGAAAGATGCTTTTGTTAATGACACAACACATGTTTGTCTAAACCCCATTGTTTTGATTCTTTTTTGAAAATGTCCTGGCTTACAAGTACAAGGATCCCAGAGAGACTCCTGTCAAGCTGAGGAGCTCACTGGCGCAGTGAGGTCAGAGGTGTCTGACTCACTGCGTCGGCCTTGTACTTTGTGTTCCTGGGATAAAGCAGTGTATAATTTGGATTTTGCTCCTGCCAGTATCTGTTTGTTTTGAGCAGGCCACGTGAGTTTAGTAAAAAATAGAGCTGGTCAGTTTTGTGCCTTAAAGGACAGGCTGGTTGTGTGGTTGTCAGTGTAACTAAAATAGATGCATTTTTAGGACTATTAGGCAGTTAAACTGGTCAGAGCACTTAGAGGATTTGTGTGAGGAGGCTGGACAGAAAAGGGTGTTGTCATGAAGGAAGAACTAACCACTGCTGGTAGAAAACAATGCTAGCTATAGCTATGAATCCACACTTTAAAATCTGTGGGTGACTGGACAAATTTTCTATTCACTTCTCTTGCCATGTTTCGACCTATTTCTTACCTGAAAAAAGCCTGCTATTCTATTCCAAGAACAAAAGAAAGACCATATATTTACTTTAAAAATTAGTGTGATCTGCATCTCTTGCACTGGTCATCTGTAGTTCTTTCAGTTTTGCTCTTTATTTTGTTTTCCATTTGCCAGATCGTAGAGCAGTGGAAAGGTCTGCCACCATGCAGCAGTACCCTTGGGGAGCAAAATATTTAGAAGAGCTGAGGATTTGTTTTAGTGGCTGGAAGAAACAGAAGTGAGGAAAATCACATTTCTCTTTCTGAGCAGGCCCAAAGAAACATGATAGTTGCTGTAATTCATTGTGGTCTAGCAAGTTGTTGCAAGTTTCTGAGTAGTCTGTTCATATGTAATTCTTTGTAAAACAGTTTTATTGGCAAGTGATAATCCTCTAGAACTAATTAATTTCTTAGTTGGATTTCCTTTTTCCCCCTCTTTTTCTTCATCCAGTGATCTTTGCTGTTTATCTTAACACAAATCTAGTCAATGGGTTAACCTGTCTGGCAACATGAACAACTAAAAGCGGAGGGTCAGATGCTGCAACTAGCATTCCAAGGAGATAGATTAATACATTGAAAAGTTGTTCCTCTGGTATGGAAAACCTACCTTAAGTTTTATAAAGTATATTGAAATCAACAATAACAACATAAAATACTCTGGAGGTATTCTTATTTGAAAAGAGCCCAGATTGGAAAGGACTGTCATGAAAGATCCATGTTCACAGATGCTAACATCTGTCAGAATGTTTTTTGTGGCTGACTTAAATCTGTTTACAGCATTCCATTTGTTTTTTTGGGTTTTTTTCAACAAAACATTTTAAATGGAATGGTCATAAATGCAAGTTTTTAAAAATTACATTATGTTTCTGGGATGTGATTTTTCAAGTGGAAAATAAACAGGAAATAAGTAACTGAAATGCAGTAGAGAGTACTCCATAAACTAAAAGGTTTCTCTATTTTTCCCCTTTTCAAATCCTTCTCCGAAGTTAAGATACTGTGCTCTTAATATTCTTGCAAAGTAGTCTAATTGCTACTTGACAGACTTATAATAGTTCTCCTAATAGCTGTGGTTCAAGCTCTAGTAACTGGTTTCTGCTTTGAAGTCTCTCTCTCTTTTTTTTTTTTCCTTTTTTTATTCACAGTAAAGACTCCCTGACACTTGGATTTTTCCCTTTTGCCTCCACCCTGCTCTATTTGTAATTCTCAAACTGGAGCCACCAAAACAGAGAGTAAAGACAAAAGACTGTTGGAAAAACAGCTTTAGTATCACACTGTCCAACTAATACTTCAAATTGTCTTGTGTAGTTAAAACTGTAGCTTCCCCAGGCTGCTGTCTGGATAGCCCTGAAAGTCTGTTTTCCCTGCTGATGCTGCAGACAACTAGATGGAACTTGGGCTACTTCCAGTGCCACCGTAGTACAACAATTTGTTAATTTGACATTGCTGTTTATTTTTCAGTGCTAAATATTTACATAATCTTATTCTGTCCAAGGGCAAGGTGAAAGCACTGTTATCTGATATACTCTGTACAAATAAAAAAAAAAGGCCCCTCAATGTACACCAGCATTTTTTGTCCCTGTGCTGGGAATAGGCAATTAAACGATTTGTTTTTGTTTTAAAATATGTCAGGGCAGTGATAAAAAATGCTGGTACAGAAAAGAGGCTCAAGAAGATGATAGTCAGCACAGACCACAAGTGTGACAGGGATTCAGTCTCCTTGGAAAGCAGATGGACAGGAATAGAAACCAGCTATTAGATGGCCAATACTTTGTGTGCAGGCTCCGATATGCATCTAGCAAAAAGGTGACACTGGTTGCTCTATTTCCTCCATACTCAAGTGCTTAGACTGATCAGTAAGGCGCCCAAGTGCTCTGACAGAAGGCAGTCAGACATACCCCAAGCTTTTTTTTTTTTGGTCAAGGAGGAGTAGCTCTACTAACTGATCTGTTCCCCATGATGGAGAAATTGTAGAGATACCTGAGTAACACGGAGAGACAGGTAAGTGGTATAGAGGCATCATTATGTAGAGCTGTGTGTTCCCTACCACTTACCTTTGTAACCATACCATTTCACACCTCCCACCTCTGACGATTACATGCAGGGCTTTAGGAAGCTGGAGAAGCTTTATTGCACCTGGACACCGCATTTCCCACTGCCCTTTGCTTCACGGCTGTATGCGCCCAATTGGTTGTGTCTGAGGGACTGTGTAAATGGTGAGAATGGGAAAAGTAATGCAGTCCCTGTACATTATCCTATAGTAGATGCCAGTCTAGGGAGAAAAAAGCAAACAATTTGAAAATATCATTTGCTAGCCCTAGAGCCACAATCAAAGTATATGCTGTTGTACATTGAGTGGTTTCAAACAGGAATAGTAATTTTCCAGCATCTGTTATTTGTCAAGAATTATTCTAAGATGGCCTACGTAAAAGGTATGGAATCTTACCCTTGGCTTTGACCTTCCCCCTGAATTTTTGTATCTCTGAAAGTTATGTGGTTGATGGAACTGAGAGCAGAAATCTTCCATATGTGTTTTACACCTCTACATTTCACTGACTATACAACTTCCTGGAGGAAATGTTGAAGTTGTGCTGAAGCTCTCAGAAACCTTTGTAAAAGTCAGATTGTGTCTCTGGAATTTGTTTTCATTCTACCATCATACCCAAAGGCAAGAACCTTGAGCAGTGATAAGTGTTATAAATGCCTGGATGGAGGTGAGCTAGCAGTTAGAGAGAAATTTAACGACCTGAATATTGCAGGGAATTTCTTTGCCTCTTGGGCAGGTAAACAGTCCGTGTATGCACAGCCCAAAGTATCTGCAGAGGTAATGCACGTGCAGAAAAACATCAGCACAGATTTTATGTAACAGCAATTTTCCAAAATGGAAGATTCTTAAAAATAACGTTCTATCATCAGCTTTGTAAAAGTTTCTGTCGCATATGACAGATACTCTTTTGTGGAAAAGGAGGTCTTG
Source organism: Donacobius atricapilla (assembly GCA_013397315.1). NCBI lineage: Eukaryota > Metazoa > Chordata > Aves > Passeriformes > Mimidae > Donacobius > Donacobius atricapilla. The sequence goes on from WBMY01012081.1 coordinate 155,126, forward strand.
AGTCTCAAAGAATCAAGAATACACAGTTCTGTGCAGATTATGGGTATGGTCTATTAATTAATACAAACTTTGAAAGGGACTATGTTGCTGAAACATAGGCCTGGATATTAAGTTCTTTTACACTTTCTTTTATACAATGCAAAAGGTGAAGATACAGCAAACAATGCAAATAAAACGAAGCTCCTCAGAGGAGATAATTAGTTCTTTCAGTAAGCACTGTGGTTTAAAATTGGTGTGTAAGTTATAAATGTGACAAGGTTGTCTTACGTTCATGTGCCAGTCCTTACTGGTGGCTGCTAGTTTTGTTCCGTTTCTCACAGCCAAAGGCAGTCAGCAGCATCACACTGAGTAGGGATCTGCTGTGCTGAAATCCTCAAACTCATTTCAGTTAATGCTTCAACTCCCTCTTTGACTAAAGGGCCCTTCACAGGGTTTGGAGAAGAACATGCTCATCAAATGGGACAAGTGATGAGCAAAGGCCTCTAGGTTGAACTTACTGTATATTACAGTTCACAGTGTAAGGGTTTGAGTGGGTTGGCGGTTAAGAGAGATTTTGTTATTTTTTAATTTTAGTCTCACAGCGAGAGAAAAAAAGGCATTATTTAACTGATTCGGACTGCCTGATATGTGTTCGAAATGGTTTTGTAACACACTGAATTTAGATACTTGATTGGAGGTGTGTGTGTGTGTGACTGCAGTGTGGACTCCTCTGGACAACATGCTTTATGTGTGGCTGATGCTAGGAGTGAACACCAAGTATACTTCAGAGGTGTTTCACATTTGTCAGGCTGAAGGAGTTGGGGCTGTTCAGCCTGGAGAAGAGAAAGCTGCAGGGAAAAACTTAGAGCAGCCTTCCAGGACATAAAGAGGCCTTGCAGGAAGGCTGAAGGGCACGTAGTGATAGGGCAAGGGAGAATGACCTTAAACTGAAGGAGTGTGGGTTTAGATTAGATACTAGGAAAAAATTCTTTACTGTAAGGGCGCTGAGAGACTGAAACAGGTTGCCCGGAAATACTGTGGATAACCTTTCCTTGGAAGAGTTCAGCACCTGATTGGATGGAGCTGTGAATAACCTGGTCTGCTGGAGGCTGTGGATTTCCTCTCTGAGGCAGCAGCTTTCCCCACTACTGAATTCAAATATGATCCAGTCATGACAACTACAGATGTTCTTGTCTTTGTCCTGTAACAATGGGGTTATGCATTTTCCACTGCCTCTGAACAAATGCCAAAATTCGTAAATTCTGTTTGACATGAGGAGAAATGTGCAAGGAAATTAATTTGATTGGAACAAGTTATATCACATCTTCAATATGGAGCTATAAATTAACTGGCTGTATTAACATAATGTAAGTGGAAAATGGAAGACAAAAACATTCAGTGCCTCATCTTTCCAAAAGTGATTTTAATTTCTTTATTTCTATTTAATTTAATGGTAAGTGGATATTTCCTTTCCAAGGGAGCTGAAAACCACCAAAAGCTTTCTTGCTGCAGCTTAGGCTGTTTAGTCATGATTAAAAATATCTGGGTTAGGAGCTCATCTATACCTTGATGCTTCTGTGTATCCGAGTCACCTTTTTTATTTGGACTGCCGGGGTTTGAGGGAGAATCATACCAATAACATCCTGAGAAAAAAAAGGTATTTGAAGTGGATGCATGAACATTTAGGAAAATCAATGCCTCTCAGGCTGTTTATGTTTCAATAGTGCAAGTGGGAAGGGACTCTACTAAGGTTGTGGATTTTTAAGAAATCAGTTTGAAATCTGCTTGTATGTACAAGAAGGGGGAGAATTTAAAGCAAAAAGAAGTGTCACATCTGGTTTAGAGATTACAACTTCAGCAAATCAACAAATTTCAATTGGATAATTTCGTTTTAAATGCTTTCAAGGGTTGCACCTCCTTGGATAACACCTGCATGCTAGACTTAGGAAACTCCTGGGTAGACAAATGGGTTGCATTCTGTGATTTGTTTGATCCCTGCTGAATACAGAGAAGCTGTGTTTGGGGGTGATCTGCCTGGTTGCAGTTGCTATTTGTGTAGTGCAAATCAGAAGAAATTAAAAAGCCATGCATTGAACAAAATCATGAGAAAGAAGAATCATGATATTTGGAAATAAGATTTTTTTTTTTTTTAATAAATGTGATTTGGGGTATTCCTAAACTTTTTCAATGAAGAACCCCAAATTTCCTGACCAACTTTGTGGATAAACGGATTTCCATTATAAAAATGAAAATGAAAAATAAAAGCTAGGTATGATTCTTATTGATTCAGGCTTGTGGTTAGCCTAGCAGATTGGATAGCTAGCCAACATGCCTGGCCTCCCTGCAAACACCTGAAGGGTTTGTCTCTGTCAGAGGTCACCTGCTGAAATCCATAGAAGCAGATGGTGGCAAAGTAACTGCTTTCATGATAAAACCATTTTAACAGAGCAGATAAACAGTCCAGTAGTCAAATAATAATGAAGATTTTGTGTGCATTGAGAAAAATTGCTGAATGTTGTAGCACTTCAGTATCCTGATGTTTTGGTCTCAGTTTGCAACCCTTAGTTCCATGGAGGGAACTAAGTTCCATAGAAATATGTGCTTTTTTTTCTCCTTTTCTCTATATGTCCTGGATAAACCTCATAGAAATATATGCCTTTTTTTTCCTTTTCTCTATATGTCCTTGATAAACCCTATCTCTTTCCTTTTTTTCCTCCCAGATTTAGTTTTGTATTTGGCACAATACAAATGTAAGCACTGTAGCAAGTTTTGGGAGCACGCAGGGCTCCCAGGTATGAAGCGTTGTTCCTCAGCTCCGTGTGTGTCGCTGCCCGAGTAATTTATTATAAGTGGGTCTGTGAGAGCACAGCAAAGTGACACCACAGCAGAACGCAGGGATCTATGGTAAAGTCGAGCTGCGCTCAGCATCAGCGCAGGCTGACTTTTCTGCCCGCGGGTCGGCCCCTCGGTGAACAGCCATTTCGTGCCTGTGTCCAAGCCTCCTTCGCTGGCAGCCCGGGCAGGGCTCGGGGTTGCGGGAGGGCACACGCGGTGTGTCTCCCCCCCTGCATCCCCCGGCGCGTCTCCGCACACGCTGTTCAGTAAACAAACCCGGCAGGGCCGGGGCGAGCTGGTTCAGAGCAGCCCGTTCATTCACACAGACCTCTTGGAAAGCCGCGCCTTTGCGCAGCCCTGACGTACGGGCTGAGGGAAGCGGAGAAGGCCGTATTTATGTTTTCATTAATGCTTTTTATAGCTGCGAGCCAGCTGCAGCTAGTTAGCATTAGCCTAGGACATCTATTAGCCTGCAGACCTCTTACGCAGGATAAAGGGCTTCTGATGGAAGCGGAGTTGTTACTCACGGTACTCCCGGCTGCCTGTTTACATGAAGGCTGTTTGTGCTGACATAGGAGATAGATATATATATATACACACACACACACACATATATATATATATATTAGAACAGCATACACCTTTCTAAAGGAGCAAGTCTGCCAGGATTCAAGAGGATTTTGTTTAAAACTTTTAGCATAGCAATTGCTGAGATTTGCAACTCTAAATGGCGTATTGCTTGTTTAGGAACTATTCTATTTCAATAATGCTCTGCAGCTATGCAGATGCTAAAATTATTTTGTGTTTGGCTTTTAGGTTGTATTGTGAATAAGCAGTATTCCTGCAAGTCTTGACTGTTAAAGCTTTTGCTGTGAATGATCTAAGTGGCTGGCAGTAGCACAGGGTGAAGTGGACCTAAGGGTTTGGTCCACAGAAATTGATGGCTCAGCTATCCTTCTCTGGTTTCTCCCAGTTTTTGCTTTTACGATTTTTTTCCCCATCTTCTTCTGGAACCTAGTTAGTCAGGAGGGTATTTAAAAATAAATAACAAAAGCTACTGCAAAACGGAGAATGAGGAAGGCAAAAGAAGTTTTGTTTTTAGAGCTCCAGTATGACAAGCACCATGGTCTCTGGTATTTGCATCAAGAAGACAATTTCCTTTCCTGGTCAGTCAGTGTTCCCCTTACAATTCTGACCACCTCCATTCATCCGGGCAACCACAAATACCCAAAGAAAAGTAGGAAATTTTGTCCATATTCTGCTTTGCATTTCTGTAGATGTGGAATGAACTTAGTGCTTTCTCACAGATAATTTAGTCCTTCTAATAGTTAAAGCTTTGGAATGGAAAGTTTAAGCACTGACTTCCCTCTCAAGTAGTTTTCTTCTTCTGAAAGTAGATTATACTGAAGACCTTCATCTCTATTCCTCTTCTCAGGTCTTTTGCCACTATTTGCAGTGTGTTTTATGGAGAGAAAAGATTCATTCGCCATTGTAAAACGATCTCAGCATAAATTTCCACTCCTCTTGTCTTTGTCACAGTCCCACCAGTTGTCAGTGATGAGATCTTTTCAATAAAGGGAAATTCAAAAAAAGTTCATTGTAAAAGGCTTTGTTTGCCTCTTTAAGCCTAACCTCATGAAAGCATTGATTACATCATGTCAGAAATATACCTTTATGGCTCACAAAAAGAAGCTTTATAATACTATTCTTTTTCATCTGCACAACAGAATCTGTGTGTGAAACTGCTAAGTAGCCCCACATGCCAGTGTCAACTCACATGGTTGAACTATAGTCTTACTGAGACAAAAAGTCGGGTTATCTCCCAAAATTGAATCACTTCTAATCTTCTGTTCAGATAAATTTCCTCCACCCATCCATTTAGGTACACCACCCTTAATGATCCACTTGAGAAGAATGTGACAGGCTCTTGAAAGCCCTGAGAGGCTGTGGAAGCGCAGCTCATGAATTATGCGTGTTCAGTGCCTACAGCTTTAACCTCAAAATACAGGTGGGAAAACTTCTGTTGGCAGTATCTAGACTTCCCTACAGATCGTGTCTGTGATTTGGCTCTCTTTTGCCTTTACAAATGTGGTCAAGGCTCAGTTCGTTCTAATTTCAAAGTCAGCTTGTCTTTTGAGCACCAGAAAAATAATTTCTTACTCGGCAAATTCAACCTTTGATGTGCTCACATTCTTCCTTGTAATGGAAACCAGCAAAATTGTGCTGAAATGTTTTGCACCACTCGTTAAATCTGCTGCAAACTTGTTTGGTGTGATCTGATAGAAAACATTTTTGTTAATTTTCACTATTCTACTAAATGCTTCCTAAGCATTAGTTTCTTTTATGCAGAAGGAAACGACCTATTCAGTGTCATCACATGCTGGCCCTTGGGCTTGTTTTGGACTTACTGTTCAGCCATTCAGGGTCCTTGCTCATTTGTTCCTCATTCTCTTGTGACTGAAACAAAACCTCTGCGAAAGAACTTAGCTGGAGGAATGTGAATAATTGAGAAAAGCAGTTTTACCCAACCAAGTTTTTTCCACAAAGATGGCTGGGACAGCCAGCATCGTGCGGCTAGCTTTGGGTGTTGTGGTCACAGATGATTGTACCAAATACCGTATAGGCCATGTAGCCTAAAAAGCAATGTCTTTCTCCTCCAAACATTTGGCAAAGGTGTTTCTAGTGCTTTCTCAAAGTTCATACTTCTGTTTCATCTAACTGAACCCCGCCGAATTTAACACAGCTAGATCCCGACTGCACAGTCCTTTCCCGGAGTCAGTTGCCAGTTGTCTTCAATTTTTGGTTTTAAAATATGGCTAGTTTTTCTAACATACAAAGAACACATGTTTGGGGGCAAGGAGACATTTTTAACCATGACAAGGCACCTGGTTACAGCATGGATTTTCCCATTCTTCAAATGCTGTGATAGTCTAGGATAGTAGATAATTAAGTCCTGTAGCAAAGTGAAATAATTTTTACTAAATCTGGCAGTTTTTTCACTTGTTTTGGGGTGGATTTTTCTGATTGTTTGAGGATGGTCTTTTTCTTGTGTGTTCTGTCCATAGGATCCTAATGAGGCACATGATATGTGGGAAGCATGGATAAGAGAGAGATAAAGCTGTAATTTATGTCATCAGGCAGTACTGGGTTGACAACTACTAATTTTATCTAATCTATTCACCATATACCTTACTCCTTATGCTGAGTAATTGCCAGAAACTCCCTTCTTTGGCCTCTTTGCAAAACATTTAATGCATATTTTCTCTCTCTGTATGTGTCCGTATTATGTTAGTGTATTTAATATCTGAGAAATAATTGTTTTGACTCCTTGAAAAAAAAGATACTGTCTTGGGATTCAGATGTACAAATGGAATGGATGCTGAATAAGAAGGAGCTTTAAGGAGGTATTGGAATTGGAGACCTTGTTGGTGTGTTTTGGAAATTTATCCATACACAGTACAACTCACTACAGTAAAGAGACAACAGAAAAAATGAATAGTGATTTCTGTAATTATCTACACTGCGTATTGTTCTTCACGCACGCAGACACACACACATACACACATTTGTTCCATCCATCTGCCGAAATTTGCTAAAAGCATGTGAGCAGTCTAAGCAAACTGCTGCATATCTCATGTGTCCAGTGTGATGGGGCATGAACCTGGTTAAGGTTTCTAGACATTCTGTAGTAGTTGGTATATGTGCCTTATGGAAAAAGGATGGGAAAAAAAAAGATTATTCATATGGTCTAGTTACCAGTAACAAGTTTTCCTTTCTGTTTTTATTTGGAAGTGCTGGGTTCACATTTCAGATTAGTCTGAATTACTGGTCTCTGCCAAGATTAAAATTACAGTGTCTATAAACCAATTGTCACTTTATGGTTGAACGCGGAAAAAACTGTCAAATAGAAACATTTTATATACCAATGACAGATAATGTCTGAACTACTCCCTTTGCCCCCCACCCCCAGTTACCAGTGACCTCTACCAGTTTCTTTCACCAGTTAAGTCTCATTTTCTCAATCACCCACATTTAAAATCTAAAAACTCAGACTTTTTTTCTCAGCAGTACTTCTAGTATGAGTCTCTTTTTGCAATTAGTCAGATTCACAGGTTTTCTTCATCCTATTGTGGAGAAAACGTTGGCTGACCAGACTTTTCTAAGTGAGGAAGGAGAAGGGAAGGCAAGTTGGGAGGAGCATTTCCATACTGGGCACTTTAGGTCAAGCATGAATGTACAGAAAGGTGTTGAAATCTTGGGAGAAGCTGTAGGCAGTTAAGTGAGAGTGATGGTCTTGTTGGGCAGCTTCTCATGGGATTTGGCAGGATGGTGATTTGTGAAAGATGTGCAGGGTTAATTCTTTTAATGAGCAAGTGCTCAACTACTCTTCCAGTCACTAGCTCTCCTGGCTTGTGTCTGCTAAAATATCCAGTAGGGAAGAGGGGAAAATTAAAAAGAAATCCAAAGCAAGCCTTTTTTCTTACAAAATGATGGCAGTTTTCATTTTCAATATAATTAGTTCTGAAAATTCAGAACCTTCAACCCATGCCAGCCACTCCCTTCCTCCACTGCCCCAGCAATGCAGAAAAATGCAGATAATCACAGTTTCCCTTTTTGCTGAGGCTTACCTGTATGCAGAATTCTGGAGGAGATGAATGCCAAATACGTGCACATTTAAACTCTGGCAATTTCCCACAGTAAAACTATTTTGTTACGCTCATCTGGAGGAATTTAAGTTTAGCTGGGGGTTAGTAACAGAAACTTGTTCAGTGATATCTTGTCCAGTATTTTTCCCACCAAATGAGTTCTTGAATTACCTTTCATCTTCTGCTCTTGGTCTAGGGACTGAGTTCTCTATTCAATGTCTCAGCAGCACTCAGTGGGTATCACACTCTTCCGGACAAACCCCTCTGCTTCTGAGAGATGGGAGAGAGGGAAGTTCACCAGAGTGTGCCTGTGGAGAAGGCAGGAGTGGCAGTGCTGTAGTGGAGTGGAGCAGAGGGGATGTTTGGGTGGGGGCCAGGGTGGCCCTGGGGAAACGTGACCCCAGGGGAGACTCTGTGCTGGCAGGGCTGAGCGATGTGCAGGCATAGAGCGGGAGCCCAGAAAACATGTGGCTCCTGCTGTTGCTGAACCCCATGCTGCCAAGTCTCCATGGAGGCCTCTAGTGTGGGTTCAGTAGCTTCTGGCAGCCAGGGGCTCTCTGCGTTGCTCATTTGTCCTTTGGCTAGAGCTTGCAAAGCGCAGCTCCCTCAACAGCTTATCACATGCTCTACTCCTCTCCCTGAAGCTCTCCAGTAGCACATGCCCTTTCTCCTTTCCCCTACTTTGTGCGCTGCCTATTGTGTGTCCTGCTATCTCAGAACACCCTACAGTTTGCCTGGCTTCTCACAGCATGTAAATGCACTCCCTTCCCAAAGAACTAAAAATCTCTTCTTTTTAAGACCTGACAATTAAGGTGATTACAAAGTAGCTTGAGGGAGAATAAATTCAAGTTACATCACTGGGACCATGCAGTGTCTCAGCAAAGACTAGTTCAGTTCACAGTGAAGTGTGTTTGAAAGCACGTGTAGTGTTTGTGAACTGGAAGCAACCCCTGCCTTTAGGTAGCCTGATATTTTCCACTATGAAAAATTCTTGTGACCTTTTATTTGCAAAGCTGTTTCAACTCCATTGTTTGCTGTAGACGTTTGATGTTCAGAGGGGAATGCCCTCGAGGTGGGAAAATGACTTGTTTTCTTTGGCTGGCTCTACCATGGAAACAGTTGGGGTTGGAAAGGGAGGAGGGGGAGAGAGATAAAGGATAGACTTTCCTCCTCCAGCCTGAGAGGTTCATGCCATCCCAAGCAGGAAAGAGTTCAAGATGCAGGATAGGGAGCTGAAGTAAAGCTGTTCCCAAGCCATCCTCCCAAGCAGGGCATAAACCACACTGTTCCAGCTCCCCCTGTGAGGGCATCACATGATACTTTCCATATGTGTGAAGTAACAGGTGGGTGGCCCTTACCTGTAGGCTGACCCGGGGCTGACAGAACTGCTCTTTCTTATCCAGCAGTGGGACTCAAATGTCCCCTGATTCCAACAGGACCGATCTGCTTAAGCTGTGGGCTTGCTAATACAAATAGACATTCTTTAACCATATGTTGAGAGGCACAGGTGCAAAATACTCATAAGAGATGTAATGCCGGATTTCTGCAGAATAGATATATGTACTGAAAACTGAATGTGTCATCTGTTGATTTCAGAGTACTTAACCTTATCACCTTCAGGTTCTAAACAGGAAGGTTTAGTAAGTTTTAGTAAGGTCGTGAATTATTAAAAAAAAAAACCAATCCACAAGAACACTACTTAGGATGTGTGTGGGCTTATATATATGTGTTTATATGAATGAATGATACATATAAACTCTGTGTTTACTCTTTCTAGGCCCATGTTTTTTTCCTAGAGCTGCACAGCCTGTTGCACTTTCGATTTTTTGGATTAGGCTGTTCTTTCCATTTTCTGCTATTTTATCAGCCATGAATTTCTGTTTTCACATTACAAACTTGACATCTCTGTACTAGTTTGCAGCTAGTATATATTTATTAATGGCCTTCAAAGTCTTACCTTTCTCTGTCTCTCTCCCGTGCTCACTGTTATACAATAGAAAGAGATGAATATTGCTAAATAGTTACTATTTGTTTGCAGAATTGATGTGGCATGTAAAGCAAATAATTACACATACAAATAGTACTGGTACTCACAGCTATTTCTCCTGCATACGCACATAAGGGATTTACACACTTGTAAGGTCATATTTTGCTTACATAAACGATCTTATCTTCTTACACCCTGTGCTGCGTGGTATTCCAAACATTGCAGGGAACGTGAAAAATGTCAATAGTATATACAAATTATTTTGGCATATGGCATACAGTATAGACTGGTTGCAGAGCATGTGGAATAGGGCAGTACTGTGATTAGAATTTTATTTGGGAATTTGTATTACTTTTGATTGTTTCACATTTAAAGTAGTTTGTTCATTCAGGGTGAATAAAAGTTTTCTTTGAACAATTAAAGTGTGCTGGGTGAAGGAGGTGCTTCTCTGAAAGGAGCTGAGAAATTAGAAGAACCCCAAAAGTAGCATTGGAGGAGGGATGAGAGTCAAGGAATGTTGAGCAATGTGGGACCACTTTTTATGGAGTTCTGCTAGAACTGCAACACTGCAGGAGTCACTGACACTCACCCCAAGGTGACACCAGAGGGTGGGCTTGGGACCAGCAGCTCCTCTTCACCCTGTGGGGAAAATGTAGGGAGAACACCCTAGTTCTTGGATCTCATATAGAAAAATAAATCCCAGGATGTGTTAATATAGGGGGAATGGGAAAGGGAGGATAGGAAGGAGATGTGGGAAAAGAAGAGGAGGAGATGAACATTCATCTTATTTATTGTGGTTGGGAAGGTGTGCCTAGGATTGGTTGATGGGGCTTAGATTAGGTAGTAATTGAGTAACAATTAATTAATCAGATAATCATTAATTCTGACCAGATAATGAGGGAGGGTAGGAGAAACTGTGTGTTTAGACAAAGGTGGTTTTAGTTGAGTGCAACTATTTACTTAAGGGGGCTAGAGGGAGGAGGCAACTGGACATTGCCACCTTTGTCAGGAAATCCTTCAAACACAAATTTAGCCATTTTTTTTCATAGTGGATTGATCAAAATTTGGCCCTGCTCCCTTTTTGTCCCATCATCTACTCTCTTAGAGGCTGTATGCACCTTCATTGCTGAAGTCTGTGGGTTGCTGGGATTTTCCCACTTTAAAAACACACCTCTCCATGTTACTCTCTTGAGTTGATACAAACCACTGGCTTAGAAAGAGTAAGTAATTCTTAATAAGTAACTGAACTCTCTTTTGAATAAAAGAACATATAAAGCTTATCTAGGTATGTTACAAGTGAAGGGGAGAAGTGAACCCCAAGTGAAGATACTTTTCTCTTACGAAAAAAAACCCAAGAAACAAACTCTTTAACCTGTAGGTGTTTTAAAGTCTTGATTGTATTGACCCTTGTATTATCGGGGTCTTTTTACTTCATGTTTTTGCTTCACGTAATTCTGCTGAAAAAATGTTACATTGATGTTACTGATAGAATGACAAAATACAGGAATTGAGGTATTTGCGTTAAGGCAATATTGAAAAAAAATCCTGCTAATTCAGTTTCTCCTGCTTTAAAGACTTACAGATAGCTTCTTACTTTAAGTTAGCATAATATAATAGTGTTAAGTATTTCTGATATTTAAAACTGTCTGGTGAATGTTTTAAATGGGTTGAGAAAAATTTGCCATTAGCTTATTGGCATAGTCTTAGGTTGCCTTTGTAAATGAGAGGTTAGGTAAGAAACTGAGGAAAGATACTGCCATTTGAATACTTCAAGTAATGATTCATTTAATGCTTTAAATAAATACGGGATTTTTAACTAGCATATGTTTATTTAGGTCCAGATTATTGTTTATGAGTTGCTTGACATTCGAAAACCAGGGAACAAAAGACACCTTATGCATAATTTGAAAAGGTGTGTAAATCAGGTAGGATTATCTCTTTTACCATGTTATAATATCTTGATGCTTCGCTAGGGCATTTTACCCTTTTCTTGTTTCCTAGAAGACATATAGTAAGCCACATACAAATAATCTTTTAATTTTTAAAAAATTACTTCATTTGACTATATTTTAGATATATTAGGCAGCAGTTAACATAGTCCTGAAATTTTCAATAAACTGAAGTGGAAATGCGGCATTTTGTCCCTCATGAGTAAGAAGCTGCAATTACTACACCACCATTTTTTAACAAATACGATTAATATTTGAAGTCACATGACTAATAATACCAGATGATACATACTCCCAGTTTCACTGACAGGCAGCAAGTTAACTAGTGAATAATCAAAGAAGTATGATACTGGAGGCTTTTCAAGAAGGATCAGTTATTTAACACAGCACGGTTCCCAGGAAAAAGTAGTATATTCTCCTCCTGTTAGTCCTGTTTTTCAATTATTTTGTTCTCTCCTCAAAGGCCAAACTCTACGACATCTTTATGCATAACTGTGGTGACACATAGTGCTGTGAAACTAATTCTGTTAAATATCTGTTACCTGTTCCTTTGGAGGTTAAATCTTTGGCGTATTGTTCCATTGGTGTATTGTTCCATCTGAGAAGCAAAATTTGCTTTATTTTTACTGACTTTTCCTTTTCTGGTGTGACACCATTAAGGTGGTACCACAATGAGAACTCTTCTAGATGTTTGCATGACATTTCAGGAAAACAAATGCCCAAGGTTTTGTTATACTGATGGTGCCCCAGATTATTTTTGAGCTACATGGGGGAGTTTATAGGAAATTGCGTCAAATATTGGAAGTACTAATAAAACCTTGGCATTACCACAATCGTGATAAAATTTTGAAAATCAACTTCATCTTTGCACACTGACTGGAAGGAACTACTAGGTTGCTCTCAAAGATTTGCCCATTTAGTGCAAATTCTTTGGACTTTGGTCTTGACAATTAGTGAGGGATCAGAGGAACACCTTTCCTGAGAAGCCAGGAGCCGCACATCATTTTATAGATACGAGGAGGAGGAGGCAATCTTAGGTATTTTCAGTAGCTAAAAATCACATAAAGTTTATAGTGCAGCAGGGGTGGTGCGCATGCCATTGAATTTTCTCTAGAGAAAGTTTGTATCTTACTTGGTTGGAGGAGGAAAGAGCTTTGATATCCCTGGTCCATGTACAGTCAGGCCAGCATGTTTCTGCTTGTAGAGTTAGAATAAGGTTCAGTTCCCTGTACACACTGATCAAAACACATCTGATACACATTCCTAGGTGTTCCTGTGGATTTCTCAGACTTAGATAAATGTGTTGTATTGCCAAGGGCTAAAGCCAGCAGAAATTGCAGTGTCCACTCAAGCCTCATATGCCTCTACAGGATGTCTCCTTTCACTGGGGTGAATAAACTGTGTTTTATGTTTGTTTAAAATTCTGAAATCTTCTGCAAGCAGAACATGTTTCATATTTAGAAAGAAAATATTCAGACGTCTTCATCATTCCAAGAGTTCTTTGGAGTAAGAACATTTAAAATACTGTCTCATAAACTGAATTGCAACAGCTCTCAAAGGCTACTGGAGTTCAGTGAGAGGTTTGGGAAGTGATCAGTAGTTATATATTACATCAGGTGATGTAACAAGTACTATTATATGGTAAGCATTTTCACTTCTGTAGTGCTAAATCTAGGTGCAAGTGTATATAAATTACTATTACCTCCATATGATGGACTGGACTATTTGGATATCCATTTCACATATGGATAATACTATTCCAATCTGAAAATGAATGTTGTAGGACCTTGTGAATGGTAAATGGTAGAGGGAAGATTGGTCTCTCAATAGTAAAAGCCCCAAATGCCTGTCAGAAAGGAGCATAGATGCCTCATTTGCTTGGCTGAATTTTGATAGTTAAAGACCACCTTTAGCATTTTGTACAGGAGTTGTTTTTATTTTTATTTTGCCGGCTACCTTTGTGAAAGGAAATATTTAATAATTTTTTTCCCATAAATGTTTATCCGTAGCTCTCCCAAATTAAGAATGTCTCACTCTACAGGAATGTGAACTAAAAACCAAATAAAGCTTGTAGGCTTCACAACACAGTCATTCGTGCCAATGCTCTGGCCTGTGCTTAAATGATGACCCAGAGTCTGACAGTTTATATCCATTTAGTAATTTAAAAACAGCAAACATGATTTCTTTTCTTTTTTTCTCCCCTCCCTTTACATCAGCAAGAAATTTTGCTGGGTTTGTCACTATTCGCCTTAAATAGGTACTATTTTGGTCATTATGAAAAAAAAATAATTTTAATTCCTGCAAGTACGAAGTGATAAACCAAAGGAAAAAAATGTTCATAACAGTCTAATTTACCAGCTGATCTGCTTCAGTCCAAGAAAAGGAAATACTAAAGTGAATATATTCATTTGAACATAATCATTTTTCACTCCAGTGTATTTCAAGAGTTGCAGATGTCACTGGAGGATTTTGAAACCATTTTTTAAATAAAACTGATTTACAAGTAAGATAGAAAATCACTACATTGGACCATTAAATAGTATCCACATTTGAAGCTTTAGTTGAATAAATTCAGTAAACTATACAGAAGGAACATGAGAAGAAATATGAGTCAGAGGTGTAGTTGGCAGTTGGACACCGATTAAAATTTGAGTTTGAAAGCCTGAACTTCACTTTGGAAGACTGTTTTACGTATTTGGTGTTAGTGAACTGATTCTGATGGGGAAATTAGATTATGTGTTTGTGTGTTTTTGTAGTGTGTAGTCGTAAATGCACATTGGCAAACTGAAAAGACTAAATGAACTTTAAAATATGCAAAAAAGTAAACTTTTTATAGGGTTTTAAACATGTTTTCCATTAGACTGTCTTTCAGTGATTTTGAAGTGTTTCTACTGGTCCTGGTAGGTTAAGCTTACATTTTTAAATTTGCCTGTCGCCTCTGCAGTTATAAAATTAAAATGAAGTATTGTTTCTAATGTTACATTGTGCGCTATCATTTGTGTAAATATTTTGTGTAAAAATTATTTTTACAAGTGTTATTCTTTCAAGAATAACAATCCCCTCAATCTGTGGGGATTCAGACCAATATTTCCATCAAAACCAAGCCAAAAGACAAATGCTTGAGGCAGGAGGATTGTGATGGACCTTCAACCAGTGGCAGAAAGCCCATTTGTTTTTATGTTTCATCTTGGGTGTGACAAAGCTATGATCTCTCATTGGGAAATCCATGCTAAATTATGCTCTCTCTAATCTGCTTTGAAATTAATCTGACTCCATGTCTATCTCCCCAGATTTCCTCACCCCAGTGAGCTGTCTTTTTGCCACTACATGCCAGGGTGCCCATTCGGATGAGCTGGGACAGCTGTTTATGATGCTAAATCAGCAAACTGATGGCAAAAAAACCCAGAATCATAAAATGGTTTGGATTGAAGGGACCTTTAAAGGCCATCTAGTCCAACCACCCTGCCCTAACCAAGGACATATTCAACTAGCTAAGGCATTTCAGAACCTCATCCAACCAAACCTGGAATTTTTCCAGGGATGTGGCATCTACCACTTGTATGGAAAACCTGTTACAGTGTTTCATCATCCTCATTGTAAGAAAAAAATAAATTCTTCCATATATCTGGTCAGAATCTACCCTATTTTGATTTAAAACCGTTACTCCTTTCCTATCACAACAAAACCAATTGAAACATTTGTCCCCATCTTTCTCATAAGCTCCCTTAGATATTAAAAGGCAATAAGGTCTTCCCAGAGTCTTCTCTTCCCCAAGCTGATCAGTCCCAATGGTCTCAGCAGCCTGTGTTCATAGGAGAGGTGCTCCAGCCCTCTGGTCATTTTTGTAGCCCTCCTATGGAGCTGCTCCAACAGGTCTAATGTCTTTCCTGTGCTGAGAACTCCAGAGCTGGACGTAGTAAAATAATCCAGGTCAATTCATTTTTGCGTCTGATTTTTTTTTTTTTTTAAGGCAAATCAATTCCCTGATCTGATTTATTGTGCTATCTCAACTTGGTTTTGCCATCACAGTTTTGAGGGAGGAGAGGGGACAGCTTAAAACTGTGGAATCAGTGGTGTAGGGCAGAAAAACCTTCATCTGGTTTCTCTTTCTGACATGAAACTGGTTTTTAGTTTGTGGATGCTAAATCTGTGAAATTTTGAGTTTGTGGATGCTAATCTCATTGTTGATACCACCTGAAAAATAGTGATTTCAAGTCTGAAAGTTCAGTATGTATGTGTGTATATATATTTTTCCTCCGTGGATGTGTATATACGTTTACATTTGCATAAGGAAAAATGTTTAGTTTAAAATTTTGCTGGTTTTGTACATCATGAAAAACACGGAATTTTATGATTTTACAGAAAACTCCTTCAGTGAACATAATTTCAAGTTGCAGAAGACAAAAAGTTATTTTGAAATCTACAGAGCACTCAAATGCATGCCATGAGAAGTTGGATATTTTCTTAGCTGAATCTAGTCATTAAAAAGTTTAGTTTGTGGGGAAGTGTAGGTGGAGATGTTAGTATTTCTTTCATTACTCAACTAGAAATTTGAAAACAATGTAAAAAGTTTCCTGTGTCCTGAGATTGCCTATGTTAAATTTCAGTCTTTTAATACAACAGTCTTACACAAAGCAAGTAGATGGAAGTTCATTTTGTCTGTTTCTAAGCGGACCGAGTATTCTGACCCTGAGCATTTCGAAGTCTGATTTCTGTTTTCTTTGAGCAGTTTTACTTAGATTAATACAGCCTTAAGTCATCAGAGATAGTAGATATTCCTTCTTTTCACATGGCATTCTTCTGTGTCTCGCCCTGTACTGCAAACTGACCTCATCACAGATCATTGTAATTTAATTGGATTAAACAGAGGTGTTGGGAAGGACCCGGAAAGACAAAGGAAGAGCATTCCTTGGCTTCTCCTTTTGTCAGGGTTGCATTTCAGGAAAACTTGTAACTAAAACCTGTTGAGGTGCAAAGCTTGTGTGGAAGTTTCTTAATGTACAAGAAAATGCTGCTGCAGTGTGAAAAATAATATTCTTGCTTTCTGGGAGCATCACTTTGTGTGATAAGATTCCAAGCTATTTTTGTGTGTTGTGTAAATACCTGGTATTTTATTTCTGCCCAGTGTAGGCTTCAGATAACGTATTTTGAAAATACTGATGATTTAATTGTTTTTCATTAATGCTACTCAAATCACCCTGCAGATTAAGAAAACTAGGAACCATTTAATATCCAAAGGATGCATTCCCCCCTTATTCCATTTCACCCACTGTGTTCTGAAATGGTGCAACCTGCTCTGCAACTGCAAATACCCAAAGTTTGAACCGCTTCTTAACTCCTAAGCAGTGGTCACAGTTAGGCAATCTTTTCTGGCAGCTTTAATAAACTGAGTCAGTAGAAGAAGAGGATCATTGTGATAAGTATCATAATATAGCAGTTATAGCAGTAGTTACCGTTTGTGTATTTCTAAACTGAATAAATAACACCTTCTAGGTGCTGTTGAAGTAGATGAATTGTCCCTGTTGTTCCTCGGGTAGGCAAAAATATAGGTGGTGGGGACGGTGCTTTTCCCAAGAGTGTGTCCTTCCAGGCCAGCACCAGCATCCTCTATCTAGTTGTTGCAGTAGTTGTTTGGAAATGATGAGTTGTTCCTATGACCTCATTTTGGAATAATTTCAGTGTTTCCCTGTGGCACCTGGTGGCTGCTTGCTTTCTTACTAAGGTTTTTAAGCGCTGACGCTAGAGAAGTTACCCGGAGTTCCCAAGACAAATCTGCACCCATGCCTTGAGATTTCTGTTCCTCTTTTGTTGACTTATGCATGTGAAACAGAAAGAACTTCTGTTCACTTTCTTTTCATACCCTGCTCACCATAATCTTTTGTTACCTTGTCTTTTGTAGCTAGAAAACAGTATTGCCTATTAAGGAACTGTAACTGACTTCTACAGAACATTCTTGCCACTTCATCGACTGAGTGTTGTTCACATAGGTGTATTTATAAAGTTGATTGGTCCCAGCTCCTACCACTTAATAATAACAATTTAATAATAATTCAAAATTAAAATACAAAATATACAAAGAATATGCTGTTTATATAAGGGTTTTAATACATTAACACATCAGCTGTAGGATTAAAGCTAGCGTCCATGTGTGGAATGAAAAAATGAGGAATACTGGGAATTTTTCATTGATACCTCATATTGATATTTGGGTTCAGTAGATATACAAAGGTCAGTATACGCAGTAGTGAAAAGCACATGTAGTATGGTAGATTGGGGAGAAGGGGGAAATTAATGGGGAAAGACAGTTATGAATTAAATTGAACCACAGTAGGATGAAATTAAATGTGCTTTTGGTGTTTCATCCCAAATCAGATGATACCACATTTTTTTGCCCTAAGAGAACATGAATTTTTGTGTGTGCTATAGATAAATAACTTTTTGGTCAAGAAAGGAATGTTTGTGATGAATTAAACTTCCATACAAATTGAAAAAAATTCAAAATCTAGTTCTGTGTGTGGAGCATTTTATATTTTGTGGGACTGCCATCAAAGGAACCTATTGACCAGCTTAGAAAGTCCAGTGAAATATGGTTCATGCCTTTTGCAATTTTGAAATTAAAATTAATGATACATGCCGATCAGGTTAGGTAGAGGTTGTAGCTGTCTTTTCTCCAAGAAAATTCTCATGAGAGTTTCTCCCCCTTTTCACTGGAAACGCACGTTAACCACTTTTGGAAACCATAGGGGCAGTTACAATGTAAAATCCAGATCAGATCCTGCAGCTGCTGTTGGGAGTCAGCACTGCCTCAAGCCTTGTAGAATCCAGGTAAGAAGAGGTAATGGAGGAGGTTGGAATAAGCCCCTTTTCTTAGTGAGTTTCACGATCCTCACTGGGCTTATCCACTGACTTCCTTCAAATACCCAGTGATGTCCAGGCAAGCTGCTGTTCCCATTCCCAGCCCGTTATCTTTGTTTCAGACGCACAAAAAGGCAGAAAGCAGTTTTCACGTTACCTTGTTCAGGATCGGGGCCAGGACCTCACCCTGGTAGCCCCCCAGGAGGACAGCTATAGCCATGTTCGATCTTCTGGAATGGCACCAGCAGTCTCAACCTCTGGAGTTTTCTGTAAAGCACTCAGGCTTTTGGGGGGTTCCTTCCTAGGGGTTAAGATATCCTGTTTTCGCCACTAGGTTTCTGCTTTTCCTGAGCTTTAACAGGCTTTTTTTAACAGTCAGGAAGAGACGTAAACTCAGAAATTTGCTTTTATTTTGTGTAAGTTCCAAAATTTAAAATTAGCATGCAAGAGAGGTTTGCAGCTTTTTTACAGCATTCCCAAGAGCTTTTCTTCTGCTTAAAAGAAAAGCTATGTGTTGTCAGGGTTTAACTGCAGATGGCAACTAAGCCCCACACAGCCACTCACTCCTTCCCTCAACAGTGGAATGGGAGAGAGAATCGGAAGAGTGAAAGTGAGAAAACTCATGGTTTGAGATGGAAACACTTTAACAGGTAAAGCAAAAGCTGCTCGTGCAAGCAGAGGAAAACTGGGAATACATTCACCCCTTCCCACTGGCAGGCAGCTGTTCAGCCATCACTGGGAAAACTGGGCGTCATCGTGGGTAATGGTGACTTGGGAAGACAAATGCCATCATTCTGTGTGTTCTCACCTCTTTCTCCTTCTTAGCATGATGCTATATAAACTGGGATATTCCTTTGGTCAGCTGGGGTCTTCTATCCCCTCCCAGCTCCTTATGCACCCCCAGCCTCTTCAGTGGTGAGATGGGGTGAGGAGCAGAAAAGGCCTTGACTGTGCAAGTCCTGCTCATCAATAACATAAACATCCCTGTGTTACCAACTGTTTCCAGCACAAATCCAANACTCATGGTTTGAGATGGAAACACTTTAACAGGTAAAGCAAAAGCTGCTCGTGCAAGCAGAGGAAAACTGGGAATACATTCACCCCTTCCCACTGGCAGGCAGCTGTTCAGCCATCACTGGGAAAACTGGGCGTCATCGTGGGTAATGGTGACTTGGGAAGACAAATGCCATCATTCTGTGTGTTCTCACCTCTTTCTCCTTCTTAGCATGATGCTATATAAACTGGGATATTCCTTTGGTCAGCTGGGGTCTTCTATCCCCTCCCAGCTCCTTATGCACCCCCAGCCTCTTCAGTGGTGAGATGGGGTGAGGAGCAGAAAAGGCCTTGACTGTGCAAGTCCTGCTCATCAATAACATAAACATCCCTGTGTTACCAACTGTTTCCAGCACAAATCCAAACCAGCAGACCCATACCAGCTACTCCGAATAAAATCAACTTTACCTGAGCCAAACCCAGCACATACGTTCAAATGTATTTCTACAGCTGTTGTTAGAGAAGATGGGGAAATAAATCTTTATATTAAATTTCTGTCTCTCACTGTTCAGCATTGCTTCTACTCTCAGGCATACTGGAGAATTATTCTTTGGTGTGCTGAATAAATACGTTTTGTCAAAACAAAGCTTTGAAAGTTAATGAGCAGTTACTGCATTAGAGGTTTGAAAAATATTTCTAGGAAAAATGGTTGGGAATTTTTCAAAGAAATAATTTTCTGTCAGATCAACTTGTAAAATAATGGAAACTTCTTATGAAAAGCTTGTACAAGCAAATGAAAAGTTGAGAAATTGCTGAAATGCTATGTTTTGAAACAATGCCATTTTCCTACTCTGAAACCACTTGTTTAGAAATTCCACTTTGGTTAGGTTTTTTTAGCTTAGTTTTTTTTTTTAATTGGTAAAGCAAAATGCTTAATTTGATCCAAGTGGGATTCACTTACAATGTTTTCAATTGTTGTGTTCTTGTCTTGTTGATATTTTCACACTTCTTGCAGCCCTGGAGTTTAGGAAATGTTTTAAAAGTGGGTGATCGGAAAGCACATTTTTTAAAAATGTGGGCATTTTGTCTCCTATTTTTGAGAGTATTGTTTGAAGGCTTTGCCAATTTTGTTTTAGCGTATTTCAATATTTAAATTTAGGTTTCAAATTTAGGTTTTAAAAAATGTAGGATTTTTTATTAGGGTTTTTTATTAGGGTTTTTTATGCTTCACCTTAGGAGTACGAGTTACATAGTGTCACAGTGATCCAAAACCACAGGTTTCTCTCGGTACCTGGCAGTGGAGAGAGAGAACACCATGGACAGCGTGTGTCCCATGACAACAGGCCATGCATGAAAATACAGCCTATATTTATTTAAATGTTGTCATTTTCATATATTGGTGGCTCTCTGTGTCCTATAATCACGTGTCCAGTAAGAAGGAACCCTTTTAAAGCAACCTTCAGACCTCCCACTGATAGTTCCTGAATACTTTGCTCTGGGGATGAGGGGGAAGCCAGCCTGGAGGAGCAGCCTCACAGCCTGATTTGACACCCTTCTGCACAAGGAGATCCTACTCAAGTGGAGAGCCTGAAAGGGAAAAATGCGACTGCGAAGTTGCTGACAGTACTCAGAAAATACAAATAGCAACCCTTATTGCCTGTGGTTTAGAAGGGTAAGCAGCAGCCACTGGTGATTAAATGGCTACACCAAAGCTTTGATCTGCTTTTGTGACTCTGATGCTCCAGTGAAGATCAGGGCGTGTACCCTGATCTCAGGTGCTCTGCCGGCACAGAGAGGTCCTTGTCCTAATGTCTCCTCAGTGCAGTACCCTGAAGACTTAATTCGAGAAGGAATGCGTGACAGGAGAAAGAGGACAAGACAACAAATGTGACAATACAGAACCGTATCAACAGGAAACGGCGTGGTTTAAAGACAAAAGTTACCTTGTTATCTTGGCTGTGATGTTGTATCTCCTGCTGGCCTGCACTGGATGACAGCTCAGGAAAATCCAAATGTTTAGCAGTGTCTGTCCCTTCAAGTCTGTGCTGAATCACATCACAGGCTGTTACACCACCAGCATGGTGGTAGGAGAACAATGTGTTATTGTTAATAGTCTTTTGGATAAGACACAAACCCAGAATCTTAACCACAGAATATTAAATCACCTCTTTTGGCATGAATAGATAGGTTTACTAAGGGCCCTAATCCAGTTCTAATTTACGTTATTATCTTTTGTGTCTCTAAACACTTCCTGTAGTTTTGATTAGATTTGGTTCTGTTTTCTTCTTTTCCTTGGAATATAAATGATGAGAACAAACTATGCTGTACTGAAATTTGAACAGGTTCTTATCTTCAGGACTGGAGTTTTTTGCATCGGGAAGTGAAAAAAGGAATTAAATATACCATGCACATAGTTTGTCAGTACTTGATCAGGATTATTATATCAAATCCAGTATAATTACTGATTATGCTATTATGATTAAATAGTAGTCCACATGCATGAGATATAAAATATAGACTTTTATCTGTACAAGGTGATTGAGATTAAGATGCTGTAGCAGAGTCTTTTTATTTCAGGACACTTCCCACTAGCCCACATAATATTTGAAATCTTATACATCTGAAGATAACCAAAGTACTGAAAGAAATGAGAGGTTCTCTGTGCCTGTTTTAAGATTACCCAATTAAATGCCACCAAAAAACAACCAAACAAACAAACAAAAACAATCACACAAACAAAAAGGAGAGAATGTGGCAAATTTAAGATTCTTTTTATGTGCTGTATTCCAAGTTCTGATCCTGCTAAAAATGATTCCTTGAAATTAAAACAAAATTTACGTGTGGTTCTTATAAAATTGCTTCAGTGTTTGATCCTTGATTGGTGTTCAGTTTAGATGATTTAAAAGAGAAGCATGGAATTTGCATGAATGATTGAATGAAATCAAGATGAAGGAATGTAACTGATGCTGCCCAGATATTTTCTCTGCCTGCTATGCAGCATGAAATTAAGGTCATTAAAATCAATGGAAAGCTATTAATAATTTGAGTGAGCTTTAGATAAAGGCCCAAACCTACTGCTACTGCTTATTTAAAAGTAATTTATAAAGCTTTGCTTGACCTGCAACTGAAAATGGGATTTCTCATTTTGCAAAGTTGAAAAAAAAGATTAAAATGGCAAATAAACTTTATTTTTTTATTTTCAAATTGGAAGAGCTGCTGCCATCTGCACGCCCCTTTCAGCAGGGCTTGTTGTGTCCATGATCTCTTACGTAAAAAATCCTATTGTATATGGAGAAAGTGCTCCTTCAGTAATATTTATAGGTCATCCATGGGATAATACTAGTGTTACCACAGACTGGCAATTCCCCCCACCCAATCTCTAACTAAAAGAGATATGGAGAACAGCAAGGTGTAGGAAAGGAAGTAGAAAAGTGGTGATACCAGAGAATGTTTCCTTCTCATCTTTGTCTCCTTCACCTTCTACATTTTCTTCCTGCTGTTGTGTCATCTCCTGATGATCTGCAGTTGATTCACCTCTCATCCACATTCCTCTGAAGGAATGTGTGATGGTGGTCAACTGCCATGGGGTCAAACATGAGGGTCTTTTTTGTACATGGATTACAACTGCACCCTAAATGATTAAGGTTTATTGCTTTCTTCTCCTACACCCAAGAGTTTCCCAAAAAGCAGAGGCAGTAGGACCACCACATTCTTCTCTAGCTTCCCAAGAGAGAGTTTTTACCTAAGTGTTGCTTCTTCCCTGCAGTCCTGCAGCCAGTACCCAACCCTGCTCAGAGCTGCAGCACCTTGGTGCATGTTGGATCCTTCATAGATAGGGCTGTGGGCTGTCCATCAATATGGGAACAAATTTGGCAGGCCAAACCCGCAATCACGAAGGGACAGCCACGCTTTGCTTGTGCCGGCGCAGCACTGGGAGGGTGGGGGTTAAATGACTGGGTGCACCTGGAGCAAAATGAAGTGTTCAGAAGCACTCCTGTCCTGCCAATACTGCCTCTTTCAGTCTTGGCTGGAGGCCATGGTGGGTTAAGTGGTGCATTGGAAGAACAGTCCTTAGGCTGCTTCTCTGGGGTTCTGGCCCCAAACACTGACAGCTGCCTCCTGAGCCTGCCTCCCTTCTGCAGTGGGAAATAGCTCTGCTTTTTCCTGCTCTGTCACATTAGAGCTCACCAGAGTAAATTCAGCAACTGATGCAAAAGATTTAAAAATAAACGCAAACTAATTTAAGATCTCAAGGAAAAAAAAAAAACAAACAGGAAAAATATAAAAATTTTGCATGTAAAATATTTTTTAAAAATCTGAAAATCAGACTTTTACTTGCATGAATTCACATTTTTGCACTTCATGACATCATTTGCACAGAAAACACAGGATCTCATAGCTTGCAAAATGAGTAAAAATAAAACAGGGAAGTATTTTTCTTCTCCTCTTACAGTTTTTCAAATCATGTATTTTTTTGATTATAAATAGCTAAATCAACAAACTTTACTGACTGGGGATGTTAAGCACACTTTCGTTGTTGACTTTCAGGACTATTTAAACTACTGAGTGCTAAAAGTTAAAATTCCCTCTGGGAAAGCTTGTAGCTTTCAGTGGACTGGGTTGAAGTCCCCAAAAAGAAGTAGTTAATAGGGAGACTGTGGTGACTCCAGCAAAACAACATAATCAATTCCATCTGCTTTTCTGATTAATCACCCTTATTATTGGAAGTCAGGGACACCATGAATTTGCACAGTAAGCATATATTTTGAAAAGGAGGATAGCAGTTTGTTACCTTAGTTGCAGTCAATTAGTCTGACTCCTCTTTTTTCACCTCTCAGAGAAACCTGGGGCCAGCCACCCCCCTGCTCAGTAGCTGATCTCTACTCCCCAGGCACCCTGTGCTCCAGTGGCAAGGACAACAAATATCCTGATTTTTTTTTTTTTTTNTTTTTTTTTTTTTTTTTTTTTGGTTTACCAGTTTGGCTTGTTCTTTTCAGAAACAGAATAGTTAAAAGGGATGAATAGAACATTCTGTTTGGGACTTCAGTTTTCCAAAATAAAATATGTAAGTGAGGGAAAGGTTTCATTCAGTTTTGGCATCGCTTTGTTAAGTCAGTTTAAGCCAAGAAAGATTGTTATTCCACACTGTTTGCTGATAGTAGAAAGTTTACATATCAAACTGCTTTTTTTTTCTAGGGGCAAGAAAAAATCTGTATGAATTTAAGGGACTGATCTCTTACTTGCTTTGCAGAAGAGATTGTTCTGTTAACAACTCATCAAGAAAGAAAAAAAAAAAGATAAACAGGATTAACTGTTTACTTTAAGTGAGCTGAAGTCGGGGTGTTTTTCCGAAGAAGAACACAATGTACTGTTGTATCTGGTTTCCAGAGTGGTGTTTATCATAATTCCTCCTGCAGTGGTTGGTAGAGTGCTGGGAAGGCTCTCCGCCCACTCGCAGCTCGCTCCCTTTCCCTCTCCCATTGAGGCCTCCGGCCAGGACTGCGAGATGGAGAGGGCTGTCCTGTGTGATCTTTACTGCCTGACATGAGCTGACATTGACCGAGAATAAAATAACAGGGGCCGTTTCCTAGAACTCTCAGTGGACTGCTGAGAACTGCTACCATAACTCTTGTAAACACTCGGCACGCACACACAAACACGCTCCCTTTCCCTCATTTAGAAACACACCTAGGACAGGCAGCCACTAACACAAGTAAAGGAAAACAGCATGAGTGAAAAACACAACCCGCAGGCCCTGCGAGAAAGCGGAAAATTGCCTTTCTGCTGGGTAGGGAGCCCTGGCAAAATTGCACTTCTGCTTTTCTTCTTGGCTCTTTGCTCAGCCCTTGATTTTTGATGAACGTTATACTTTTCTGCTGGTTCAGTGGGATGATGTGGCACTGACACAGCAGAGTGTCTTATTGAATACAGCCACAGCTGTGTAAGAAATCCTACAGGGTTACTGTATTTCATTTACCTTTCACATGCCATAGGAAGTGCATGAGCAGCACTATACTACCAAGAATGTGATTTAGGATGATCTGTGCCTGCTGAAATGGGCAGGGGTTTTTTAAACACTCACTGCATGTTGATTTTTTGTTTTCAGAATAAAATCTTCCAGGATCCTATTCATGGTTGTCTGTGGTTCAGAAGTAAATCTGGTGAATCCACAAACAATACAGTCTTGAAAGATAACGGACCCCAGTACCGCTGCTTCAGTGTTCTTTCTTCATTCCAGATGCTGTAAAGCCCTCACTGTGGGTTTTGCAGGGCAAGTTGAAAGTTCTTTAAGTCTTGTAGTGTGAAAGAAATCAAGAAATCAGTTGATACTGCAAGGAAGCCCTTCCTCTCCAGAAACACACTTACTTATATATAGCAGTCTCCCCTAACTCAAATGGGATCTAGCACACATAATAGACTTTGTGGACCAGCCCTCCCAGATACAATTGTGTTATTCAGCTATTGCTTTCTGATCACCCTTTGAAGACAGGACTTTTATTCTGATTTTTACGTATAAGGAACTGAGGCGTGGAGGAAACATAGCGCAGCAAAGATGATGTGAAACACTGCCAGAACCAGCAACTGAATGCTGATTTTCTTGGAAAGGAGGGTGCTGAGCACCTTGCAAGAAAAGATCTTTTTGGCAGCACCCCACCAACTGTTGGAATTCTTGGATGCCAAAACAATAATTACAAAGTCTTGAGATTGAAAAAATAAACAAAGAACCCCTCCTCAGATTCATAGATAAGTACTTGAAATGACTGGGTGGTAATTACATGTTATATTTGGAACATAATTTTTCTGTTGGACGTCATCCATACGACAGACTTGCAGTTTTCAACTGAGCTTGTGAGTTTCTTAAATATACACTTTTACTCTTGATTAGTAAATCATGACATGCAGGAAAATAAGATTTTCTCTGAACTGTATATTGAAAGAACCAAGGGGTTGTGATGGGATTCTATACTGAAGTAATGGTACACTGAAGAACCTGAGGAGTGTGTGCATCATTACTTTTCTTACCAACTACAATTAACAGCACAGTGAGTGAAACAAGCTGGGATGATCTGATGTGCTTGCTTTTTTGTTACCATTCAAAATTGGTTTTATTTGCGTAATAAGCTGTATGGGATGGATCTTAGCAGAAGGACCATAAATTATGTCCCGTGGGGTGTCCAGGAGGATCTGGAAGGTAGAAGGCCATACTGCTCTGTTATGGCCTAGCCTTTATACAAACTTTTAGGCAACACTTAGGAAGTTATTTTTCCTTAACTCTCTGTGTCTTCCAAACCAACCAGCAATACAAAAATTGACTTACATGGCATAATTACTTTGGATTTAAACTATGAATGTAGAACAACTTCAGTATTCATTTTTGAATCTGACATAAGCTAAGCTATCCATGATACTGAAAATATTTTTCAAATGCAACTCTGTAACAGTTTGAAATTACAGCTTAGGCTCTATATCATGTTTGAGTGGATGTCAGGAATGTCTTTTAATGGTTTTAAGTGTTTTGTTTACTTTTGAGAGAAATTCTATGTACAAATAAAACACACACATCAGCAGTTTCATTCAAAAGTACACTTAGAGACAGTGTCAGATGGAGAGTTTAAAAAGTTCATGTGTTGTCACGTGAAAACTTCGTGTAAGAAATGGTTTTTGCAGAAAAAATTGTCACATGTGAAGCCGTGGTTGTCATGGCAAGTACAAAAATACGGCTTTCATGCTACACCAATTCCTGACAAGTTGTATGTAGCTCCCACCAGGCAGGTGGTGTTCTGTGTTTTGAGTGGGAACATTTGCAGTGCTGTGCAGCCCTGTTCTCTACAAGCACATTCTGCATTAAAAAGGTAGCTCTGCTGACATGGTTGGCTCATACAGGTCTCTTCCTACGCACAAAAGCTGTTTCCCACAGAAGTGTTGCTTCTTCAGGCCACAGGCAGAAAATAGTAGGTGGAAGGATTAACATGAATGAAGAAATGGAAAAAGCAATCAACAGTCAGGGAATCATGAAAGACCTCGTGGAAGTGGTGTTTGATTTTCCAGTTTGTGTTGAACTATGTGATGATTCAAGGAAGTGAATAAAAATAAGCAACAGTTATCTTATAACCACTCTCACTCCATTTTTAAACATATTTATAAAAATTGTAATGAACAGCAAGGAAAATCCAAAATGAGGGACTTAGTATAGTTCCTGTAGTGAGTATTTGCAAGTGTGTTACTGAAATCCTCTGTTAGGAGGAGTCTGCAAAAATAAAAGTTCCCTTTCCTGAGACCAGAGAGGCCTCTGCTCCATATTTTCTATTTGAGATGCTGAGATAAGACTAGGTCATTTCCCTGGTGATACTCCTATCACATGTGCAGTTTCCACCAATACTTCTGCCAGGTCCAGCACTCCAGAACTGCCTTTTTCTTTCTTTCCTTCTGGGCACTTCCACGCTTGCCAAATAAAAACATACATGATTACAAACTGTACTTTTCAGTAATTTTAAACCTCCAATTTTTTCAAAGCAAATTATCGCTATTTTGTCCATGTCAGTGCTTCAAACCAGAGCATCAGATTGGGTGGTAGATATGTCTGTACTTGGACCAGGATTCTTCTTCCAGCTTGACATTCCTCTTACAAACTGGAAACGATGGTGCTTGTGTTTTTCTCTGTACCTGTGTGCCTCTGCAACCTGTGCAGGAAAGGAGACAGTTACCATCATCGTTAATTTGCATTCAATCCATAATTGTGTTCTGTAGGGCTTCACTCACTTTTTATTGACAGCAAGTGGTATGGATTTTAAGCAGAAAACTCTAAATCTTGTGTCTCCCCAAAGAAGGCCACAGTAGGTGCATTCCTTTCAAAAGGGAGCATGAAGAAACTTATTACGTGCTTTTAATGGAGAAATCCTGCTAGTGTTAAAAGGGGGGAGATGGACAGTTGTCCCTGTGCTCTGAGTTTGATTTTTCAGCTACTGTATGGGTATGGTGAATGCAAGGGGTTCATAAGGTAGGCATAAATTAAACCCAGGTAGGGTGGTGTCCTGCAGGTTACAATTTGAATCTGAGCCATATTAGCAGGAGTTAATCAGCTCCACCTTGAGACTTGACCAGACAAGTTGCTGGATTGGAGTTGTGTAGGTAGTGTTGTGCCTCTGGTGATGAAGGGAGAGGGGGTTTTGTTTGTATGTGTTTATGTACGTGTGCTTTATGCCTCTGCTAGGACCGCACCTCACAGAGATAAGGAGTCCTTCTGACAAACAAAGCAGCAGCAGCTGTCTCATGGATGGTTAAGATAAAGAATGAGCAAATATCAGAGCTAATACAAGTCAATTAGTTTTCAGGCATTTTCCCATTCCCCCCTTTCACTCCCTTCCAAAGAAAGAGCAACTAATGAGGTCTATGCAGAGTGCTGCAAAGGTGGTAGCGTTTGCCTGCTGCCCTGCTCCTTGTGCTGTACTGCACAGCTTAGCTGTGGATAGAGAAGAGCTGCCCTGGGCCCCACA
The DNA here is from genome assembly GCA_013397315.1 of Donacobius atricapilla. Lineage (NCBI taxonomy): Eukaryota > Metazoa > Chordata > Aves > Passeriformes > Mimidae > Donacobius > Donacobius atricapilla. The sequence continues at coordinate 183,864 of WBMY01012081.1, forward strand.
GTTGTCCTCCTACCCAAGGCTAAAACAATTACTTGTTGGTTAAGATCTGCTCATGACAAATTTCTGCTGTTTGTTTTCCCAAGTCTCAGTAAAGGCAGAGTCTGTGTAATCAGTCCATTCTGGCCTCCCTGCGCTCTCATCTCATCTGCAGGCAGGTCTTCCTTTTCTTATTCTTTTCCACTGCTTCTTTTAGCTGATGAGGAGGCTGGAGGTGACCAAAAATGGAGAAGGTTTTCATCACCCTTACCACTCCAGAAAGTCAGCTGTTTGATAAAAGGCAGCAGTATGGAGAGAGATGATTTTTCATGCATAAAGACATATTAGTAAAAGAAGGTCTTACCCTTTACCCATGAAGAATGACTAACTGGGAGAAGGGCATGGCATTAATCCTGTAATCCTCCCCAGATTTCTACTGGGAGACATTTTGTCCTAAAGATCAGCACAGTCATAGAAATAATGCAGAGTAATCAGTCTCATAGTCTTCCAGCCCCCATCCTTGCTTCTGGCTATTAGCAAATTAACAAAATCTTCCCAAGCTTTTGCATGAGACTTACTGTGTCATCACATTAAAAAAAAAAAAAAAAAAAGCCAAACTCTGCCTCACTTCTTATCATTCTCTATCTTCGCCCCCTTTGCTATTACTGATTTGTCATACCACACCTTTTCATTAGTCTGCATCTCCTACATTTGTTCCTTTTCTGGCGTTTCTCCTAGCCCTCTCTCCAGGACTGAATTCTTTGCTATTTTACATGAAACATTTCAGTTTCCAAACCCATATTTTAAGTGGAGGGTCTTACACAGGGTTACATCCTGTTGTCCCAAAAATAAAGATGGCCCTTATTTCCTCCCTGCACAAGCACCACTGATTAAACTGGAGATGTTGCCTGCCTTTTTTTTTTCATAGTTCAGTACTATGCATGCTGACAAGGCATTGGTAAAGGTATGTTTAACCTTATTAACTGACACAAATCCAGATTTTATGAAAAAAAGGGTATTTCCTATAGATATGCACAAAACAAAAATGCTGAATTCCTGGGGGGCAGACACTCATTTTGGCTTTGCAGCTTGTCTCATGATTTTGATGTGGGTTTTCATCATGGTAGTGAGGTTCAAACGGGGGAAAAAAATAATGGGTCAAGCTGTTGGCTTTAATCACAGTTAGACTGCCTGCTAAAAATTAATTTGTGAGAACATTTGCTGTAATATGAGAGGAACACTGCAACATGGGAAAATAATCCAAGTGCACTGTTCATGGAATAAAGTGAAATCAAGGGAAAAAGGAGTACTTGATGCAGTACATCACACACACACACAAACACACACTCACACTTTGATCAGAAGGCATGAACTAAGAACTACTCTATTTAAAAGTTTGACTCTATTATAGAGTATCTTTACAAAGGCCAGGGATTGGGGGAGAAGGTTGACACCTCTCCTCATCCCATTGGTCAGGACAACTGTCCATCAGCTGTCCATATCTGTAAGACAAAGAATATAAACTACCTTGAAGTTATGATAAACATTTGCTGGTGTTTACAGACCAGAGCGTGAGAAAGAACCCAAAACATGAAACTGTGAAACAGAAGAGAAGGCTGAAAAAATCAGGGTGACAAGTACTGGTAAGAAAGTTAAGGTCATGAATCAATAGGCTCTGAATGCAGCTGAAATACTGTCAGTGATGCTGACAGCATGTACAAAATCCACAAGAACAGAACCAGTTCCAAAGAACAGGAGAGTAGTTATTCCAGTGCAATGCTGAGTCTATTGTGGGGTACAGCTGATTTCATGATAGTCATTAAATGGAAAAATCACTTGTCCCTCAAACACCTATAGCATTTCAAGGCTTTGCCATCATTCATTGATACTGTTTTAAAGGTGTGCTGAAGCAGGGAGAATGTGTTTGTGAACTTCTCTTCATGGTCTCAATCTGGGATATTTCTCTCTTAGTCTGAAATTGGGCGTCTGAAGGGTTATTAATGAAATTCTGACTTCCAAGTGATGAATACACACATTTCATTTTAAATGCATGTTGCAGAGAAACTGTGACTACCTTTTGGATGCTGTTAAGAGCAAGTGTAGTGAATATAGTGTCTGTCTGTTCTTGTGTACGAACCTAACAGAGCAAAGGTACTTGGAATTTGCTGCTCTGTGTTTCTTCATGATGCCAATAATCATGAATGTATTCCCAGTGTGAATGGGAATATTATGATAGGGGCCTCAAATTAAACAGTTCTTCTCTGCATTGAGCATGGTCATAAGATGACCATTCTCGTATCATTTGACCTGAGATTCCTGTAGGTGCTGTATACACTGGACAGCCGGAGTGGGAGCTTCAAGGAAAATACATCCTTGCCTAGAAGCAGTACTCCATGCAAGTAGGAGTTTACTTTTACAGAGTTGATTTTCAAGGAACTCAGATGATGCTGCTGCTAATGATGATTTAGCCACAGTACATTTTGGTCAGATCAGTTTCCTGTCCTAGCCATTTATGTGCCACCACAGAGGAATGGAAATCTGTGGCCAGGGATGCAGGCAGTTGAGATTCCCATGTCTGACAGAAACCATCTCTTTGGTTGGCTTAAAAGGACTTGGAAAATGGCTCTTTTAGTGACTGATGTCTTCAGCACCAACCAAGATAGTTTTATTTGGGCAATTAGCATGTCCCAGAGGACTTAATATGACCCTGGTGCCAGCTAGTCTGAGACTTACTTGTGTTCAGTTATGTCTCACTGAAGATATGAGAAATTCAGTGATCAGTTAAGAGACTGCTGAACTGATCTGATCTGAGACACTAGCTCAGTTGGCCCTTCTTGCTCCAAGATACAGAGACCTAATTTTTCACAATTAACAGTCAACATTTTGTTAACATAGGCAAAACTGTTTGCTTTGTTTTTCCGGTTCCCCTCAATCTGATTTTCAGAAATGTTCAGTGAATATGAACTCTGGTTTTCCAAACATAACAATATCACAGGGAGTTTCAGTCAAAGCAGTTAAAACTCAGGGGAGTTCTTAACTGATTGCAAAGTCCTAACATGGAGACCAGCAGGCAAACATAGTTTTTCTAGTTTGTTTTGTTTTTTGGTTTTTTTTTTTCTGATGATGACTCAGTTTGTATGGGACCTTTGTAGCTAGAGGTATGGGGAAAGTATGGGAGTCTTTGTACCCAGTCCTATCCCTCCCTGCTCCTTAAAACCAGAATTTGAAAAAAGGAGGACTCTTAGCTGGTGCTTGCACAATTGCTGATGTCAGAAAGCCCTTGGGGTTGTATCTTATATCAAATGCAGCATTCTTGAGGGTCTAAGCCAGAGTTAGACACTTCATCATGAACAAGGAGCAAGTGCTCTTCTGTGTGCCTACTTTTCCATGTGAAGAAAATACATGGATTTCATCAGTGTAGGAGCTCATTTAATTTGAAATGTATTTTTATAAAGATATAATGACTCCTGTTGAATGCTTTCAGGGTGCATGTATGTTTTAGGATGTGTTCCAAAAGCAGTTGGAGTTGGCTTGCTGGGAGCAATGGTGGTGCTCTGGGGAGGGTAGTTGTGGCGTGTACCTTTGAAATGAACTGAATTCTGCTGCCTGGTGCACCCCTGAGTTTTATTTGAGAGCAAAGATGTGTGTGCTACCCTCAAAGGTAATTTTTGTTTCCCTTTGAAAAGTTTCCATGCTTAACTGTCTCTTTCTGAGGCAATTAAAACCAAGCTTGTAGACAGGGGCCTCCTTCCTCCAGCCCTGCATGATTCATGCTATCGTGGCTGCTCATCTCAGGTGCAGAATCTTGTGAAATGTGCTCTTGACTATCTAAATGTATGACATCCACTGATTTTACCTTATCTATTATGACAGTACTATCTTCTCAAAATGCCATCAAGTTGGTTAAGCAATACTTCCCAGCCCTACAATCCCTACTTCCATAGATTTTAATCAAATTGTTTGTTTAGCAGGTTCTTTAATTACCTTCTTAAAATAGCTCCTCTGGGCTTCATACCCAACTCTGAATATACTAATCTCCAGTTTTATGTTGTTTTGTTTGGATTTGTTAATCTTTACAGAAAAATTGATGTTTCACTCTTTTTTGCATCCTGAGGACTCTTTTTTAAAAAAAGCATGAGAAAATGTAATACTTGCTTTGCCAGTCTTGGTGATCATTACTTGTGAAATAAGTTCCTTTGCTTACTTCTAAGCAGAATTTTTATATTTATAAACACACACATATTTATGTTTCTGTTGTTCTGTCTTTATTGTAGAATTCACCTCAAGTTAGGCAAAAATTCAACTTTCTTCATTTTTAAGCACACAAGCCACATAGTGCATATCAGTTAATTAATCTAATCCCCAGTGCAAGCCCTGTACTCTTTGTTTCAGTCATGCTTCATAGCCCTGTTATGTCCTGAACATGTACGTGAGAAAATCTTTAATGATGTTGGGTTTGTTTATTGATACATTACTTGATAGGAATTCTGCAGATACTGTAGAGGATAAGCCCTGTCCTGAAGCTTGTAATATCATTTGCAGAACTTTGCTCACTGGTTTGTTATGAACAGATTCCAGTGAGTAATGGAGGAATGTTTTGCAGGTTATGCCTCCTGGTCCAGGATGCCTATGGCATGTTTAGTGAAGTGCAGCTGCAGTCCCTGAGTTCCACAGATGACATTGAGCAGTACTGCAGGAGATGGGAAGGAAAATCCTGCTGCCTAGCTGGAATGAAAATTTTGCAGAGAACTACAAGAGGAAGGTGAGAACAATTAATGGAAGAACATATTGCTTGCTGTGGCAGGCAAAGATGATCTGCCTTTTTATTTATTTCTGTGACCAACATTCTTTGGAACAGCTGAACCTGGCTTCGTTCAGGCAAATGTCCTCATTGCCACTTTTGGGGCATCCAGCTGTATTCAAGCCAACCATTCCCCAAAAAAAGCATAAATAAGCTAATGTGCAAATACACACTTAGCAGAGTAAGGAATTACTGTGTGCAACATTTCATAAAATATGAGTGTTTTCTTCCTCTTCAGTAGATTCAGAGAATTAAAAACATTAGTTCACCTCCCTTTCATTGCAAAATTTTTTTAATGCACTAAGTTTTTCTACAGTGCTGCCCAGTATGGCTTGACGTTTCAAGCACAGACTTTCCTTTAGTATATGAGAGCTTAATTCTGTTAAGTCTATATGGTTTTAGAACCACAGTTTAAGTTTCTTTAAAAAAAAAATCTTGCAAATCTTAAGGCCATTCTTATTTTGGAATAAGAATGTCTACAGCTTTACAGAAAAATTCCCCCAGGTAAGTAACGTATTGACTTATAGTACATCTCAGATTTTACTTATTCTGTGGTTCCTGTTATTTTCTTCAAATAAAATATCTTTAGTCAAGGAAAAAAATTAAATAGATCGATTATCTTACAGAGTATCTTTCTAAGGAGAGTGATACAATGTTCTCTTGGGGACCTATATAAATATAATTAGATTGGTTCGGTTCTCAACATAATTTATTCATACAAGCATCCGATCTAGATAAGCCTTGCTATTAGAATGGCTATGGTATTTCTGCTGACACTTTTTTTCCTGTTGAAAAATGCTGTTTCATCAAAACCAGAATGTTTCATGGAAACATTATCTATTTTGGAGACAGCTTTGTTGGGAAGATTTTTTTTCAGGTCCAGAGGGAGTGAATATTCTTTCTCTCATTCTCATTTCATGAAAACTTTGAGAAAGTCTCATTTTTGTTTCATATTGGAACAAAAACAAATTTCAAAGCCTTGAAATGTTTAGCAAAATGGAATTGTTGTTTTCCAGCCAGCTCTATTCAGTATGCTTTTCTTTTTATGTACTTGCAGTGTTAATTTTCTGAGCCTTTGGATTTTGAGCCTACTTGCATTTTTATGGATCTTTAATAACAAACACGTCTTCTTATTTAATTATTTTGCTGGCTTTTTTTTGTCAAGTTACATTTTTTCCAAACAAATTAAATAATGGCTTTGGAATTCTGGATACAAATGAAGTTTTACAACTGGCTGCTGGTGCTTCCAGTACTCTGCCTAACTAATAAGAGACAGACTTTTTCTAATGTAAATTCTGTTTCAAAGCAGCAGTAACTTACTTCTGGCTATTCTGAGGACCTTTAGAAGACACACTGCTGAAAATGCTGGTGGCTCAGTTGGAGCTGTGCTGGTGGTAACGCTGCTAAGGAACATTAAAAGAAAATGGGTATAGTGTAGCTTCAGGGACAGTGCAGCAGTTAAAACGTGATTTCATTGTACATGATGGGTGGGTGGGGAATTGTTCAGGGATTTATTTTTTTCTTAATTGTTTTAGCCTAAGTTCTGCTTTATAACTATTTATTACTTTAAGTGTTTGGGACACATTCTAGGTGTGATGGAAACCACAGTAAAGCCATAGCTGAAATGAATACAAGGGAGTACTTAGTCTCAAAGAGCATAATTAAGCTGTAGAATTCATGGCCACTGGATAAATAGATTTCCAGAGCCACTGGTGTATCCAAGCACATGATGGGTTATGCCTGTGAGTGCCCAACCTTGGATTGCAGCACATGAGTGAGTAAGAACTATGTGGTCTGCCCTGCAAGAAAGACTGCTGCCTCTTTTTTTAAGAGCAGCAATTACTTTTTGGAAGGCGGTGGCTTTGAAACTTTGTTTCCTGGAGTCCGACAGTGGCTTTTAAAGTGGATAAAAGGGAAGAAAATGTAAAAAAACACCGAGGGAAAAGTAATGACTTTTTTTGTGTGTGCCTGTGAAGCACATGATCTGGAGAAAGCCAGGAATGGCTAATAAGATCCCATATTTTCATGACGTCCCACAGTCACATGGATCGTAATCAGAGACAGAATGCTTCCTCAGTACCTCTGTGAGACAGAGGAGATACAAGAAGTTTTCAAGCATTTTGCATCAATGTTGTTGTTCAAAAAATTTTGCAAGCCATCACCCATCCTCATCATCAAATATTTAATTTAAAGTACTATTTGACATCATTCTGGTAAATGTAATTTTAAAATCACTGTTTTAAGCTGAAGTTTAATTTCAAGGGCTAAAAACCTGTAAGCCTACAATAAAGGGTATTTTACACCCAGGGGAAAACCTGGCTGATCACATTGCTTGATCTTTGGAATGGACCTGTACTGTTAAGGAGTGCTAAAGAAACTAAACACATTTCTTCTCTGATAAGAAAACACTTGCGTTCCAAAAGAAAAGTGGGATAAGAACTTACACAACCATGTCCAGTCTTGACAAAGATCAGCTCTGTGAAAAATTGGAATGATAGTAAGCTTACATTGAGAGAAACACTTTCAATGTTGAATATTGGTTTTCAATATGCTTTGACAAGTAGTAGGGTCTTGTATAGGTCATTTGAAGGTCTTTTACTGATTTAGGGGGTTTTCATAGCCAGGCCTACACCCTACATAAAGCATACTCCCCTAAACCATCCCTGCAAGAAATCCTTCCCTTTGCAGTGCAGTAAAGGAAGTGGTGTTTCCCTTCGCAGTCCAGTTTCTGGCAATCCTGTCAGACCGAAGGACATGGCTGAGTCATGGCAGAGTTTCCATGGCTTGTTCAGTGCCTGCTTTCCAGCAGTTCTGCTACTCTGTGAGGCTGTTGGGTAAAGTAGGAAGCAGTAGTGTGGCAACTGACTGAACTTCTGTGGTTCAATATCTGTTTCCTGACAGTTTTCTCTTCACCCTCTCATTCATACTTGTCACCTAGCCTTTCCTACAACTATTCCCTGGACTGCATGCTTAGTATCAGCAAAAAAGAAGAAATAAGTACTGTGGTTTAAAGGGAGAAGCCTGAAAAATACTGAAAGGCTGATGGTCGTGTTGCCTCCTTATAGGCTCATGTTCTCACCCTTACCCTACCATTGCCTCATGTGTCAGTCTTAAATTCAGCCCCTTAAGGAAGAGGAAGTGAGATTTTGGGGGTGTGCTGCTAGAGGCAGGAATGCTGGTTAAGAATCCATATGCAGCACATGCAACGCCCCTGTTTTAATAGGGCATGTTTCAGGTGTGTCTGGTATAAGCAGGAACTAAATGAATGCAATTAGATGCAGGGGCTGAGCACTCACGAAAATGCCCCAGGAATAAATAACCTATAAATTGTCATGGTTCTGCTTCCTACCAGAAATTAATTTCAATGATCTGAGATAATCTTTGGGGATAGAATCCTGTCTTTAGTGACAAAAAATACTGATTTTTTTTAGGGTCTACCTGGAGTTCCACACAGAATAATGATTTGGATTTTGACAATTTGGGTCTTTTCACCAGATTTTCCTACCACTGAGTTGTTTTACTGCTGAGTATAGGAGATGTACCTGCTTCTTCTCTTTATGCTTTCTTATATGTTAGAAATATGAAGAGTTTCTCTGCAGCAGAAAGATGGCACCTATTTAATAATGGAGGGGGGAGGAAGAACACAGGGTGTCAGTACAAATTTTGTCCCTAAATTGAAAAAATGGTTAATAATCTTCGAAAGAGGAGGCAATTGCTGCATGTAGAGTACTAAAATCCATACTTGTGTTGGATAGGCTAAAACGCTTTGAAGGATACATCAACTCATAAACTTTGGCTTTTGAGCCAACATTTAATTCATGGCAGGCTGTATATCTGTTGCATTTTCCTCTACAGTAAACAGACTCTGAATATTTAGTTCACCAACCAGTGTTATGTTTTTCTGAGAAATTTCTGCATTTTCAAATAAAGTTGGCCTCTGTTGTTTGTCATTTTAAACTTTCAAATGTTAGGCATTGAAATGTGAAATCTCCCTGTATGTTTGTAGTGGTCAGTATTGTGCTTGAGGGTTTTCATTATTTTCTATTTTTTTTCCTTTTTATTTGAGTCACATACTTCTCTGGCCTCAATTTCTCTCATTTTTCCCTTTACTCTTCATTGTATACTTTCTCTTCATGTTGTTTTGCCCTCAGAAGAGAGGACCACTGCTAACTGCTGCACAAGTAAGTATTTCAACTGCTAGACATTGACAGGAAATGTAATAGTAAGAATTCTTCACAGAGCAAGGAGGTCATAACTTCCTTCCTTTGGTTTTCCCTCCTCCAGAAAGACTGTCATCTAAAAGATCCACCCACGTCTCTGGGTTTTGAGGTCCTGAAACACTTCAGTAATTTCTGTGGTTAAAAGTTGAGTTTCATTTAAAGCATTATTTCAGTAATCACATTGAACTTTTGAATATTTGCATTATTTTAATATTAATTTCTATGGCTGCTTTTGTATCAGAAAAGAAGTTTTTTACTTCCAGAATGTTCTATTCTTTAATAAATATGAACTGCTGCTTGTATCATAGTGCTTTTGTCAGTAATCTATTTAAGAGTCAGCACGGGACAATAACATAGGCATATCCATATTGAATCAAAAGTACTTTTATAATTTCAGTGGTTTAATGTAGTATGTATAATTTCTAATATACTATAGAAAATTGATATACTAAAGAATTTAAATCATTCAACTATATAATTCTGTATATCTCAACAAAACCTGGAAAAAGAGGTCAGCAGCCCTTTCTCCCTGTTTGTATTTTGACAGAGATGCTGATTTAATAGGCTCAGATTTTTACTTTGTGATTTTGTTGTTTTTATTACTCAAGACTAAGAAAATGTGGTGTTGCATAGTTTGTGCACTGCAGAATCTTAGTAGGTCAGTTAAAGGGAGAGAGAGAGCCTACAGTATCAACTTTATGTTTGGATTGCTTGTCCTTTGACAGTTCAAGCTTACGCAGTCTAGGTGGTTGTTAAGGAATTTCCTAGTTTTGCACAGAAGGCTAGGAATTGCTTTCTTGTTGCGTTCTTAATAATTGAGACTGACACTGCCAAAGAAAACTCTTTTGGTTTAGACAAAAAGTTCAAGAAGTAGGAGAGGAGGAAACGAAGAAGTTCCAGGTCCCAAGTCCTCAGAGCAAAGCTGTGGGAGATGTTGGAAGAGAACCCTAGCATCTTTCTGTTCCCTGCTGTAAACCTTTCATAGTGTTCCTTTTTTCCCTGTTTATATGCCTTCTTTTCTCCGATATTGCTGGTATTTTCTCCCTCTAGTAATTTTCCCCTGAGCCTGTTATGATTATTAAAGTTGAAAAATCCCCCAAACTATAAGCCGTATGCTAAAAGTTGGATCAGGCATGTCACACACAAAGTTCTCGGACCAGAACTGTAGCTGAAACTTCATGCTTTTGAGAGAAATAAAGAAAATATTCTTATTTGGTTATGAAAGAAGTTGTCAGGTCAGAATTAGTAAAATGCAGTTTTGAAAAATCAGAGTTGTTTGACTTTGGAAACATAGGCTTGTAGTATGAAATAAATGGAATTTCCACGGGATCAGAGTTCTGATAGTGTAAGTACTGGTTTATCAGTCATATGTTTAGCCTGTTTAACAGTATTATATCTTTAAAATTCTCTGCCTGATGTCTGGGTACACAGCAGGCAGTTTGCATTTATGGATACAGAAAAAAATATACTGAAGTTTAACAAGGAAGGGTTAAGTTCAGAGAGATGTCTTTTGAGGCCATTGGATAATAAAAATAATTGAGGACACAAAAAAACCTATTTTGCTTATTATATGTATGTACACACAGACATATATAAAAGCTCATTATATATAAACAAAGCTTGAAGATGTGGGTTTATAGAAGAGAGGCATACCTACCTGTCATAAGTCCAAATTTCTGTGGAAATCTTTACTGTAACACACCATTGGAGTTACTGGTATTCTGATTCTGTTGGTGTTAAATGGTGGAAATATACATATTTGGGATGGGACAGAATTTGTTTTACCAAACACAAAGTTAAGCCTGGCATGGAAAGTAGAGGGTTGAGTCCGTAATTCAGAATCTTGTAGATGCTTTTTGTCCTTCTCCTGCTATAGATTCAGTCTTTTTTTCAAAGTTATAGAGTACTACTGTAGAGCCCTAGTCTCTGAAGTAAAAGAAAAGTAATTCAAAATACTTTATGTGTTCAGTTTTGTTTTTGATCTTTGAGCCTGTTTCTTCTCTCTTCTTACTCTGCTTTTCCTTTCTTTCTATCCTTTTGTGATCTTTTTTTTTTCAAAGTATCTAGTAAATACACTCACAGAGAAAAATTTTAACATTTTTATGTCTTGTGTATGCAGAGAGGCTCCATATGCACATGGGAGCTAACTATGCCCCTTCACTGTAGCACAGAGCCAGCTGTTCATCTCTTGTCCTGACTCTATAGCTGAAGAAGGCTACACATATTGAATAAACAGCACCCATTGTTCAAATCGGATTGAACTGGAGTTTGAGTGTTACTTGGCCAGTGAAGGGAATTAATTTTATTCTTTCTGTGAGGATAATGATCTTCTACAGAAGAGGACACAATGTCTTTGTCATTTGTTCAGTCAGTGCCCCCACTCCATTCTCCCTTCTGCTATGTTGAAGCCCTTAAGTATTAAGAGGGAGTTAACTTCCCTGGAGGTGTATAAGTGGGTGGAGCAACCAGGGAGCTCCCCACCAGGGACAGTGACTGATGGAGTGAGAGCTCCAGGAGAGAACATCCCGGCTTATAGACAAGGATCACAGCAGGATGTGATTTGGAACTTGCTAATCCTTTAGTTTTTCTCTGCCCTTGGCCTGACTGGTGTCAAAGAAATGATGGGGCCAAGATGTTCAGGAGAACTTACCCCACACAGCACTGATCCTCTGCCTACTTGCAAACAAATACTGTCATTTACTGTTAGTTAAGTGCTCCTAGTTAAAGCAGTAGATGACCTTCTCCAAAAGGATACAAAGAATAGAAGAAAATATACCATAGGTCTTAGATATTCTGACACAGGATGCCAAGTTGGAAGTGAGCTAAAGAAGAAAGGACAACTTCATGTCCTCTGAGAAAACTTTAAAATGCATATGAGGGATCAATCTGTGTGAAGGTGTGAACAGGCCACAAACAACATGGCTTAGTTGCTCTGAGTTGATGAATGTGCTGTCTCTGTGCGCACAGTTTGTGGTATGTTCGTATCTGTGCTCCGACCTTGTGCTGTTGGTCGTGTGAGGAAGGTCATTTATATAACTGCTTGAGTTGTACAGGAGGCTCTGTTCTCGTTTTGTGGCTCTCCTTTTTCATCTCCCAGTTAGCAAGACCAGTTTGTCCCTCTGGGCATTGGCCTTCTTTGTGTCATATATCATTCTGTACAATATAAACCAGAAAATCTTGCCCCAGTCAAGGATTCAAGAGGTGGTCAGTTTGCTCTAAAGTATCTTTAGTACCTAGGGAATATTGCTTTGTGTGTTGTAGTGTCATTACTGTTAAAAAACAAAAACAAACAAAAAACCCAAACTAAAATTTAAAAAAGACCTCTAAACACCAAAAGTATCCCAGTCTCTCTCCTTTTACAAACTTAGGGGTGATGCTTTGTAAGTCAAGAAATCCATTTCTGTAAAAAAGTAGCGCTTTTGTGTCTCTAGTCTGTTCATTCATGTGGAGAACACAACTTTGTGTTGCTACACAAAGGTAGCAACAATGTCTTTCTAGTCTGCCAGTTGGTTACCTGAATTGTGAGCATCGAGTTGTATTCCCCAAGATCTCCTCTGCGATTTACAGCCATAAAACTTCTTGCAGAGCTGGTCCAAAGGCATCAGTATTAACACTGAATCACAGGCAGTGAAAAACCATGCTGAGAAGCTCACTGTAGACACCCAAAGTCCAAGAATCCAGAGAAGGACTAAGGAAATGCAGAAATAAATAAACTTAAGCAGAAGTGAGCTAAAAGCAGAACTTTAAAAGAAAAGTTTCCATGGCCCCTTAAAGAGAAGCAGCATGTTGCAACGTGCTTCAGCCCTGTAAACAGGGTATGTGGTTTCCTTCTAAACACTTGGGTTTAGAAGTTAATAGACTAATCGACGCACTCCTACCTTCATTTCTTAGAATTGTTTCAGAAATAGTGATTTTCTTAATTGGAGGAACAGACAACTTGGAGGCAGTGTGGGGTTAAAATCCAGATCTCTGTGCTTCAACTGCACAGAGCAGAAAACAGGGACAAGATAACTCAGAGCTTTAACTCAAAAGTGCGTATCTCTTCAAGTCAGTTATCTGTAGCTATTTCCCCTCCCTCTGCTGCTCCTGCCTGTCCAGCAAAAATGTTCCATCAACTCACAAGGCAGCCACTGAACTCCTGCAAGGTACAGCTTGGTTTGCTAAGGAGTGGTCAACATCTTACCGTAATTGATGGACTGTTAATTTTATGTTTGTTTTTTAAATTAAAAGTGTGAAACTTTCAAAATTAACAAATAAAAACCATAACTGAGTGAGCAGCTGTGTAGGAAGGAGTTCGTTCTCTGCACATGTATTTAACAAAATCTTGCCTGTTGTTTCTCTATATCTGATACTTGCTGATTTTCCTGAAAGCAGTTACAATCGGCTGTCAGCAGCCACAAAAAAACCCAGCAAAAAGCACACACACACACAGCACCCCCCCAAAAAAAAACCCAGTTGAAATGAAGATGTTGGAAGCAAAAGTTTTTAACAGTTAAATAGTTAAAAGCTACTTTTTAAAAGAAGTTGTGCTGATATCAGTGTCCTTCCCAAGCTACCATTTACCCCTGTTCCCCTGAATTCTATCCTGTAGCAAGCTGTTTGTGGCAAAGGATTGAACATGACTTGCTTGTCACTGGATGTGGTACATCCCTTCCCTCCCTCTCCACCCAGCAGCAGAAGCAATGGTGATTTAACTAGACCAAATCAAAACCAACTTCCAGAAAACAAATATGATTTTAAATTGTTTTCATAATCGTGCAATGGTTTAGATTACATTTCTTAATGAATCTTCTTAATATAATGTGTAACACTGGAAAACATTTTAAACCTGATTTTACTGGTCTCTTTGAAGGGCATTAGGACTGTTTAGTCTGATAGATAGTCTGTGGCCTCCAGTAGTGCCTGTAAAAGTCCCCGGACAAAGTCAAGACTCTGAAATGGTAAGTTTTGTTATTATGGATATGAATTTTTTCACTCACAACTAGTATTTTTGGTGGTGGTATAATCATGTTTATTTGGTAATTGAGACTCCCTCTTTTTACCTACCAAGTTTTGTTTTACTGATTCTGACAACCTCCCTGGCTAACCTGAAGCCCTCTGGATCAGCAGCATCTTTCCAAAATGATGCAATTAGCCCCTTATTAATCCTCTAGAGCTAGAATGATAAGATGTCCAGAAAAATTCTTCCTCTCTTCTCCTTGCAGGAGTAAAGAGATATTAGGTCTCATGGAGCCTGCCGAGAAATCTATATACAAGGATGTTAACTCATTCTTTAAAAGCGTTTTTCAGCCTTAGGCTTGAAAGCACTTTTCTGAAGATTAACTTCTGTGAAGATGGAATGACTGCTGGAATCAGGTCTCTTACTAGTTAGGATGATTTTGACTGATGCTTGTTTCATGTGAGGTCAGAAGGATGAACATAAAAGTAATTACTAAAGATTAAAGTGGATTTAAAGTATGTTACCATATATTTGCAAAGCTGAAATCACATCTGTAATTTTACTTCAATTATTTTTTGTCTTTGAAAATGTGTTCTGTCTCATGAAATAATTTTGGTAATACAAGACCATCTGAGAAGCTTCTGGGTAGACAAGTGGTTGGGCTTTCTTGATGTTCTTGTACAGGCTGTTCTTTGGGAAGAAGTAAGTGGTATTAAAAATTGGTTTTAGACCAAAGGAGTCAATACGGGGGAAAAAAAAAAAAAAAA
>WBMY01012081.1:198596-216818 GCA_013397315.1 Donacobius atricapilla
TGGAAATAAACAACTTTCAAAACCAGAGAATATTGAAGATGGATATTACTAGTTATTTCTAAAGTCCAAGAATCTTTCTTTTGCAATGTAGAGTGTTCTTTGCATTGTCCAGGGGTTTATATTGAAGGACAAAAAGCTCAGACCTCAGTTAAAAATGAAATGGAGACTGAAACTGAGTGAATAGCTGTGCTCTCTTTGACTCTCCCTTTCATCGAAATATTTTGGAAGTCTCAGACGAATGGATGGGTCTGTGCATTAAAATAATGTGGGCAACAGAATGGGAATATCTATGGCTGAGGCAAAGCTCTTTAATGTCATTTAGTGTTGTTATGACTTGTTATTTCTTCATTTTTTTCTATTTTATTAGCAATCTAAAAATGGAGGAAACTTGCCATAGCCATGTAATTTGCACTTCTCTCATGTGTTTGAAATAGAAATTAATTTCACAAAGAACCACAACTTGCATTCTGATGCTCCACATTTTTGGCTGGGTGGAGTTCTTTCAATTGAGATACGTTTTTCTTCCTACAAACAGTATAGGTTTATGCACAGTTTTATGGAAGCACTTCTATACATTGGTACATAAATAATATGCCAGCATGAACGTAATGCTGGGAAGTGATCTGTGGAATGAATTTCTTTTGAGCCATAAGTACATTCAAATACCTTCTTTAATGCTGTCAGAGGCTAACAGAGTTTGGGTATCAGCTTCCTTTGCTTTTGTTTTTCTTTAAGCAGATTCTTTTTAATGGGTGGGAAACTGTCTTTCATATATTCATATTTCTTCTATTAAATTAAATGTTTTATTAACAACAAACGTTGCTAAAAGAGAATTTTAACATATTTGCAATAAAAATTATCTTCTAGCATTGTCTTGTCTTTTCTGAGAAGTCTTTCCAGCTTGGGACCTCTCTAAGTGGTGATTGATAAAGTTGTTACGTCATGGTACTTTTTAAGGGGAAAAGAAAAATCTGGCATACCATAAAGAGAGCAGTTCTTGTAGCTCTTGCATTCCTGTTCTTCATTATCTCCTTATGCTGTCCTGGATTCAATTTGGCAGCTTTAAAACTTTGGCAGCTGTTTACTATCACAAAAACCCACCCACATGCAAAAGTCCCCAAATCTCAGAAAAGCTATGGATGTTAGGAAAAAAAAAAAAAAAGACTAATCGACGCACTCCTACCACATAATAAAAATACGCAAAACAACAAAAAGCACCTTGAAATAGTCACTGTGTTTGCCAAGTGTGCCAAGTTATGAGTTCTTTTTGTGATGAGGATCAATGTTAGATTATGGAAAGAATGATACACACAAGCTGATTTCACTTATAACTTGTGACTGTTGGTTTATTAACTCAACTTCTACATCAGAGTCCTTGTTATTAACCATATAATTTTGTTTCCCCATCCATCTTAAAATGTAAATTGTTTTTTTCATTTTGCCTATTACTGTAAAACTTGACTGGCTAAATTCAAGTGCCTTTTTTTATGGTCACATTTCTTTTTCTTATTTTTTAATAGATGACAACTAATCTTCCTCCTCCCAGCTTCTGTTACATTCTTACTGTTCAGTCTGGTGAAATACATGTGGAAGTGGATGAGGAAGAGCAGATTTCTAATTTGTACCAGCCACCAGCTGTTCATGGTCTAAAGGAAATTCTTCGGGTAATCTGCTTACAAATCAGATAACAAATACTTTTTACCACTGGATTTCTGGTATAACAGTTGTCTCATTCCCTATTTTTGCACTATTTTCAGATCGATGGTTGTAACAAGCGGTGTAGCTTCTGGGCCCAAGTGCTCTATCGAAGGCTGCAGGTAATCTTTTTATTGAGCAATGAATTCAACACAAAATCAGCATAATATTTATGTGAAGAAGATTCATCTTGTTTAGGGGTAACTCCAATGCCAGTATTAGCTTCACGAATTGTATGGGCATAATTATCACCATGTCTAAAATGACAAATCACCAAAATCACCTTGTGAAAGGTAAAACGAACTGCATCACCAGTATCAATGCCATTCAATCTAGAAAGCTGCTTGTTCCTGAATGCATTGCTATCTAACCAGAGGTAATACTGCACTCTGGAGAGGGAGCTCACAGGAAGTTAGTTGGGGCTCGATTTATAGCTGAGTGCTATCCTTAGGAACGTAGCAAGAAGCTCCCAGTCAGTTGGGTGTTGGGGGATGGAGTGGAACAGATGATGGTTATATAAAAATACAGTTTTGCTCTTTTCATGCCAGTGTGTGGGTGATTTTCATTGACTTCCATAGAAGCCCCTCAGGCAAATTTGGCTTTTATGGTCCAGTAAGTAGTAAAAGGGAGGCACTCTTAGGTAAATACATCTGCCATCCATACTGTGCTGGAAAGCTTACAATTATGTTTTATTTGTTTCTGAATGATGCTACGATGTTCTTTCAAAACGTTGCTAGCTCCCTTAGTAGTTAAAGGAATTTTTTTGTTGCTGATTTATTTATTTTTTCCTGGCGACTGGATCCTCAGTACAGCCAGCCCTGAATTCTAGCGGAGAATAATTTGCAATTGTCCATCAGCTCCACAAGAAACAAAGTGTGAATCAAAGCATATGAACCAAAGACAAAGAAATTCCAGAACGGCCAGCAAAATAGCTGGAGATGCTTCCCACAAGTTTGAGACATAAATTTAATTTAGGTCTTGCCCTTTTGCTTCAAAAGCCAATGAATTATGATTTAATTTTTAGGCAGGGAGTACTTTTAACTGCTGAGATGAGGGGTATCTCTTGTGTTTTCTCCATGCTAATTGAGAATGTAACAGAGCATTTGCAAGCATGGAATTAGGCCTAGCTGGATGAGATCTTTAGTGTGCCAGCAGAAAGATGGACACATACATGCATAAATTCCTGTTTCCAAGAAACCTCTTCCAGTGAGAAATGAAATAAAATTTCAGACTAGGGGCATCCTAGCCAAACATTTTTGAATTCAGGAATGTCTACATCTGAAATTCTGATGTGGGTTATCAGTATTCTTGTGTAAAAGCACTTCATCACTGAATTAAGAGAAAAGATGAAGCATGCAGGAACAGATGTGATTTTGAAGGATGGAATATTGAGTAGCAGAAAAAAGGGTGGGGGTCTTTTTCTTTCTCCCAGGGCGTTTATCAGTTGTTTTTTTAAATGGGTATTCACTTGCTGAACTGTAAGCACTAATTTTTTATAAGTGAACAACCTGAGTGCTCATAATTTTTTGAAAGTAATGATGGAAAAGCAACAGAAGATATTCCTCTTAGGTTTAACTGTCTGGATAACTGCTCTAGGAATGCAAAGGTATTTACCTGCTGCTAGTGTATCACTTGCCTAGTCCTTCCAGAAGATCACGAACAGCAGCTTGTTTCCTGCAGCTGCCTTTGCCAAGAGAACGTACCCTTCACAGGCAAAATCACTAAGTTGTAATAAGCGGGGAAGGGACAATGGCTTGGTTTGTTTTTCAGCTTTATTGTTAAATAATCTGCTATGTGAGCTAATTCAGATGTACCTTTAAAAAAATAGATTTACTCTCTGTAGCTACAGTATTAAGTACTTAAATTAATATGACTTAATTTGTGTGAAGGACGAATGGAAATAAGTTTTTTTTTAATTAGTCAGAATCCGAAGTGTGGTTCAGAAGGAATATGAGGAAATATATTCCGTCTGTGGCTAAGGAGCTGTCCTTCCTTATAACTCGATCCTGCTGGTATTTGTCTGTTGCGTCCTCCCTGTTCAGAACAAATTGTCACACATAGCAAGATGATGATTTTATGCTAACTTGTGATTTTTGCTGTTATTATTTACTTTTTGGATGATCTTCCTGAAAGACAGCTTTTAATGTGTTAGTAATTCTGAAGGGACAGATGTAAAAATTGTTTCTTTGAAGCTGTCCTAATATTATCTATGCAGAGGAGGTGCCCAAATGTATGCAGTTACTAGGCAAAACAGCATCAGTACAATAGGCAGTATATGCTGTATTAACTGTTGTATCTGAGATGTGAATTTCTCCAGTCACTATTTACAGTTACCTCATTTGCTCTGAGAGTGGGAGCATGAACAGAAAGGCAAGTTCAGTGTGCCTGATGGTTTCATAGTTAGAATTCAACCAAAGACAAAATACTGGGGGTTTTGTTGCATTACCTTCTAATACAGACATGCAGCTCTGAGAATAAAATGCTACATGTCTTTCCAGGCATTATAGTATTTAATTTTCAGTTAAATGTTTTAAGCATTAATTTTTGATCAGCAGTCTAATTTTACAAAAACATTTTAAATTAATAAAGTTATTTCATCTTAGGTATTTTAAAATATTAGAATCTGAAAATTTGCAAGTTCCTTGCACTGGTAAATATGCACTCCAGAGTTGCTCCACTTTGCAATTTGGTTATGCTTGCGATAACTGATAACAGCACCTAGAAAATGTGCCCACAGAGGAATAATATTAGTAGCAGAAATGCTCTTTCCTCATTTTTTTAAGACAAAAATTATGTAAGTCTTAATAAAACCATCAAATTCTTTTTATGTATACTATTTTATATATAGTATAAATATATAATACATATTTTTAGAAAATATTTTTTCAAATCCCATGTAAAGTCCAAGAAAAATTATGATAAAGTGTGATGGTTGACTGAGGTAAAGCCAAGAGTCCAGACAGACAACCTCAGAAAGTTAATTTAAGGGAGAGATTTAAGGTTTTTATCTGAAATGAGGAATACCAAAAAATTCTAGTAAACCTTTGACTCATTATCCTGTACAAGCCCTAACTGTAATAATTTCTGCCAGTTTTATGAGTTATTTTAATCTAAAGATGTTTAGTCTTTCCTTCTACTAAAAAAATTAACAATTGCATTCCAAATTTGTATCTTTTTTTTTTCCTAGTCACAGTCAAAACACAGTGTTCCTATAGATCAAAGAGAAGTGTTATTGTTTGTGACTGACTCCACACTGCAAAATGTGGTTCATGGGATTTCAAAAGTTGTTGATGTGTCAGTCACTGCGTCCTGTGTTCTCAGTACGGAAATCATAGAAGCCCTCAGTGCTGGCTCTCAACTTGTCTTCTTCAAGGATGCTCTGTGGGGAAATGGTAAGCTTTGCACATGGTTTAGAAGTGGTTGGAGTCCCCCAGAAAGAGCACCCTTATCTCTGACACCACAATATGTGACCTCTAGAGAGGTCACTTTCATTATCAGATGAAGATGAGACTTTGTAAAGTTTGGGATGAGAAATTTGAAAGGAATTGTAATTTCAGCTTTCTTGTAAGGTTTCTTTTTCTGTATTTTTGTCTTGATTTCTAAAGTGAAGGTCTTCTCTGATGACTGTTGAATCTGATGACTACTGTCAATCAAATTTGTGAGCTGCCAGAAGGCTCAAAATATTAAGAAATTTACATATCCTTAGATAGAGAAATGTTACAAGCTCTCCTAAACCATCTTAGCTGCGAGCCTTCACTCCCATACAGATCATGAAATTATGGTTGTTCACTTTACTTTCATTCTTAGCCATTCTTTTTTGAGGTTCAAGTTTGCTTCTGTATGGTGGCTGCAGGGCTAATTCATATCTCACACCTTCAATCAGTTCCAGAATGTAAGTGAACTGGAAGTACAAAGCTGTTCAAAAGGCTGTATGTCCAGAAGCAAAAATCTCTGCTCTGGATATTAAAGCATTGCATGCACCTACTCTTTGTAATCTTTAACGCAAAGTAGGACCACCTGAAGGGGTGCCCAAGCTTATTATTACCAAGAGAGCAAGATGGAGTGCAGTCTGGGTGGCATCAGACTCTCTTCTGGCATGTTCAAATTTTTAAATTTCTTCTTCTTCAAATTCAGATTTCTTTTTCTCCTTGGGAGTTGCAAAGTGTAACAAGAGCATGGTGCATGTATCGCTGAAAGCAAAATATTTTGTCATTGAGAGAACCTGATGGAGTCTATTCATCTGTTTGGTAGCTGGCAGAGATTGTTGTCTTTATTGGCTGTGACAATTAACATGGTCACCTTTTTCCTTGTTACTGTACTGAGTTGAAATGTCTTTTTTGGCAGGTAGAATTATTTGTGTTGAACGTACTGTTCTCTTATTACAAAAGCCTCTTTTGTGCTCGGCTGCCGGTGCTGACCTCAGTGAGCTGACTGGCCCTGTCAGACTCGATGAGCTGGATTCTACAACACAGGCCAGCTCCATTTGTGCTCTGAGAGGTTTGTATGGCCTTGCCTGAAATGAATGCGGTTAATTATTTGTGCTCACTTTAATCTTTTGTGTCTTTATATTGATTTCTTGCACAAACACCGTGGAGGGATAAAAAAAGCATGGCATTGCTGTAGGTCATTAGGATTTTTAAGATTTTATGCTTCTTTGTGGGCTTGTTTGCCTTTTGCTGGCCAAGCTCTGCTCCCACTCACTCATACCCCAGAATAAATGTTTAATGCACAATCTGTTTCATTATAGTCCTTCCTTCAACTGTCTTCTTTCAGGAGCCTTCTGTTCACACCAGCCTTGTTGATGTTGGCAACAATGAGTTATTACAATATTTTTTAGGCAGATGGGTAAGATATGTTACCCAGATCTTGAATGGTAGGGGTTAGTGACTGATTTCCCTGGAGCTTTGCTGCAGGAGGACAATCTATTATTTTACCATAGTAATTTAGCATAATGTGGCCAGTATTTGCTCACCAACCACTTTGGATCATAGCTTTGTCTAATATCTTGGTCTTACCACTAACCATGCAGAAACATTTCTTACTACAGATTTTCTAGTGTTTCCAAATCATGCAGAAACATTCTCTACTGTGTACTTTCTAATGCTTTGTCCAGACATCTTCTTAAACTCCCCAGTTGTATGGTGCCTATGAGAAAAAGTCCTTAAAAGCCCAACAACTCTTCAAGGCTATTTCCTTCCTTAATTTAACTTGTATTATTCCAGTAGCCCTTGTAGAAAATTCTTGATACACTTTTGCGTTTACACCTTCAATTATGCACTGGAGCATTTGAAATTAACTGTAAAATTACAACAAAGAATGGTTTTCAAATGATGTCTTCAGCTATAATATGATACACTGAGAAGACAGTTTGAAACCAAGCAAAGCCTTTACTAAACATACCTGCTGCTATGGTAAGGCCACAACTTAGCAATGCCTCTGTGATTAACTACTGAGCAGTGACAAATGTTACCTTGCAGTGACAAATGTTGAACAGTGCATAATGAAAACCAAGCACAACTAGAGGCATTTCACTCAAAGCCTTGGTCGTTGTGTACATCTTGCATTGATACAGCTACCTGAAAGATATTTCTGTCACTGGGTGTGAGATGCTTTTTGGCTTTTTTTTTTTTTACCTCTCCAGTAGTTATGTTAAGAATGGTCAATCCTCTGCTGTTAATTTTGTGATTATGAGAAGTGCCTGTCTTCTTTTTTCTTGTTGGCAGTGTTCATAGTAGGATAAAGGAAACATTCCTCTGTCCTTTCTTTTTCCAGCAGAGCAAAGAGAGTGCACCTTTGTGATCTGTTGTGTAAACAAGTACTTACTTTACACACATGGGAGATGTCATGCTTTGCCTGTCCTGTATTACAGATAGAATAATGACAAAAGGAGAAATTAATCCTACAACCTTGTCTTGTTTAATCTGGAATTTGTGCAGGGTAGCTGTTATCAGTATGTTCCCACGCCTGAATACCAACATGGAATATAAAATACCTTCTTTATACTTATGCTGCTGCAATATATAGATGAAAACTCTCACTTCTGTGTGTACTGAAATAATTTAATAACATTCAAGAGATATATTCACTGTTTGGGGTTTCAGTTAGTTAGAGCCTACATCTTTCTGCTGAACTAATGAAACTAATAGCATTGACCCTACTTTGTTGGTGGGAGAATATACTTTTGGTGGAGTAACGCATGGAGGGAGATGTATCATCTCTAAAATTCAGTCACTGTCTCTTGCCTCCTGAGTCACAGGGTTGTTAGTCTGGCTTTCAACGAGAAGCAGTTATTACCTCATTCATTCTTTTTCTTTGTGCATATTCTCATTTCTTGTACTCTATGTGTGCTGCACATGGCCATCCTGCCACTTAGCAAAGAGGCTGCAAAGGCCTTCTCTACCCCTTCTGGAAGGACTGTGCCTTCCTGCTCCTTTGGAAGGAACATCTGAAGTTCCACCAGTCCAAGCTCCTGCTTAAAGCTGGGCCCTGAGCAACTTGGTACAACTCTGGACTGGACGTTCTTCAGAGGCTCCTTCCCTATCAAAATAGAAAATGTTCCAATCCAAGCAGGTGCAATGAGTTTGTCAGGAATCCTTGTTTCAAGGAGGTCTAATCATACCAGCTCTGGCATAATGAAGTGTGTTGCTCTTCAACAGATGAGTAAAAAGCTGTGGTTGCTTCCTAGTGAAAAGTTTATTCTTCATTGCAAGATGAATCTGTGGTTTTCACCTGTGATCTTAGGGTAAATAGGTTTATTTCCTTATCACTATGCATTGCAAGGTAATTTCTACCTTCTTTTTGCTGTATAGTAGCAGTCAGGATGACTTAAATGTTGGCAGTTCATACACCACAGAACTGTTTTTCCTCTTATTCATGCTTTGGGCAAATTCTACTTAGTCTATACCACATATGATATGTGGGAATATTACTTGATTAATGCTATTTGCCTAGTATATGACTCACCAACAGTGACTGAATTTTGACGTTGGATATTTTCATATTTACTCAGCATGTGAGGTTTTTTCAGTTTTCCGCTTAGTAGTGGGACTAAAATGGGGTCAGTCAGTTTACCAAGGTTTCCTTTTTTGATTGAATTTTTGCCTTTCCTGTCCCATTAATCAGCATAACTGACTGGGGGAAAAAATCCAAAACAACACCTCCATGTTTTAATTGTTTCGACCAAAGTGTTCCTTGGCATTACACATAGCAGACCTGGTTTTCCAGGTGTTGTCTGATGGTCAATATCTACTTAATGGTGCCAGCCACAACCCGTAAAAACGGACTAGAGGTGAAAATCGCATTTGGCTATGTGCATTTTCATTTAAGGAAGGACTTGGGAAAATATCCAAAGGGTTTGTGTATGTCAAGCAAAATCTAGAGTCTGGAAAAAGATGTGCAGCAGTTCAGCATCCTAAACTTAAGAAATGACTTTGTGTATAGGGTACACAGGACTGTCACTGGTTTACTATACCTGTTGCTGCTTTGAGTTGGTCTGACTTCAGTGATGTCTGGTGGTTTTCTCAAGGGAACACGACATTCTCATCAAAATAGTCTTCTCCACTAGATATAATCACATCAGTATGATCCTGATGGATTTTCTTCAGATGTACTTGGACTGGCATCTTGCAGTTGGACTATGGCACACAACTGGGAGAAAGTGAAAAGGCTTAGAGAGAAAGGGGATTTGTTTTGGTTTTTAAATGATTTTTTAATGAAGAAGAAAACATACTCAGCAAACTAATCAGTAGGTTTTCGATGAACAAGCATCATAGAATCATAGAATCATTTAGGTTGAAATGGAAGTTTAAGATCATCAAGTCAAACCATTAACCCAGCACTGCCAAGTCCACCACTAAACCATGTCCCCAAGTGCCACATCTGCACATTTTTTAAATACCTCCAAGGCTGGGGACTCCACCACTTTCCTGGCAGCTGTTCAAATGCTTGACCACCCTTTCAGTGAAGAAAGTCTTCCTAATATCCAAGCTAAACCTCTCTTGGCATAACTTTAGGCCATTTCCTTTCATGTTCTCATTTGTTACCTGGGAGGTCAACCCCTGCCTGGTTACAAACTCCTTTCAGGCAGTTGTACAGAACAAGAAAGTTCTCCTTGATGCTTGTTTTCTCCAGGCTAAAGAACCCAGCTGCCCTTCATCAGCTCCACTGCCCTTCTCTGGGCCCTCTCCAGCACCTCAATTTCTTTCTTGGAGTGAGGGGCCCAGAACTGGGCTTGAGGTGCAGCCTCACCAGCACTGAGTACAGAGCAATGATCCCTTCCTTAGTCCCGCTGGCCACACTACTGCTGATGCAGGCCACGATGCCACTGGCCTTTCTGGCCACCTGGGCACAGCCTGGCTCATGTCAGCCACCGTCAGGCAGCACCCCCAGCTCCTTTTCCTCTGAGCCGCTTTCCAGCCACTCTTCCCCCAGCCTGTGGTGCTGCCGGGGGTTGCTGTGACCAAAGTGCAGGACTGGGCACCTGGCCTTGTAGAACCTCACACCACTGGCCTCAGCCCATTGATCCAGCCTGCCCAGAGCCCTCTGCAGAGCCTTCCTGCCCTCCAGCAAATCAACACTCCCACCCAACTTGGTGTCATCTGCAAACTCACAGAGGGTGGACTTGATCCAGACTATCAGTTAAAATATTAAACAGGACTGCCCCCAATACTGAGCCTTAGGGAACACCACTGGTGACTGGCCATCCAGTGGATTTAACTCCATTCAGTATTCACATCATTCAAAGAGAAATATACCCATGTGAACTCCAGTTTATCATGAATACTGAAGAATCAAAATTATTCCTCTAAGAGTCCAAATGGTTGAATAGAATATCATATTCTGCCAGAGAAATGCATGATGTTTTGTTGTACACTTAGAAATTGGTTCATAAATCTTGTATTTTAAAAGCAACTTTACAGATCTTCAGACTCACTGTCTTGAATTCCCAAAGAAAATTACAGTTTTGTTGTTTAGGTGTAGCTCCCTCCTTGTCCCAGGAGAACCAGAAAAGCAAGGGATTAACACCCTGTCTTACAGTCCAGACACTGTAATGCTCCATAGTCTCCAAGGCTTTCCTCTATTGAATGTGGTATAGAACTGTGAGATTCCTGCTCAACAGAGGCTGGATTTTTAAGTCTGTAGTTCTGTTGTACTAGTGAGGTTTAATTCTGATGTAATTTCATTCTTACAGGTGAATATTTTTCTCTATAAACAATGTTCATATTTTCAGCATATTGTTACCATAAAATATAATACACTCTTTATTGGCTTCTCATAAAATGCTGAATATATTTTTTCTTGCCAAAACTAGCGAGGCCCTTTTTATTAGTCCAAAGTATCTTTGGCATTCCTTCTTACACACACACATAAGACCGTGAGCCAGATCTAATCTCTGTTAAATCTGTATAAATTAAGAATAACTCCATTGTTAGTGGAATTTAATCTGCATTGTTGTTTTCAGAAGGGATTGGGGCTTCTTATTGGATTCTATTTTCTAAATATCAATATCAAGCTATTCAATCTGATGATTTTTAATAGCTGTTTATTGCCAAGAAAACATCAGAGGACATGAAAGAAAGCAAACAAGCAAAAACAAATCAGAAAAGCAGTAAAATCCCAACCAAAAGAACTGTTTGGAAAGTAAATTGTCAATTATCTACTTTCTGGTATTGTTAGAATGCAACACTCTGCTGTACTTTCATCCCTTGTTGGAGGGACAAAGGAGAAAGGGAGTGAGATTGTGGAAAGAGCTGATTCTTGCTCTGACAAGTCTTAAGCTGTGGGTCAGAAAGGCTCAAACCTGCTGTGAAGCCAAGAATGATTGTGTTTACTGTGTTTCTGTTTGTTAACATTAGCATTTTGTAAGAATTCCATGTTCTGCAGGTACTGTTGTTGGAGTTAATGAGAGCACTGCTTTCTCCTGGCCTACATGCAACAGATGTGGCAATGGAAAGTTGGAACTGTGTCCCCAGGACAGGTGAGAGTCAGCATGCTCCAGAGCACTCCAGGTGTTTTGTAGATGTAGCCATAACAGCAGCAGGTGATGCAATGATTCCTGCAGGCACAGGCTGCACTTTGCTTCTTCCTAGAGCTAAGACGTAGTATTTTTATTGCTGATGAACTGATAAAACCTGCAAGGTTACATTAATATATTAAGAATGATACAAGTAGATATGAAATAGTTTGATTTTGCAGTTATTACTGTTTTTTAAACCAATCTTGCTTATAAAAGTTTCATAGCCCACTGCATTATAATACTACTTTTAATAAATATGCCCCAAAACCACAGGTCTGATTTTAAGTTCTTTTAGAAGCAGGTACATCTGTTTGTGTGTCTTGCCTTGTTAATCCATGTATCCCCAATTCACCTCATTTTTGTACTGGACTATGATCTCCCCTACAATTTTTCTAAGTATGAAAGAGTTGCATTTCAGACCTGTTTAATTAGTCACCTTTTGAAAAGGATGTTGAATAATTCTGGCAGTATGTCTGTCCTGAATGTGAAGACTGATCCTACAGGACCTATTGCTGCCTGAAATGCTGCACCTTTGTCACACTAACATGATTTTGGAAAGCCTCCCCTGCAGCTGCCTAGCCAGCTTGTGCTTGCAGAGTGTGAGATACCTGGTGGAGTAAAAGCCCAAGGGGTGAGAGCNTCTTTCTACTGGAAAAGCTTACAAAAAGCATAAGAAGAAGTTGGGTTGTTCTTTCTGAAATAGATAATATATTCCTAAAGATGAGAAGATTTGCCCTTTGTGCTCTGTTGTACAAAAAAGGCTGAAAATCAAAACCAGGTGTCCCGTATTATAATGTCATGCAAAAAATAAGGATGTGTCTATGTTCACATAGTAGTGTAGTCCAATTAAAAAAGTATCTCACCTGTGAAGGACACTTCTGCTTCATTTGGAGAACAAATGAAGTATCAATATTTGTTCAAGAAGTGCTTCCAACAAGCACTTATAGCTGAGCTTAATTTTGTGCATGACTTAAATGTGCACTGAAAACATTGAATATTTGCTGAATGAGGGCCTAAGTCAATAATTCACTTTGGCCAAATCTATACCACAAATTTTCTTTTGCCATAACTTTTAGGGGGTTATGAGATTAATATTTGTTTAAGTGGGGTGACCATAAATAGCAACCTCTCTCCATGCTGCCAGAAATTATAAAAGATCCTTTTGCCAGAAGAGTTTAGGTCCTCCAAGAGAGCTACTGCCAACAAGAGTTCTATTTGCTATTATCAACTGAATCTCTACTAGGGCTTTGCTACTAAAAGTCTACCAGCAAAGTATTTTAGAGAATACACTAATTGGGGTTTAAATTCTTTTGATTTATGACTGATAGCTTGTTTGTTTCTCTGTGTTTTTCCATCATTATTTTGTGTGTTTCAGAGAATTGCTATATTGCAACCAGTGCTCTGAAGTTGTCACAACACCAGTTATGAAAATGCAGCTGGAAGTCTTCTTGAGTTGTCCATCCCGACCTCAAAGTACAGTAAAAGTAAAGGTATGGCATGAAGTAAGCATTGGTGTATCGGGTGCAGTGAGACTAGATGTGTAGACACATAGGCATTCTAAGCCACACTTGTATGAACAGTTCTGTCAGAAGAAAAATTAAAATATGTAGACTATCCCATAATTTAATCTAATACTAAACTTGTGTTTCATTGGGCTAAGAACCCAGTTCCCAGATCTTGCTGAAATAATGCAGTCATTAAGTTCACCCTGAGGTTTGCAAACGGCTCTACAGCCCAGATGAAGGGATTTGTTAGGCTGGGCCTTTGGAAACCTTGGTCTACACAGTCTAAAAGGAATGTGTATTTTTAGACTTCCATTCTGAACATCTTTTGTGTCACCTCTTCTCTGCTTTCTTGGCCAGAGAAACAAAACTGATTGATATTAAAATGATAAATTTTTGTTCTATGCAACTGCAAACAGAACGTCTTTGCACACGTAAGATTTTTGTCACAAACCAAACCTGTGAATTTTCTCATTCCAGCTATTGCAAAGGACAATTTCTTCTCTCCTGATGTCCTCCGCCAGTGAGGATGGGGTAGGTATAATGAATGCTGACCAGAGAAAATTGAACTACAGAACTTAATGTAAAGGCAGAGTACCAGTGTGTTGGCAGGTCCGCCGTGACTTTTGGTGGCAGGGTCTTGAAAATCTTCAGTGATGGAGATTCTGACTTTCCAGGCAGTTCACTTCAGAACTGCACCAAGAGTGGTGAGAGATTTCACTGAAAGTGATTTTTTTTTTCCCATGTCCAGGCTGTGATTTGAGTGGGCTGTGCCCTTTGGCAATCCCACCTTCCGGCTGCTGATGCCCTGCCATCTCATCAGACTCACATCCACCTTTTCAGAAGGGAGATGATGCAGATGGGCGGTGTAGCTTCAGCTCAGCTGTGGATTTGCAGAGCTACCTGCAAACACCACTCAGAGCTGCCACAAGCAGTGGCAGCTCTATTCTCTGGCTGAGAATCCAAAGACAGCAAAGATAGCCTCCAAGCATCCCACCTTTTGGGTCTGGTCCCCTAAATCCTATAAACCACAATCACTCTGTAACATCACAACACTGAAAGTACTGGCAGGTGGAAATAGTAGAAGAATTTGCAAAATGCATGCAAGATATAACTTCACAATTGTATGAATGAAACATGCATGAGCCATGGGGATCCATGGGCTAAAGTACAGTTTATGTAATTGTGAAGTAGTTATTCCTTTAATCAGAGATATCAGAAGAACCCTGACACTTGGCACAGTGACCCAGATTTATCATGGGTGAGGGAGGCACCTGGGTAGGTGCCTGGCTGGCATTGGCTGCTGGATGGTCGGCAGCCTTCAGAGAGTCATTAAGTCCAATTAGGATTCCAAGATTTCCCCTCTCCTTTGCACGTGAACGGGAGCAAAGGTCGGTTTGTTGTCTTGTTTAATCATCCCAGTTAAATATCTTCAGTTAG
This sequence comes from Donacobius atricapilla, assembly GCA_013397315.1. NCBI lineage: Eukaryota > Metazoa > Chordata > Aves > Passeriformes > Mimidae > Donacobius > Donacobius atricapilla. Next base: position 213,249 of record WBMY01012081.1, read on the forward strand.
GTGATATGTACTGGGGTCAGTTTGCTTTCCCTGTCATACAAGTTTTCCAGCATTTTCCAATTACATGCTCCATGCTTTTAGTGGGATTTGTGGGTCATATTTACAGTGGAAAATTACCCTGAAATAATAAATCATTTTTCTTATGCTGGAGGAGGGTGTATATTTCATTTAAGCAAAAAGATACAAGAAATTTCCAAAACGTGTTTGCTCCTTTAATAGCAGTCTAAGTCTTGCTGAGTTTTTTACAGGATGTGTCTGGTTTGGTTACAAACTGGCATAACATCATTTTTTTCAAGTTATTAGAATTCAAACAACCTCTTTTTCATGTTTCAGTGTGTATAATGCCAGTGTTTAAAGGTCTGGCAACTCAAGATTTTTTTTCTTCCCTGGCTGAAACACAGGGATAAAGATTAGCCTCAAGAAATACCACTTGAGGTGGCATTTTTTGCCAATGCTGCTGAAGTTTCTAAGGGTGTAGCTTTGTAATCAATTCTTTTGGCAGGGAGGTTAGTTTTAGCTGTCACTGGCCCTGGCCACTTGTTCCTCACCTTGTGGCAGCCCTTCTGTTGCAGCAGTAGAGTTGTTTGTGCAGCTGCACAGTGAACTGGACTGCAGAACCGGTCTGGGGTAAAAAATAATCTAGGCAAAAAAAAGAAAAAAACATTGTTTATACCTTGAAGTAGGCAGCACCATGGGTATCACATACCTGTACAGAGGCACAGCGCAGATGAAGGCAGGGGCACAGTCAGAGGCTGGCTTGTAGGCAAGGCCTGTTAAGGAAAGAAATGGATGTGGACCTGCCACCTGAGATACCCTCTCAAGTGAAACATCAACTGTAAGTGTTAGCAGTTCTTGTGTTAGCATGCTGTCTCCTCCTGGTGCAGCCATGCCAGCCTTGCATCCCTCTCCTCTGCACAGAACACACACCTCTGCAAATTCGCTCCGGCACAGCTCGTGGTCGGATCATTAAACAGGAGGGACTGTGTTGGTGCTGGTGGTGGTGAACAACAAAAAGTTACAAGCGGGGAGAGGGAGGAGGGTAAGAAGGGTTAAAAGATGTTTTTTCCTTTAGTGGATCAGTTAGCACAGGTGATCAATGTACAGTGTGTATGTACGCACTGCCAGCACGCATGAAGTCCTGCAAGTGTCAGAAAGGAAGATAAAGGGAGCATGTGTAGGTGTTATGCTTCAGCAAAACTGAACTCAAAGTCACTGTAACTTTTTTCTTTTTTAAACAGCTCATTTTTAAAGCCTGGTAGGGCAGCAACTGAGACAGGAGTGTGATCTAATTATTGAAAATGTAATATATTCATTCTTTCCATTAGTTCTAATACATTTTTTGAGTCCTTTAAAAAAATGATCTGTTGGAAGAGGATCTTGCATGCTGCATCTTCCCAGCTGAATGCTTCCCAGAACAGAACGTCCAGCACTGTTTGTTTTACTCACCATGCTTTTATTCCTGCAGACTTACGAGGTGCAGAGTGTGCTGGGAAAGGAGGTGGGGTTATTGAACTGCTACGTCCACTCCGTAACCAGTCACCCCAACTGTGTAGCCCTGGAGGAAATTGTTCTTCTGGAAGCTGCAGCAAGACAGTGTTGAACTCTAGTCAGCTATTATAGTATCTGTGGACTTTGTAGTGTGATTATCTGTTAACTAGTGCCACAGATAATGTATAATGCAAGTGTGATAAGCATTAAGATAGTTTATTAAAACTGTGATTTATAAAGCACATTGTGCTAACACTGAAAAAATATCCATATATTGTTCAACTTTCTGAACTCTTTTTTTTCTGATCAGAAAATCTAAGCAGAATCTAAGAATGCAGGTTTTGTCGTGTTTGCTGTTAAGTAATGTGAAATATTTTTCTGGAAGCTTTGAATGGTTGTGATTTTTTAAAATAATATTGTATTTATTATGTGTCAATGGAAAATACTTTACTGATATTTTTGAAATAAATACCTTGCTATGGGCAGCAAATGTTGGTTTAAGCTGAGTTTTATCAGTGTATCCCAGACCTGCTGCAAAACACTGCATGATGCATGAGTTCTGAGTTATCACTTTGCAATAGTTGTTATAAAGACAGAGATTTGAACACATATAAAGTTAATGTTTTACAGCTAATTGGTCTCTCAGCATAGAAGTTGTGTGTTATCTGTAGCTTCCCACAAAGCGGGTGTTTCATTATCGTTTCTTTTATGGGTAAGGAGCAAACTGCATTGTAGGCCATGCAACTACCTTCACCCAAACTGTGGAGACTACAGATCAGATAAAGGCCAAAATCTTCCTCTGTGTGCATTGCAAGAATTAATACAATAATTAGAGACTGCGTGGGTTTTTTTCCCCCTTACTCTTCCACAGTGTTTAAAAGCTCCTTACAGGTCACAGGAAGCAGAACAAGTGGTTTTGCACAGGTCCTGTATGTGATTAACCAGGAGAAAACTGCCACAATGGTCATTTCTGCGGCTCAGGCCAACTGTGAAAAATCTTATGGATGTCACAATTACTAGAATTTACAAGAATAACCCAGCTTTTGAATTCCCCTTTCCACCCCCCCACCTCCTCCAAGCATTTCAGTCTCTCACCTACCACTCTCTAAGGAAAAAGGAGATGACAGCCCATTCCTGTGTAGAGAGGTCTGTATGTGAGACTGGGGTTGCCCCTTCAGAACCATTTAGGAATTGAGTCTCTGAGAAAGCTGGAGGTGCTTTTGGTGTCAGGCCATTTTTCTACCGGTGCCCTAGAGATGCTGTAGGTGCTCTTATACTGCACTGCTGAAATTTAGACAAGTTGCCCGATCTTCTGTGATCTGTTCACTCACTCAGCGATGAGCAGCGGCACGTTCCCGCTCTGTCACTAGCAGGGATCAGTGAAAAGCCTTTGTGACCACTGACACTGTGGTGAGCAGCAGCTGCCCACTCTCACTTTCACTAGCCAAGATCAGTGAAAGTGTCCAGCTCCTGCAGTGGGCTTAAGCATGAGGGTGCTTCAACACTTCTGGGACCCACTACAGCTGGTCCAAGCTCTGAAACTTACCTAGTGTAGGTGCAACTTTGCTTTATCTGGAATGGAAACCCCTTGGAAGTTTCTTCAGCAGGAATTTTAACTAGTGGTATTCTTTTAATGGTGTTCTTGTAGTCCTAGGCCTTTTTTTTTTTTTTTTTTTTTTTTTTTGTATTTCTGGCGGAGTCCTGGTCACAGAGCAATCTCTCCTGCTGTGCAGCTGCCCGGTCCCACCAGCGCCACGGCAACCCCTGACTCAGCACTCCGGCTCGAGGGGAGCAGGCATCGCAGCCACCGCGGCCGAGGGCCCTCACGGCTGTTCCCACCCCTGCATCGCTCTCGGCATGCTTTGGGAAGTAACGCAGCGCCCCTCGCTTGCCCTCACCTCCCCTCTCGGCCCCTGGGACCCCCTCGCCCTGCTCCCCTCCCGCGTTCAGCCCCTCCCGGGCAGCACAGCTTTCCCCGCCGCCAGCCCGTTGCTGTCACGGCACAGAGCAAACGAGACCAGAGTGGATTTAAAATGCTTTTCTTTATTCTTAGAAATGCTGTAAAAATTGATATAAAATGTT
>WBMY01012081.1:217913-341327 GCA_013397315.1 Donacobius atricapilla
CGGAACCGGCGCCCCATTCCCCCGTCTGAGAGTTTATTTTCCTTTTTCCGCGAGGGCCAGCGGAAAAGCTGGCTGAAAAAGCTGATTTTACCCCGCCGCCGCCACCGCACCACGCCGCATCCCCCCACGCGCTTCCCCAGCGGCGCCTGGGATGGAGCGGCACGGGGGAGATGCTGCCTGCCCCACGCGTGTCTCTGTGCATCACCCGAGCGCCCTCCGGAGGCTCTCCTCCCTTGGCTGGAGCACGGGCAGCTTCACCCGAGGAGGATGTGAATCCCCCACTCCGGGGAGAGGGTGGCCACTTGGGTTTCTTCTGGCAGGACATTCCCGTGGGAAAAGGGGTCTCTGAGGCATATTTAGCTGCCTCACGCTGTCTGCGTGAAGTTTTGCCCATTAAAACCTTACATTAAGTAATTATGCATGTTGCCGACCACCGGCCCCCTTGCATCCCCGCAAACTGCTACTATCAAATTGGCAAATATCAGGAAACTGAAAATACCTGCAGCTAAAAGATACGTTTTCTAGTTACGTAAGAATTTCTAAAAACCTGGCTTCACCCCTACGTGCTCCACTGACTGAATTACTAAAGAAACCCACAACAAAATGCCCTTAATTCTACTTCTAAAAAAAATATTTATTTCTCTTGCAGAAGACCCTTCTATGTTTAAGACGGGACTATCCCAGGCGCCGGCTTTCCAGCCCAGCAGCCAGCTGACGCTGCTGGCAGGGAGCTGTGCCCTGCGCAGCGCGGTGCCACTGGCCCGGAGGTGGCGTTCTGGGGACCGTGGGTACGTGCCGGTCATGCCGGGCCTGCTGCCCCTCTCCGGGCAGGGCTCCATCTGCCGCCACCGCAGCTGTTGCAGGGCCGCAGCTGTTTATCACAGGGGGGTGTGTAAGTAGCTGGGAACAAGACTGGTACATGCTCTCCCTTTGGATGTAAACTCCTCGTGGGAAGGCTTGTGGGATCAGGGAAGTGTGCAGTGCCTGGCAGGTGGGGTTTACATCTGACAGGTAAGGTTTCTCTTGGAGCGGCTTTGCGTTTAACTCTAGCACTGCCAGATGTATTATGTTTAAATAAACTTGATTTCCTTTCTCGTCAGAGTATTGATCACACAACCTCTATCTACACCAGCATTAACCACTGAACTTGACAGTGACACAAGAAATGGTTGCTTTTGTTTTTTCCACGTGGTCAAAAAAATAATATGCCCCAAACCATTTAACGTGTTATTTTTTGCCTTCTATATGCCCCAGACCTTCTCTTGGGTCTATTCATGATGCACAACTCGGCACCACCTGCCCCTGGCCTGGGACAGGGAATGTGGTGCTCCTGGACCCTTTACCTCTGTACGAAGTGTAGAGGAGTGCTTGCATGAGGCATGGGAAGGTAGTTCAGAAATGAGATGAAATCTGATATCTGCTGTCTCTCCCCTTGCTCTGTTGGAAGGGGTTAGATCTCACCCCTTGATTATGATTTGTCTTGGAAAGCACTCATTTTAACTGTTTGCATGCAGAACTGTGTTACACTTCCAGCTCACCAAAGTCCTTACCCCAAAGGTCAGCCAGCACTGGCATGCCATCGCGCCAGCCTGAACATGCCCATTTAATGCCCATCATGTGTTACTCCAAAAAAGACACCCAATTCCCAGCCAGGTCACCCGACCCCCGCTGGGCAACTTGCCTCCTGGCAATTACAGTCTCGAAATCTCCCAGTAAAAGGCACAGAACTGCTGTGTAAACCTCAATATAAGCTATCTGTGTCACATTTAAGCCCCACCACGGAGGGTGCAGCATTGCCTACAGGGTCTTCAGGACCCGGAGGTGCGTTCAGAAATCGTGGTTGGACCTGTCAATGCCTGTCCCACAAAGCCAAGCAGCAGGAGCCACCCCCTGGAGGGTGAGTTGGTTGTGTTTGTTGCTGAGCCTGAGACGTGTGATTTCAGGAATATGTTTGAGGGGGTTCTCCCACGTTGCATGCAGGGTGTGAAGCCCTGGGGTGCTGCAACACCTGCAGCAAAGCATCCAGGAGCGTGTAAGCAAGTGATACCTGGCACTTAGCAAACAAGTGCACTGAAGGCAGAATGACATCCATGCTCTGCTGTTTCCTGGGGTGGATATGTCTGGCATCTCAGCAGCTGAATCTGTTCCCATCTGCATATGGAATTTCATGAGCAGCGAGGTACAGACAAGCCCGTGATTTTCCTCATCTGTCCTGCTGAGTACCTGACCCACCGAGTCACGGCTTGTCTCTGGGATCCAGTAATTTTAAACAGCAGTAAGAAGCAAGTGATCATCTCAATTTCAGAACAAATTCTTTAAAACTTGCTTGAGGTTCATGCTCCAAATCAAAGAAAGTATTTAAACCTGGCAAGAAAGGACAAGAAACCTTTCTCTAAGAAGCAGAAAAATGACAAAACTTTAACTTACTCTGGACTGCTGGCTGTGTATCTCAGAGAAACACCAGGATCCTGAGCCCTTCAGGGATGGCAGTTAAATCACACTGTATTTCTGACTGGTTTTTCCTCATAAATAGAGGACAGGCCACTTAAGGGAGTAAGGTAAGGAAACAGGGTAATGCCTCAGCATGCTCACCTCCAGCAACCCAGGCAGGCATGCAGGACTTTTTGGGACAGTGGGACTAGGAGCCTGGTGAGGCTGTGCTGGGCCTGGTGAGCATAAGGAACCATTCTCTGCTCTATTATGGGCTTGAGACAGCACCAGCAGAACATCAGGTCCTGGGGGACTCATGGGTAAAGACCAAGCTGACAGGGGGTGAAAAAGATGGTTTGCTGCATTTCTCCTTCCTGAAAGAAGCGGCAGGAGTGCAAGTATCCTTTCATTCATCAGCTGGAAGCCAGCAATGGCAAAAGGGGGCTGACAAGGGAATGGGACACGTAAATGAGGAGGTACAAGTTGTCTGGAGAGAGTCAAAAAACCCGCCTGCACACTCCTAGGGAGGGACAGTACCTACCTGAGGTTGGCGTTGGCTCTCATCAGCCAGCACAGTGACTGCTGGACAGCCTCTGCTGCCTGCTTGTGCCACCTCTGCCGGGGCTCGTGCCTCTCCCTTCTCCTAAAGCACTGTCACAGTATTTTGTTTGTCACTTATACTGTACTTGTACATCATTGCACTGATACTGCCTGTGGCCTCCCTATTCTTGGCAGCTGAAGAACTTGATGGCAATTGAAAGGACTTTTCCTTTTAGCTCATTTAGTTGAAGCTCTGTGTTTTGTCTCGCTGCAGGCATTTAAGCCCCAGCAGAGTCAGCCTGGGCTGGGCTTCTCCAGCTGCCCCTGTGGCTGCTGAGCTGCTGAATAAGAGCATCCAGGTACCCAGGCTCCCAAAAGGCCGAGTGCTACTGTAGCAAAATGCCTCAGAATCTGTACTCCTTGTTTTCCCTCTTTCTTTGGTGGATACTCAAGAACTTTTTCCTGATACGGGTTTTGCATGAATTTCCATTCATGTGATCAAATTGACAGCTACATCTTCTGTATAATCAAATGAAATCTTGTGTGGTATAATTTACTGTGAGTGTAATGGACAAGTAGTCAATGTTATCCTCTTTTACCCCATTAAAAATATTAAGAAAAACACCACCCTCTAAGTAATGTGGAAACTGTAACCAAAACTTTTACAGGCCCTTATGGCCACTCCTTCATGTTATCAGAATGGTTTGATTGGAAGGGACCTTGAAGATCATCTAGTTCCAACCCTCCTGCCATGGACTGGGACAACTTTCACTAGGTCAGGTTGCTCAGAGCCCCCTCCAACCTGGCCTTGTGCACTTCCCAGGACAGAGCATCCACACCTTTTCTCTTCCTGTGTCTCATCACTTTCATAGTGAAAAATTTCCTCCTAATATCTAACATAAACCACTTTCAGTTTAAAACCATCCCTCCTTGTGCTGTCTCTACAGACCTTGATAAAAAGTCCCTCTCCATCTTTCCTACGAGCTCCCTTTAGGTACTGAAGGGCCACAATAGGGTCTCCCCAGAACTTTCTCTTCCCAGGCTGAACAACTTCTCAGCCTGCCTTCACTGGAGACGTGCTTCAGCACTCTGATATCTCTGTGGCCCAAAAGTCTTCCCAACCTTTCTGCAACAAGAAAATACTCCTCTAAACACTCTGTTCCGTACACATCTTCATTTGACATAAGGTGTGGCTCTTTGGTAGTTCTGCTACAAGACCAGTAATACCATTTGGTGCTGTGGGTGTCTGCCAGGGTGTGAGCTTTCTGTGTAGGTGCCATTTCTTACAGGCAGCTTAACTTAAAAATGAAATTTTTAAAGCCCTTGTAATTTGCAAATGAGGCACAGTATTAATAAAGTGACTAGGCAGACCCTCAGCCTTGGGGGGAAAAAAGTTTTAAAGCAGAGGTAGTAAATCCTTATCCTTGATTTTGAAAAACAAGAATTTTGGGGAGAAGTGTCTCTATATGTAGATGCTTACTTTTGGAAGCAGCTGGCCAAACCAGTAAGTGTGAGGCCAGAAGAGCTGTAGGAAATTCCTTATTCCTTGTCTGAATAGGAGCCCAATTAACTGTTTTTGTGGAAAGCTCATAGGCTCTTTCCTGTGCCCAAATGTGTGCTTCTGCTGCATCACCTCTCAGCCACAGAGACCTCAAGATAACATTTAAACTGGGGGGCAGTGGTGGGGACTGTGGGGGAAAATCCTGAGCACAAGAAGCAGCATGCGGGAACCTCCCTATCAGCTGGGAAAGGAGACAGTAGGTGGCAGTTCCAGAGTTTTCCTCTGGATTCAGCAGTAGTGTTATTCTTAGCTAGAGGCGGAAATTATAAGATTGGCAGGGATGGAAAGGATTAGCTTAAACATGATATCATTCTATACTCTAAGAAAAACCTAGTGAGAATATATGCTAATGTTTTACATAACTTTTTAGACAAAACTAATGGATTTCCAGATATAGTGCCCACCATCTGGTTATTTAATCTGAGAAGGAAATACTCTGCTGTACTTGTGAATAGTTCCCAAGTTTGGTTTTGCATCATGAGACCTGATGCAGTCTCTGACTCTGATCTTCACATCATCTCAACTCTTTTCTGGGAGCCAAATAAACCCACCCCATAAAGCACCGAGCCCAGCCATGTGAGGTTTGGACTGTGTCAGTACCTTCCTGGTTGCTTCACAGCCTGGCTCTCTTTAGCCGCTGCACCTTATTGAAAGCAGCCATGCCTGGGGACGGCAGCTGCCATTTACATGTGTTGGAGGTTATTTCCAGGACCGTTCAGCCTCATGGTGAAAGCTCCCTGAAGAAAGTTAGGGGAAACCCACTTGCTCTGCACAAGTTGCGTCTCAGTGTTGAGGGCGCAGCAGCCTCGTGCTTAGCGCCTCAGCTGACACACGAGCTTGACAAACCCATGACTAATGAGGGCTGACGTCGCTGAGGCTTCCCACTGTTGCACTTATCCTAGGGCCAAAACGGAGCTTTTAACTGTTTAAATTGCCGAGCGGGGGCCGCCAGCGCCCTCCCGCAGGAAGGGCCAGGCTGCTCTCCACTCCCCACAGGCCAGGCAGGGAGGCCTGCTGTGCACAAACATCTGCTGTTGCCGAGGATATCAAAAGCCCTACCAGAAGAGCTTCGTTAAAGTATAAACCTAAACTTTGTCCTCTGCAGCGCAGGTCAAAGTACCCAATAACTATCTGAGGTATGTGCCAGAAGTGCCATTCAACACCTCGTACACCCAGCCACTTAATTTCTAAACGTCCCCCGCCTTTTCATGTTGCCTTTTTTATTGTGCTTTAAACTTTCTTGTATTTGTAGAGTGACAGCATGGAAGCCAGCGTACCTCACCTGACCAAGTTTTAGTCATAAGATCGCAGTCCTAATTGTTAACAGAGATCAAAAGAACAAAACACCATGACATCTTACTGAAGGGTATATAAAAACAGACTGTATCAAGCTTTCATTAAAAAAAAAACCCACCTTACTGTCCACTAATTATCATCTCGATAAATGGGTAAATCTGAAAGCTTTTTGTGATTAAAATGCCCTAAATTAACCTTTGAAATGAGGTATACAGCTGAAAGTTTATTTTTATTTTTAAATGTTTCCTCAACAAAAATACATCCGAACAATATTTTTAATTAAAAAAGTGATAAAAATGTTTGGAATTTCTTAATTTATAACTATGGACACAAACCACTGAATACGTTTATTAAGAAGAAAGGTAACAAATAGTAATTGTTGCTAGCAGGTATTTGAAACGGAAAAGCTCCCTCCCCATTCTTTAGGCCTCAGCAATCTTCCTCATTGTGAGTTTTTCATGGAGTTGTATCCAGAAGGTGGATTTCTCTACTCTCCAGCTGACAGATTCATTTGAGACTGGTGCCAGCAGCAGACGTGGCCCTCAGCGAGACCAGAACTGCCCCACTGCCACAGAGGCAGGAGAGAAATCTTGTAGGCAGTGAAAGGGCAAAGACTCATTTTTATTACACCCTTTATGATAATTATTAAAAGCCTCAATGAAATCTATATCCTACAGTAAATCTGGGTAATGAGCAACAGTAGTGTTTGAGAGAATTATCTTTCTCACTCACTGCCCATGCTGAAGTTCAACCTCAGCTGGGAGCTCAGCCCCACAGAGCTGCTCCTTAATCCCCCCAGAGAGAACTGGAAAGTGAGAAGACTCGGGGGCTGAGATCAAGACAGGCAATAGGTTAAAGCAAAAGCTGTGCACACAAGCAAAGCCAAACAAGGAATCCATTCACCACTTCCCATGGGCAGGCCGGTGGTCAGACCTCCCCAGGAAAGCTGGGATGACAATGAGTTTGGGAAGACAAATACCACCACTCTGAACATCTCCCCCTCTTTGTCCTTCTTCCCCCAGCTCTGCATGCTGCGCATGACACCCTCTTGGGGCAGTTGGAGCCAGCTATCCCAGATCTGCAGCCCTGGACTCCTCACGCTGGGAGTCTTCTGGGAGGAGAGGCAGAAGAAGCCTTGTTTCTGTGCAAGTCCTGCTCAGCAATAATGAAACATCCACGTGTTAGCACCAGTTTCCAGCACAAATCCAAACCACAGCCCCACTCCAGCAACTCTGAAGAAAATGAACTCACTCCCAGCCAAACCCAGCACACCTGAAAACTTTTTGGCTGCTGGAGATGAAGAGTCACATCTGGCACAACCTCCACAGTTTGGCACAAGCAAATTCCAAAGTGCAGTACACATTCCTGTGCTGTGCTGCAGTTATGGCAAGAAGCTTACTGTGCTCAGCTCTGTCGGCAGTGACTAATTCTGGCTTGGGCCAAACAATAATTTGGAAATAACAGTGTGAGCAGTGCAGACTTCCAAAGGACAAAGATAACAGGGTATAACCTCTAACTGCTAAAAACAGTCTCTTCATTACTATCTCATTCCAGTAATGAAAAAGCTGTTCAGATACTTCAGGTGTTATCTGGAGCTAAGAGCCGTTTTCTGTTTAATTTCACCATGTGGTCCACTGATACTACTGATATGAAAATCTTCAAGTTTTAACTACAAATAAATGAGGCTGCAGAATGGTTTCAGTTGATTGTCATCAAGGTCTTGCGAAAGAAAAGCACAGACTCGCTACATCACTACCCAGATGCTCACAAATTTGTGGGGCATGAATTTGTGCTCTCCACTGAGGGATCTCAGTGCTTTTGAAATAAATCTTTAAGCTCTATAACCTCTCCAGTTGTTTCTACATTGATTTTAACACAAAGACAATAAAGCTGCTTTGTTACAGAACCACACACAAGGAAAATAATTTTGAAAAAAGAAACAAAAATCACAGTTTGTATACAGCTTTAATACAAAAGGTTTATTTTCTCTATTGGTCAAGTTAACTGGTGATAAAAATAGTTAAGAGGGTTTTTTTCTTTTTGGCCTTAAAATTCTGATCTGGTTGCAGCTGTGTTTTAGGGTACAGGTCCCCTGGCAGACAGGGTTGTAGATGGCAATTCCTCACATCCAGGGTTCCCATCCTTCCCAGACTCTGCCAAGAATATTGGGGTCTGTCGCTTGATCGATGAGGCATCTCACTTGGGTCTCCTCTGAAAGTCCATCCTCTGGCTCTTTGGCTCTGATATCATGACTAGAGTTACCACGAGCCACAGCTGCAAAATCATTATAAGCAGGCGACTTCTCATGGCCCAGGCGCAGCTCATCACTGAAATTGAGAACACGAAAATAAGCTCTCACTAAAAGAAACAAGCAAAAAACCTGAGATGGAGTTTTAAATACAAAACAGCACTTGAAAAATAAAGCTTGAATTGAGATCAAGATGTGGAGGCTACCCAAGAGCTGCAGAAGGCTCGGCCAGTGAAGACTGGTGGTTTCAGGGATCCTTTACTAGTGGGTATTTACCATGAATATGCCAATCTTATCAAAGGTGTCTAGCTGAAAGAAGGATGCAGCAGTTCACATCCAAGCTGTTGATGTCTTTACCCGCTCTCCTGATTTGTGTCTATAGCAAGTATTTTGCTGCCTTTTCCAGTTCAGCCTTGACTGCAAAAGGGACTCCTCCCAAGTCCTGCACTTTTCAATATTTGTATGGTTTTAAAACAGGCTTGCTTTCTTTGCTTTTCTGTCTTTCCCCTGATTAATCCAAAATGACTTTTTAAGAGAGGATGAAGGGATTAATTGTACTTTTAACTGAACTTAAAAGACATTCTGGCTTGAGCCAGACTTGACTAGACTGACATAAATAACCTGAGAATACCACCAGATTTGAATTTGATGTTTCTCTTAAGCAGCTTTCCTCCATGCCTCCCCTACAGCTGGGACATTTCAAGCAATCCTCCATCAGAAGCATATATTAATTTAAATATTATCCCTACCCTAAAAGCAGTGGAGACAAATACAAAGAACAGTAGGACTGAGGAGTATGAGATTAAGCAGCCTGACGGGGAGGGGAGGCATGTGTTGCCAGGAGCCATAAAACTGCTCAGAAGGCCTGAGCTGGAGCAGGAAAACTCGCAGGGAGATATCTGGTGTTATGGCTGGCAGGGTGATTCACAGAGCTTGTACGTGGACCAAAATGATTCTGACAGAAGGTTTGCTGAAATTTTGCCCTGTCTGTCTCTTCCCTTTTCCTAGCCTCCATTCTACCCAAAGGGAACAAAATCTGACACAGGAGCCTTCCGAAGTTCTCAGTGGAGCAGTTTAAAGCAAAAGGAGAACATCTTACCAAGTGATTATTGCTGGATTAGCACCTGTAAGCTTTCTTCTGACATAGCTGACCTTTTGCAAAGGGTACCAGTTTACTTCAGATGTGTTTATTTCCTTAATCCATGTGCCTCCTTTTTTCAGCTGTCTTTGTTCAAAGTTCTAAGGAGAAAACATATTTGTCCTATTTACCATAAATCACACACTTGAAAAAGGCTTTTAAGCCGCAGATCATAGCAAGTCAAGCCAATATCTTAACTGCAGATGCAGTGGAGGACAAAGCAGTGAGATAATATCTAACTTGCCTATGACTTTAATTTGCAACTGGTTTCTGAAGTGCAACTAGTTTCAGATTTTTTTTCTCTGTAACTATTAGTTTGATACAGTGCTGTTATGCAAATCTAAGAGCTTGAATGCAAAAAGTTGCAAATATTTATGCTGGTGCCATAAGTGGCATAATGTGATCAAGAGTTATTAATGTCTTTAGGATTATCATGAAAGATAAAGAACAGGACACTGATAAAACAGATGTATGCTGCTATTTTTTGTGCATCAATATAGAATTCTGTCATTTTAAATACTTTTAAGTTCAGTTTCTCTGAGAACTTAATAAAATAAAGAAAGATAAAAGGAGTATTGAGAGTGAGCCTCAAGGAATACTTCCTTCTTCATCAGTTTTATTTTTATTACACTTTAGGAGTTTTCACTTGAAAAATCAAAGAGTACAAAACCCCACCTTCCAGTCCAAAGAAGGCTCTTTTACAAACACATCCATGGTGCTGATGAGGAGGTCTGGATCTGAACGATAAGCCCTCAGGGCATGCACCATCACGCTGTAAATGAGTCCCCACTCTTTTACTGGCATCATCAGATTAATGAACTGGCGAGTCAGGCGAAAGGGCATCAACTCTGGCACACTCAAAAACTAGCCAAGGGGAAGGACAGCCAAAAGAAAACAAGAAGTAAGAAGCCTTGAAACTGAAGGATTAGATGGGAATATTTTACTCTTTTTAAGCCTTGAAACCCTCTTTGTCACTTCACTGAAAATAACGTGCAAAAGTAGAACTGAACCAAGTTGTGACATCAAAGCTCTAGTCATGAGTATTGAGTGACAGTCGTTGAAACCACGGCTGAACTATGTAAAACATAACCATATTGACTCTGTGGAGTTCCATAGCTCACTGCTTGTCTGAGAATATCTGGATTTAGATATTTTATTCAATTGACTAGAAATAACATGTAAAGATAATTTTGCACCAGAACAACGGCAACTGAAGAGCACCAAATTTAGTACTGAGAGCACACTTGTAATCGCACGTAACAAATGCAAAAGCTATTAACAAATTAGTTGGAAACAAAATACCTGTGTGGCTGCACCAAAAGCGTATCCAAAATCTATTCCCACCATGCCACCTGTCTCCTTGTTAATCATGAAGTTGGACAGATGCCGGTCTCCAATCCCAAGTATCCAGTGGCTGATGCACATCAGTGCGTGTGAGCTGGCAAAATGGGAGCGCAGGGCCAGGAAGGCCTCGGGAGATGTGCTCATTTTCACAAAGGCTCGCCTTAACAAAACAGAGCTCACTTGTTGAATGCAGAGAAACACCAACATTTGTTTCACAATGTGCAGCCACCAGCAGCACTTACCGCAGCAGGTCTTCTGGAACGCTGCTCTCCCTGCTTTTAAAGGATGTGACTGCTTCTGTACGGCTGGCATTTCTGCAAAGTAGAAAGAGAAATAAAGGTGGCTGCTGAAATAACAGCCTGCTGGATGCTGGAAGTCAAGATACACTCATGACTGCAGCAGCTTGCGGTACTTACTCCAGTAAACAGTATAGCAAGCCACAAAGGGCTAATCTCCCAAATTGTATCTGATATTAGAAGTGTCCCATCCTCCCTCTTTCTCCCAACAGTTATTTCCAAGTCTGACATTTCTAAATACAAAAGAGTATGTGGTTTTCTGTCTTTTCCTCCAAATTAAGTTGATGGGTTAAGTTTTAATAAAGCAATACAATCATGTTCTTTCTTGGCTGGACAGTCTCTTCCAAGCAGAGAAAGTAAGGCCCCAGTTATATCACTCGGCAGCAGGGTGAGGCTATACTGACACAAGCAAGCAGCGCAGCAGAGGGCATGCAACAGAACTAAAGAACTGGTGCTCAGGGCACTCATGCCATGCAGATTTGGGGAAGGAGGCTTTGTTCTAGCCCATATCCAGGTCTGAATGCTTGTGAGAGCTGAAATGTGCTGGGTGCTTTCCTTCTAGTCTACTTCCCTCTGAAAGGAGCGGAGCTGAGAAACAGAGGACAGCGCTTGGATGCAGCAGACTGAAGATGAGTGGGGGAGACTGGGAATTACTTCAAAAGCACATTCTGGATCTGAATACAAGTATTGATTCAGTTAAATGAGTCCAAGTTTTCCTTTAAAAAGCAAGACACTTGCTTAAGCAGGTTATGAGCTTATAAAAAACGCTCTGGACACTTCACTTTACCACCCACGGCGCTAGATCTAGGTAGGTGTGGCAATTCCTCTGAGAGGATGCTCAAGTCGGGACTTAAACCATCAAATATTCTTAAATTCTCAGTGTATCATGGTGATTTTCTCTGTCCAACTCCAGCAGATGCTTGGGCTCTGAGGCAGCCTACCTAACTGCATAATCAGGAACAAGACACCTAGAAAATAAAGTTGAAGAGCAGCATCTGCTTCTAGACACTTTCTAAAGGAAGTGAGCAAGCTTCTGGAAGCATTCCTGTACTCTGGTAGGATTTTTGGCAAGAGGAATTTTGCAGAGCATCTCCAGGAAGACAAAGCAGTAAAATGAGCAAAAATCAGATCTAGTCATCATATTATAATGCAGATCATACTTTTTTCCTGGAATTTCTGTATCTCTGCATGTGTGCACACTCTAGCTTCTGTATTTCACATGCAGTCCTCTTTTGAAACCTACCTGTACATAGCATGGTATCGAGAGATGATGCCCTGTGCTTTCCCACCCATCCTGGACAGCCACTCAGAATAGGTAGCACGAGGTCCTCTTGGGCTAGGGACAAAAACAGAAGGAAAGCACCAATGATTTCCCTGGATGATCTGACCACTCTCTATTTGATTACACACAGGCTGTGTGTTGTTCTGACCCATGAGATTTTTACGTAAAGGAAAAGTCAGAAAGCTACAGCCTATACTAATTTTAGCCTTGTTGAAGTGAAGTTTATGCAGAGTATAGGGTGATCCATTCATCTCTTTTGCCCCAGCTTTGAACACACTTCAGTCATATCTGACAGAAGATTACACATCTCAAAGGTGTTAATCTGTCACTAGGTACTGTGAGTACCTCCAGAACAAAGGTCCCAAATAATTTCTGTGGGGAGGGAAAGGTGTTTTTGACAGTTTTGTAGCCTTTGAGAAGCATGATGTTGTCCACCACAGTACATGCTTTCCTTTGTCCTTCCCAATGGGCAGGGAATGCAGGAAGGCAGTTCGGTATCTCCTCACTGTGCACAAGAGAGGAGGAATGGGTGCATGAGCTTATGTATTAATCCATAAGAAGCCAGTGTTCATTAGTTGCACTGCTTATGAAATAATTTGATATTTTTCTCTCATCTTAACTAAATACATCAGACTTTCAACTTCTGTTCCAGAGAGGCAGCAACTTAGCATAGCAGCCACCTTCTCTCTTCCTTCCAAAGCATGCTTTGAGATAGAGAATGCCATTTCCATTTAAGAAGCTTTTATCAGTTACAGACTGTAGCCCATCACTTTGGGATAAAGAAAAGGATTTCAAAAATTCAGAAAGTTGTTTCTCCCACCCCAGCAAAAATTTTTCTTTGTGAGTGCTGTCACTTAACCATAGCTCAATATAAAATGTCTTAATTGAATAACATATGGGAAAATATTAAAGTCTATGTACACAATAAAGGAAAGTTTGGTGTTTTTTTAATAAATTATGACCTGCTTTTAGAAAGACACTGATCTTCTACGCTGAGCATATTATAAATTTCCTCCCCTCACGAGATGGTTCCATGTGAGTCTTCCTTCACTTTCACTCAGTGAATTGAGATCAACACAATACCACTGCTGTTCACAACAGTGAATCAGACAGCAGCAATGCAGCCACTCTAGTAGTTCCTAAACTGCTCACAAATCAAACAGCCGTAGAAATAAAGACTCTTTGGAGTCCAACCTCCACGCTGGAGTTTCATCCAACCTACCCTATAAATGTTAACTAGTAAAAATAAATGGTGACAACAACACTCAGACAAACCCAAACAAAGATTATGTAACTAAGAACCACATATGTAAATTAAACCACATTTGTAAATTCCAGGACAGAAGTAGGCTGAAATGCCAGAATTAAATCAATTTTACAGATATTCAAGTTCCAATTACAATCACGAGAAAGCAATATAATTTATTCAATCCCAGAATTTGTATCAAGTCAGAGAAAGAGCTCTGTTACAGTTGTGTTCTGTGCATTTGTTGCCAATTTCCAACCCCCATCAGTGACTCACTGCTGAACCCAGCTCTGTCTCTACTCCTCTCCCCTGCCCCCCACTGACCTAAGTCCACTTCCTGCCTGATCAAATCAAGAGATCAAAATCCTCTGCTTGTAAAATCAATCTGCTGATAAGGAAATGGTGATGATAGTGACGTCACACATGATTATAATTATAAGCCTCTTGTTTAAACAAGCTGGGTGGAGGATATTCCAGCTACAATGGCACTCATTAAACAAACGGCTGCCAATTACTAATTTGGGTCAGGAAGTACAAACTGCCTCCTTGCTTGTAAGTGCTTTTCTTTTATTCTTTAATTAAAAAAAAGAAAAAAAGAAAAAGAAAATTCTACCACAAGACTGTCAGTTATCCAAAACCCCATTAGTAGTGGTCTCTAATAGAGCAGAAAGCTAAACCGAGCATCACCTGCAATAGCTGATATCCTCCTCTTCAGACATGCTATTTTTAAGGAATTCTTTTAAGGTACAAGTATTTTCCAGCCATTTGATGAGTCCCAGTCTGGAACAAAGTAAGTCAGAGATAAGATGTAGCTCAGAGCTGAACTTCAGCAGAACACTGCAAATGGGAAGCAACACATTCTAACACTAGTTAAAATAAAGTTAAAAGCTACCAATTTAAATACATTCTGAAAAACAGCTTCCAGACAAAGCAATTTCAATGTTGTTTAAAAAGAAAAGGAAAAAAATAAATTAAGCCAAGGCACAAAACACTCTCAATCTGAAACTGGCACACAAAATTCTCACTGTCCAACATCCCAAAAGTAATAGATGTTAACAATAAGGATTTCTGTCCCTTAAAGATAAATGCCTACCTTGTTGTCATGGGGATGACCTGGTAAGTTTTTAACTGCATATTTCTTTGGCTACATGTAGCATCTTGTGAAAGGATAATGTTCATTACATCAAACAGCTGCTCAATGCGTTGGTCTTGTCGAAGGTCTTCACCACCTTTGACAAGAAAAGGATACTCCTGCTCATCGCTGCCTCGGATTGTTATACGTTTTGGCTTCCTCATGGACTCCATCACACTTATCTTGGATAAAGACAGGAAAAATATTCGTGACAGAAGACTCAGTCTTACAGAATCATCACTGGAATTAAGCGTATGTAACATTCCTACATGACACAATCAAGTTACTCAATTATAACAGAAAAACAAATGCCCACTTGCAGCCCTTCCTTTGTACACTGCAAGAAGTGTAAATAAGCAATGACCCTGCGACTACCAAATTCTTCAAATGGTATATGGACACAGATTTATACCACAAAGCATTTTGACTCAATCTTGAAAACATACCCGTTCATCAAATCCAGAGATTTTTGCATGGTACTCTGGAAGTGGTTTCCCTTTTCCATCATACTGACCTGAAGTGGTAGTGGAAAAAAAATATCAGTACATAGCCTGATGTTATTTTAAAGTGTGTTTAACACCAGAACACATATCCAAATGTTTTGTCAAACTGGTAGAATGACAACTATGAAGAAAATACTATTAAATGCATAAAAAAGATCCAACATGCACATAGTATGATTTTATCTGTGAATTACTGATACCCTTTCCTTGTCTAGCTGTTAGAATCAAGCTCTTGATGGTTTCAGAAGACACAACCTTTTTTGAACTAGATTTAAACAGGTATTAGATTTATGTATCAGACTTCCTGGAGTCAGACCTTTAGAAAATTATAGATCAGTTTCCTGGAGTCAGGCCTTTAGAAAAATACTAAATTCTTAGGTAAGAGATACAAGCTTAGATACAATTTTAAAAAACAGGACTACAGCTCAAGAACAGATTTAACAGACAATGAGTGAACAGAATCATTTCAAGTAAGGCCAAATAAGGCTAAAGGCCAGAAAGACGGGTCATATAGCCAATACAAGAAATAAAGCTCAAGAGCAACTTTCTTGTGAGGGACAATTCACTATCAACACTGAAGGGGAACTTACCAGGAACCTCTAGTTCATTCCTCAAGAACTCAGCTTTGAATTCACTCATCCATGGTGAACATTCTTTGAGGTTCCCAGGTTCTTTATGGGTTTTGTTCATTTTTGAGTGGAGAGAAGTTGCAATCTCATTGAAGTCACTAGTCTTCATATCCAACAGCTCCGAACCACCTCGACCAAAATGCTGATCCAGGTCCTTCCCAAAAGCCTAACAATCATTTATAGAAAGGAATCCTGTTTACACAGTGCTAGAAACTACCCAAGAGCACCAAAAGGGTACCTTCCTATCTATAAACACAGCTTGTTTAGATATCAGGAAGAAATTCTTAATATAAACCAGAACAGGTTGCCTAGAGAAGCTGTGGATGCCCCATCCCTTGGAGTGTTCAGGGCCAGGTTGGATGGGGCCCTGAGCAACCTGGTCTAGCAGGAGGTGCCCCCGTCCATGGCAAGGGGGTTAGAACCAGATGGTCTTCAAGGTCCCTTCCAATCCAAATCATTCTGTGACTCTATAAAATGTTTTACATGTTTTATTTGCTATCAGATTTATTATTCATGGATCTGTTACTGCCTAGCAATAATTTTGGACATAAGATGTATAAACCCATATTTTAAAGTATTTTAAATATCCTGATAAAGGAAAAGAGCAAAGTTTTTGACATGGATCCATTTAATGAACAAAGTAAGTATTATCTACAAATAGTTAACTGAGTTGACTTCCTGTGTTCATAATTCAAGGTTCTGGTAAAACCAAATGTTCCTTCTTGGACCAGGTATTAATGGTTTGGAAAGATTTTTTTTTAATGCCTGATCATTTTTCTACCAAGCTGTGAAGCCACAGTTATTTCACTGTAGTAAGTGAAAATTAAAAAAACCCATTAACCTTTTGAGGAGACTGCTACAGTCAACAACATCTGTATCACTAAATCTATTTCCAGATTATGAACCTGAAGTACTCCATATAGTAGAGCAATTTTATGTGTCAGTTAAGAGAGACAACTTGTTTTTTCCCCAGCAAGGACACTAGAAATGATACGGTTATCCTCACAGCACACTTCGTTTCTTCATAATAATGCATCTTGAAAGCAAAGAATTCAGAGCCTGTGCACCATCACCTTGACTCTCTTCTGCAACTAGTCTCTGCTCTCCCTCTTCCCTTTAACAGAGGGGAACAACCCTGATATCCCTCTCCAGCATCTCCCTTGCTCTTCTCTCTGTATCCTTTACTACTGCACATTTCAGCGTTTTAAAGAGCCATGGATTTTTCTTGTATGTGTCGGCACCCAAATAATGCAAACAGCCTTTGTGCTTTTGCCTGCTATGTCCCTTGATGTGCATGTGCCCCTATAGCTGCTCCCCTCTCCCTACCCCCACCCCTGACAACGGCACATCCTGCACATTCTTATCCCCCACTCTCGAGTTTAAAGTCATTATCATCAAAGACCCATCTTATCTCACAGCAACACACTCAGAGGGCCGCTGTGCCCCTAAACTCCCAATTACCCTTTCTTCTTCATTATCACCTCACCTCCTCCCGACTCCACCTTACTCTCATCCTCCACCTTTCCACTCATGGGGAAGGAATCTCCCTACAGACACGCAGGTTAGTTTATCTAATGCTAATGTGACATAAGGATGGCCACAATGGGAGAGAGCTGGATGCACCCCGCCCTGGCCACAGGGCTCTGCACATACACTACAAGCATAAAGTCAGAATGCTCCTTCCACCAGGAGTTTCTACTTGCCTGGTCTCAGCAATTTGCAGCTCAGGGATTCCTGGTCCCAGGAGTGTGCATTTGTATGTAAATGCTCTCAAAGCACTGCCCCCTCTCTGTGCTATTGCCTGTTTGCTATTTGAACCCATGAAAGAACCTAATACCCTGTAGCAGGAGTTCAGCACCTAAGTGTGCACTGAATGTGTGGAAACACTGCTCACTTGTCTGAACCTGCCACTTCCATGGAGTATTTACTTCATGTTTGGCACTCCTGATAGAATCATAGAATTGCTAGGATTGGAAAAGACCTTTAAGTTCACAAAGTCCAACCACAGAACTGATGTTAAGAGCTTTATTGTATCTGGCATCATTGCATCTTTTCCAACTGGAGGAATGCTAAAGTTGCTTGTGCAGTGGTTACTCTGTACCTCTGATTGTTCTTGCCACTTTGAACCTCATCCAATTTTACTATATCTATGCTGAGAATACTGCAGACAAGGATTATAATGTTCAAGAAGCAAGAGTCAGAGAAGGCTGCTATGCCAATGTACAAATTCATGTTTAGTTCTCTATTCTTCATAATGATGAACATTCACTTTTCCTTCTTGACTACCCTTGAGTTTTCACAGCTGATGTCTTCAAAGAACCATCACAAATCAAGATTTCGTTCTTGAACTGTAATAGTCAGCTAAAATTCACAGAATTTGTATATGATACAAGGGTAATTACATTTTCTTGCCACGTGTCATTTCATTTTCTATGCTGATTTTCACCACTTTGGAATTCAGTCAGTTTTGTCTGATTTTAGTTCTTTTCTTTAGTTCTTCATAGCTGTAACTCTTTTGTGCGAGTAACTTGGTATGGGCAGCAAATTTAAGTAGTATAATACAGCGTAACTCCCTAAGGTGCTCATAAATCTTTGGCAGCAGGGAACAAAAAACAAGGCCAGATTCCCACAGATGATTAGAGGCTCAGGTCCTAAGAACCTGGCAACATGCAGGACAGGAAAGGTAGAAGGTGTCTAAGACAGAACACTTATTCCTGCAGGGCAGTTAGAAGTGGAAAGTGAACTAGGTTAAGTTCATGGCTTCTAGCAAAGAAATCCCAGTCCTGTACTCCTGACTAGATCAAGTCTCATCAAGTCCTCCAGCACCTGTAAAAGCTGTGATCTGGTTCCCTCTTTTGCCTTTCTATTGCCTTCTAGAGAAGCCATGATGCCAGCACTACTCAGTAATCACATATACCTGAATAAACTTTTTCCTCATCAATCCAAGGCCAGGAGCCTCCAAATTTCCCAGATTCTTGTACATTCCTTCATACATTTCCTTAAGCTTCTTTTTGTTTCTCTGAGGTTTTGACAATTCGTTTCTGACATCCTCAGCCCAATCCTGCAGAGAGAGGGAAACAAACGAGTACTGAGAAAAGATTTATTGACCGTCACTCTTCAGATTGCATCGGGCTTACTGTATGTATTAATAGTCAACTATTACATGTCTTGTGACAAAAAAAAAGAGAACCAAAAGACTACGGTGTCACCCTGATTTGTCAGCCTTCTGGTGTGCCTCACAGTTTTCAGGTATTTTCATAGTTCTTAGCTTTCTCACACACGGGTGTTATAAATAGAAGCAATGTTTTTGTTAAGACAAAGTTAGTTTACATTCCTCCTCCCAGAGGAATGGACAGCTGATGGACAGTTGTCTTGACCAATGGGATGGGAGAGGTGTCAACCTTCTCCTCCAATCCCTGGTCTGTGTAGAAATACTATAAAAATGGTGTCAGATGTTGTAATAGATAGTTCATACTTTTCATCAGACAGTGTGCATGCGTGTGTGATTGTGCGTCCAACAGCGACACTACAGAAATATTTTCCTTTCATTCAGTGTCTTGATAAAATGTTCCTACTTTTTTATGATAATTATGTTTACTACCATAGTGTTTAGTGCTAAGAAAGCCTCTGGGCGGCCAGGATTGGCACCAAACACAAGACTAGAGTCCTTTGGACAAACAAGTCAGAACATAGACAGGGATGCCCAGCAGGGAAAAGGCACAAGAATGCAAGTAGTTGAACACAAATAGTCCAAAATTATAAAGATGGCCACAAATTGATAAATCTGTAAGAGTTTCAGAATGATTAAGGAAGACTGACTGTGGGGCAGGGCACAGACCCTGAAGGGGAAAGCTGAAAAGGGCTGGAGCAGAACTTCCAGCTGGCACAAGGGAGGGAGGAAAGGCTGGAGCTTTTCATCACCAGTGAAAGCTGCTGGCAGCGCCCCGACATCATCATCATCATGAGTTGGTGCTGGGTTGAACCACTTCCTGTGGCTGTGGCGCCAACTGAACTGTGTCAGGCTCCACCCAGCACTTGCTCTTCTGAGCAGAGGGAGACGAATGAAGGGGAAGAGAGAAAAAATACACTTTACCTTAAAAATCATTACAGGATTAGAAAGCTGCTCCAGGGAGCAAACAAAATCTTGAACTACTCCTCCTCTATCCAATTTATTCTTGATCCTTTGAAAGAAGAGAAAAATGCATCACACTGCAACAGGAACTACCATCACCACCTCACCTGCAGGTAAGCAATGACCTAGACTGTCTGCTATATACAAGAATCTGGTAAAATAATTCAGGTGTAAGTCGGTAAGACTCCCTTGGAATTCCCTCTTGGGCTGCATGACTGTTTATATGTTGACTAAACATGCCACACAACTCCCAGTTTTTAAATTATATGTCCCACTACGAAAATGGGAACTTGGTGGGTGAGTGGAAAGCATGCTTGAAACAGCACACAGGCATTGACCAGACTATACACCCTGTCATGACAGTTACTGAAAGGTGATACTGTCTGTGAAACACATGACTTTGTACTTCTATTTTAAGCAGAAATTAATTCAGCAGAAGTATCAAATTTGAGAAAAAGGCAAAAAGACACAGAATTTTAAGAATGGTTCTACAGCATTGTGTGATAGAAACTGATTTTTGCCTGGGGATTAACTCAAGTGTTACAGCATGCCAAAAGAGACAAGGGAAGGCTTATAAGAGAAGCTGCATGTTGCACACTGAGTAAGTAGAGAACACAACAGCCAAGAGCTGTCATTCCCAAGATATCATGCATCCATTTCACTGCCCTCTCTGAAGTCTGGTATGAGCATCTATTCTATTTAAACATAGCTGCTTCCTCTTGGTATTGGAAAGATCATAAATGTTCAATACCACAGAATTACAAAGAAAAAGGGGTTGTCTGTCTCAAAAAGGGGTCTTTTTGTTTTATCTTGGGAAAACTTTTAACTTTCAAAAGCCTGGGGACTACATGTAGCCAATACTTCATAAAGTTTCATGCCACCACCCTGAGTATGTCTGACAGAGCTGATGTATTGCACTTCTCTGTGCTTAAATGAAAACTCAAGACTACCCTCTAATATTTCTCGTGCTTGCTAAAGAAAAGGGTTTGCGTAGGAAAAATAAATGAATCTGTCCACTCCTGAATAAAAAACATACAAAAGAACTACTCCAATTGCAAATTCACCTTTCTACAAACTCCCTGTTCTTGCAGCCAGCTGCAGTATCTTTGAAGCAGTAACTTTCACTGCTGATCATGAAAGGGTAGATGAGTGCCTGGGGATAGGTATTTGCAATCTCTTCAACGGTATGTTGTACAGCTACTGCTTCATCCTTGTCAAGTAGTGCCATCATCTGGCTAATCCAACCAATGAACTGCCAACATGGAACAGAAGAAAGCTGCAAAAACACAGACACTACTTTAATCTTTGGTCCTCTTCAAAAATACCAAACATAACAAAAAACCAAAACTGCTCCGTAGTGCAGCCTGACAGAGAAACATGAAAAGGAAACAGAGAATGTCAACTAGGTGTGCAACACATCCCCCAATGAAGCACAGATTTAATTACTATCACTACTACTACCACCACCACTGCTGCCTAATAGCTTTTCCATTATAAAGATTTGCAGCCTGTTGATCAATATGAGGCTTTACACTCAAACTTGTGGCTTTTGTCTTTGGATACAATACAATAATTTTTGACCGTCACATACAAACAACTCAAATCTCTGAAGGAATTCAGTTCCAACACCATTGGTTGAAGTTTTGATTTGAGTAAAAAATGCCAGGAAGGAGAAAACTGAAACTCCTATCATAGTTTTTTGTCCTTTGTTCATCTTTAAGCATTTCTAATAGAATTTAAGATCAGATTTCCAGCATTTATTTCACAGAAAGACAGAGGATAGGATAAATAAATGCCTCGTGAACTCCCTTTCTGGGTGAGATTTGTCAGCTGGTGTCAGGTTCTGTTTGAACTATTGGTCTTTCTCTGTGGCCACACCTTGTGCACCTCAGCCATTTCTGCTATTTTGTCAAGTCCTTGGGATAACTAACCCGAGTTTCTGCCTCACTTGAGTTCCTTCTCTGAAAGGGCCTGTTGCACTGGGAGCAGCAGCACAATGACATGGGCTTGAAAAGGCAGGCAGGCCAAGGCAGGAACAGGCATGAGTCACAGAGAAGGTCTCAGCTTATCTGTCCCACGGCAGCAGGGAAAGCTCATGGTATCCTGCCACGGAACAGCAGTGGAAAGACAGGTTGTAGAAGGAAGGAAGGAAGGAAGTGGGAAATACAAAGGAAGACAAAGCTGTAGCAACCTCTGAAGTGAAGAAGGATAGGGAAAGGTGGGAGACATGGAATGAATCTGGAAAAGCTGCTGGCTTCCTGCATACAGGAAACTCAGTCTACAGGAATAAGATGCATTCCTCACCCTAATACTAACAACCTTTCTCAGCCCATTTAGATTGTTCAGAAGAAAAAAAAAAAGACAAAGCATACCACAGTTTTTCTCCAGTAGCTCTCAAACAAACATTTGGAATCAGAATAATGATAAAAAGTTAAATTTCTGAGAAAAAAATTCTGTCCACATGAATTAGACTCAGTAAGTTACAAAAAAGACAAAGAACAATGATGGGATAAAATTTATCTGATTTCCCTGAAGCAAAACTTACCAGTCTAACCTCTCAACGTATCCAACCTCCACCCCCACCTATAAAATTTGATTTACAGCAACATTTGCTGCCAGAAAAATTGAAGCAACTAACCTCTCGTGTCACTAGACCCAGTGTCTCTGCTGGATATCTTTCAATTATTTGGAGCAGTCTAGGAAATCTCAGCCTGGCTTCTCTGGAATTCAGTTTTAAAGCTTTTATCATTTTCTCCACCACAATAGCTGGGAACTGCTGCAGATCCACAGTGTTAATTTCTGCCAAGAGACATTAAACAAGAATTATCAGAAACACCATCACTTATTCCATGTCTTTGATCATCTGAAACATTCATCTTTACAATTTGGTATTCTTTTTCCAAGTGTATTTTGTATTTTTACTTTGTTCTCCTTCCCATCTGTTTGAACTGCACACATCTGCAACACATGTACTTGGGGACTGTAAGGATTAGCTTTATCAGGAAGCTGCATCACTGCTGGTATCTTGCCTGCTTTAAATACAAGGCTGCTGTGGTCTGGGAAGGAACAAGGGAAGCATCTGCTGGATATGATATACTTCTCACAAGTAAGAGCGAGACTACAAGAGATCCACTTGTACCAAAGCTTGAGTAACAGTGGAGGTGAAAACAGGCATACAAATAATGCTGAACTGGAGGTCAAGCTGCTCCATTTAAATTCAAGCTGTGCTGCTCATGGAGATCTCCTGGTATAGCAAAAGCTCACAGAGCACAGATTAATACACCACACAAGCTTAGGGGAAATCCTGACTAACCAAGCAAGCCTTCCTCTTCCCTGCGCAGATACTGGTCACAGAAGCTGATCAAAGTCATATAGGCATCAACAACTCCCACCATGTCCACATGGTCCATGGAGTGGGACTGCACCTCCTCTTCAGACTTCCTCACAGCACAGCTGAAACACTGAAAAGCCTTCTTGTTCAGACCTGCCAGCACCTGAAATTCAACCATAAGAGGAAAAAAACCCACATTGGCAAGTAGCATTGAACAATCCTGTCTTAAACTAAAACTTGCTTCATTGCAAGTCTTGAGCAGATAAAATTTTAACTCTTTTAAGATGTTCTGAGCAGCTGATACAAAGGAAAAGAATTGGGATGTTATTTCTAGCGTTGATTTCCAGAACTTTATTTTCCACAATTTTCAGTGGAAATATACAAACTTAAATAAGTCTTTGGACATGTTAAGTGGAATTTTCATCACTGCAAAAAAGTTAACATTACTGGAGCTTTTGGAAACAGTTAACAGAAAATACAATAAAACTTTCAGGGTTTTTTCCTATTAAGACATATCTACAACATCTGTGTAATAGTTACACTGATGCCTTTTTCCCTATTATAAACATAGTAAAATTCATCATACATTTCTAATGCAGCTCATGCAGTGGGTGACTTGACAGGATTCTTTACAGAATCATAGAAGCATGAAGGTTGAAAGAGACCTTCAAGACCATCTGTCCAACTGCCAACCCAGCACCACCACAATTACCCCTAAACCATATGCAGAAGTGCCACATCCAGATGCCTCTTGAGCACTTCCAGAGATGGTGACTCCACCACTGCCCTGGACAACTTACTCCAATGCCTGACCACTTTTTCATTAACAAAAAAAAAATTCTAATATCCAATGTGAACCTAACTGGCACAACTTAAGGCCATTTCATCTCACCCTCTTATTTGCGATATGGCAGAAGAGACCAACCCTCAGCTCATTACAATCTCCTCTCAAGTGATTGCAGAGAGCAGTAAGGTCCTCCCTGAGCCTCTTCTTCAGGCTAAAAAAATCCCAGTGCTCCCAGCTGTTCCTCAGAGGACATGCTCCAGACCCTTCCTCAGCTCCGTTGCCTGTTTCTGGACTCGCTCCAGCCCCTCAATGTTTTTCTTGTGGTGAGGGGCCCAGAACTGAACAAGGATTCAAGGTCCAGCCTCACCACTGCCAATCACAGCAGGACAATCACTTCCCTGGCCACACTAAATGTAGTAACTGAAATTAAATAGTCAAGTAGGTAGAAGGAGACTACCAGGGTCAGAGTGCTGCTTCATACTAAACTAAACTAAGGTAAAGCTTCTTAATCTTACAGTAATCCCTGGTATGGCAATCTAACTCACCTGACACAGAAGAACTTTTATGCTCATCCTTTAGATTGCCTAAAGAAGAATGTTCTTAAGAATTAACTAATAAATGAAGCTCAAGCTTTTGCTTAAGTTTCTACACACCTGAAAATTTGGAACCTTTTTTGCAGGAATTTCTTCTTGATCTGCTTTACTTTTAACAACCATAAAACACAAATTAAGAACTTTTTTTTTTAATACTAATATGTCTCATATTCCCTGAAATGATCGTGCAAGAAAGACGGAAAGGGACTTTTTAGAAGAGCATGTAGTGACAGGACAAGGAGCAATTGCTTCAAACTGAAAGAGAGTAGGCTTAGATTGGATATTAGGAGGAAGCTCTTTGCTGTGAGGGTGGTGAGCCACTGGACCAGGTTGCCCAGAGAAGTTGTGAATAGCCCATCTTTGGATGTGCTCAAAGACAGGCTGGATGGAGCTCTGAGCAAGCTGGTCTAATGAAAGGTATCCCTCCCTGCCAATGGCAAGGGAGCTGGAACTAGATGATCCTTAAGGACCCTTTCAACCCAAACCATTCTATGATTCTATATAAGGGTCTTCATGGTGGCTTTAGAAATTAGTAGATATAATCCAGCAGTGGTACTTCAAATTCTTAATCCATTTGACAGACAAGAAGGCAATGCCACAGCATGTGGGACAACTGACAGCATATATAGTTTTAGTTGCAGCACAGTCTCCTACTGTATTCTTCAAATGCACACCTACCCAAAACAGGCAACGACAACCTGCATGGGCTCTGCCTTAAAAAATTCCACTTCTTTCTTCCATTAAAACTACTTAGATAAAGTAAGTGTATCAGTATTATAAATATCTCTTTATCAAAGAGAATAGTCTGGGAGCATGAAGTAAGTCACAAATGCCCAGTTGAAATCAAGGCATTCTTTGAGGATCCCAAGCCTTGTCTGGCCACTGTGCATGCAGATGCTGTGACTATTTCTTCCCCCTCCTCTCAAAATGCAGGTACAGAGAAACACAAGAACATTGTCCTATTTAGCAAGGTTAGAGTGATGCAGAACTCCAGGAGAGCAAAACCTGGAAGAAACAGCAATGACAGCCTTTATTTTTTTCCCCTTTCTTTCTCTGTCAGGTGTTGCTGGACAAATCACTGCTAACAGCAGACAGGTTTCACATGCTCTCTATCTATCCATAGCCATCACTACCTACCGAAGTAGTAATTTGTAATAATAATGACACTGAAATCACTAAAAGAGCTTCCCCTCTCATTTACCTTTTTAGGGTTCTCAAGGCTTTCTCCTGATATTAGTGATATCTTTCCAGCCTTTTCTTTCTCAATTTGCTCAAGACATCTTGGATCCTGACTAAGAGCATTGGCCATGATGTGATACGTAGTACCCAAAAGAAGATTCTGGTTTCGGAAGGCCATTATGTTCTTGCTGAGATAGTCAGATTTGCTGTCTTCTGTCAGAATTCAAAAACAAAAGTTGGTAACTGGACAACAAAGCAACTCTGTAAAATAAACAAGGCAAAGCAAAGGTTGTTACCAAGCAGGGAGACGGTTTTCAACACTGAGAGCACACGTTCAGGACAGCTCAGGTTGCGGCTGCTACTGTGAGTGAAGCGGCAGTAGGCGTAATTCCACCTCACCAGCCAGTCCTCCCTCGTTCTGGCTTCTCTGCGCAAGTCTTTCAGGAGCTTCTTGGCCACTGCAAAGCTGTTCTGTATGCAGATGAAGACAATTTTCAGACCATCTATCTGAAGAGGAACTAAAACCTACCCACAACCACATTACGGATGAGAAGATTTAAGTAACTCAAGTAAAGTTACAGTAAAGCAAAGGGATCTTCACTGCTTGCCAGGTCTCATAATCAGAACCATGTTTGTGCTAATGGGGAAGTTTGAATAGCAAAAGAGAAGAACAGAGGTTAAAAAAACTGAGAAAATAATTCCAGCTGCATGGAGCATTTAACTGTTCTGTAGTACAAACACATAATGGAAATGCAACTTGATTTAAGATATCATTAAAAAAATCACTTACGTTTGTGTTTCAATGAGAAGTTTCATAGAAATAACATTAAAGGAAATCTTATTTTTCACTTACTCCTTCAATGTAGTCAACAAAGCAATAATGTTATATTTGCTTATCAGATTGCTTAAAATAAACTCTTGTTAATGCCTGCAGATTTCTGCAGCATCTTGGAAGATGGGAGACCTTGACTTAATTATCTTGTCTCAAGCTTGAAGCACCAAAGGCCCATCATCAAAAAGGCTGTTTCAGTCATTTCAACAGACAGATTAAGCCCAAAATTTCTAAGTCACTTAACTTTAGTTCTTTGTTTGTGTTAACTAACAGCAGTAACGAAAACTGTGGAAAAAAAAAAGAAATTCAGCATTGCTGATTGAAATAAATTATACTAACTCAATCAGAAATTGATTTGTTTTCTTGTACAGAAGAGAGTATTTGTAAATAAGAAGCATAATGCCTGATTGCAAGCATCCCTTCCATTAAAGACTAAAACAGTTCAGATACTTTATCTGCCCTTTAGAATGTCCAAAACCATCTGTGTGGATCAAAGGGGACTTCAGGCACATTTCCAGTAATGACAAATTGTCATCAACTTTGTAATTAACATTTATCCTTTTGTTTTCTTTTATTATGGAACTGAGTTTCTTGAGCTTTCAAAATGTCCTGGACAGCAGGGTCAAAAAGAGACAAGGTTTTCTGCAGCAAAAGGGTACCAAAGACCACCTAAAAGGCTTTTCCAGCTTTTTCTGTGTATTTTCTCAGCAAATTGTAAGCCATCAGACAGTATATTCACCTGTTTTCTGGCACTTTCTATCATCTTCATTTTCATATTAAATTTGCAGCTTTTAATCATTGAGTGAATGTTTTCACTCTGTTGATCCACCTCCATTTGGCCACCGGCACTGTGCTCTCCATCGACCTCCATACTGTCACTGGCCTGATCAGGGGGAAGTTTCTCCTGCAGTTTGTCAAGAAAGAAACACCTGCACAACAACAACAACAACAGGGGTATAGATCACTCTGGTATACATTCCAGGAAATGAATGTTCAAAAGTGTTGATCTGCCTGACAGCAAGCAAAGCTAATAAAAAATGTCAAACTACAGCTATCACCTTTAGCAGGGCTCAACACAGGCCTCAGAGCCTGGACACTGCGAACAGGGGTCTGGTTGATGCTGAGAGCATTCAGGATCTTGAACTGACAAGATCAGTAATAGCAAATGCTCATTATAGAGTGGGATTTTTTGTTAGTTAGTTCCTTTGTGCAAGCTACAGTCTCTAAGTTCACCAAGCCATAACT
The DNA here is from genome assembly GCA_013397315.1 of Donacobius atricapilla. NCBI lineage: Eukaryota > Metazoa > Chordata > Aves > Passeriformes > Mimidae > Donacobius > Donacobius atricapilla. The sequence continues at coordinate 245,658 of WBMY01012081.1, forward strand.
TGCATTCCAGCTTCACACAAAGGAGTCTTAATTATTTAGTGTGAGTGTCAAGCTGTATTTTTTGTCAACCTACTATTCAAATGTTTATCATATCAACACATGCCAACATCAAAATCTGTGTTGCAGAACAGATCAGCAAGCACACTCACCTTTTGAAAGGGAACTGCCATGAATCAATGCTGAATCCTGTTACTCCACAACTAGTTCTATCTAATTTAATAGCACATCTCATTACGTAGACTGTTACTGAAAGCAGAGGACAGTGCTACACTCTGAAGTGATATTTGGCACATCCTTTGTTACTATTTGAGACGAAGGTTTTCTAAAAGCACATAAAGTGTTTAAAACCCTGACAACCTTTCAAGTCATAAATGTTTTGAGACTTTTTTCAAAAGTAGCCACGCCATGTATTCTGCCCAATATTAAACGGCAATAAGCTCTTCTGTTGCCATGTTTTCCTGACACCAAGAGATAACAAAATAAATCACAGAGCACAGTATGTATCAGCAGAGCTACTGAAGAAGTTACCACACAGTAACAGAGGACTAATCTAGATTTTCACGGGAACGATGAATTGGAATGAAGACTAACACCATGGCAAGGACAAAAACTTTCAAATTTCAAACAGCATTCCAGTTTCTTCAGAGCTAATTCAAAGGAGTCTCCAGAGAGTCTTTGTTCTTTCTAGCAACAATTGCACAACAGAAGTCTCCAATTAAAGCAGTGGTCATCGACTCTCCCATAAACAGGTGAAGCACTGAGAGTGACAGGGCTGGGCTTGTTTTGCATGCTCCGTCATTTTGGAACTGCCTACAAAGCAGGCCAGTATTTTTATTCTTAACTGATTGACCTTTTGGGTGGTGTTTCACTGAGCTAAATGCAGCTAATCTACTCAATTACAAGTGAATAAGTTTAAGGGCTGCTAAAATGGGCCAGCTTACACTGTGCATATAGTCACTGATGCAAGAAAATGCCTGAACTAATAATGGTAATAAAATATAATTTATTCCCTGGCCATTTCTCAACCTCCTTTTGCTCCTCACCACAAATCAGTCACACAAACTCCCCAGTTATGTTGAGAAAGCTACTACCACAGTTAAACAAGAGAAAAAAAAAAAAGTCATACATTGGATCAAACCCCTCCCATATGAAAACATGCAGCATTAGAAAAAGCACTTCCTGGAACTGAACAGGCAGACAAAACTTAAGCTAACCCAAGAATGCAATTTTACCGATTGGTAATGATATCATCCCAGATGTTCATAGGATCCATTTTAGCATCTGGATATCTGCTTGTCCAAGTTCTGAGAAGTCTCTTAAGGGAAGCCTCAGAAGCTAAGTTACCTAGAAATCAATTAAGAACTTTTAAAATGCATCTGAAGCCAAACAGCATGCAAACAGGCTAAACAAAATATAGTCTAACATTCAAAGCAGAAAACCACAATTAAGCAACCCACTTGCATTTCTGGGCTTGCACTAAAAATGCTACTTAGTGATCATCGTATTACTTTTGTTCAGTGCTGATGCACAGGGGGACATCTGTGTCAACTGCCACTGGGGATCACCACCGGGTAGATTCCTTCCCATATACGAACATGCTGGAATATAGTGGAACTGTTAACTAAATTTAATATCTAATTTGGTCTATGTACACAATGTGTACTTCAGGCTTATATCAGCAGGTGCAATTTATATACCACATCCATTTTTTCATCTCTAACTGCTATTTACCACCAAAAGTTACTCCAACAAAAAAGCTTAGTTTAAAACCTTAACTGACACTTTCAAAAGAGATGCTTAACTCTTATCACAAGAGTTATGCTAATTAAAATTTGCAAAAGAACACAAAATTATGTTCAATCTTATCTTACAGAACTGTAATAGGTCTTACTGTCAAGAAGACAGCAAGAAGTAATTCCAGACTTATGCTTCTTCAAACAGCAGTTTAGAAATTCAAAATTCAGGAAACCACAATTACTGAATACAAAAGGAAAATTGCTTGATAAAAAAAATCTTTACTTCTCTTGGTCATAAAATTGATGAAATCCTGTATTTCTGTCAAAGCTTGTACAGACTGCAGTTTGGTCATTCGACTTTGATATAACAAGGAATCAATACTGGAGTAGCTCTGAAAAGAAAGGGAGAGAATCAAAGGGAGAATTTAAAGCATGGTTCTGTTCAGTGCTCTACAGATTATTGATCTGATGCTGCTGTATGTTATGCTTTAGAACCCAACCTCTTACAAGTAATTTAATAGCTAATAATCAGAGAGCAGCTTTGCTTTGGACAAGCACAGAGGCATATTATAGCTGCAATTCCCATTCTAGGTTAGCAAAGTCCTACAGTCGAATCAAAACTTGGTAATGGATGGAATTTTTAACTTCTCAGTGCAACACTCTTTGTAAGCTTGTTCTGGGGACAGGAGGCCCCTGAAAAGATGAACAAAATAAATTTTTTATTGTCTGCCCAAACAGTTACTCTGAAAAATGTACAAAAGATTAAATCAGCAAAACAAAACAAACTAAAACAGAAGGATGCACTCCATTGGCTCACTCACTTTTCATCATTGCAAGCACTGAATTTAAATGAAGTTTTGTCACATGACATGGAAGGCACCTAAATTTCACTGCATTTGAGTATTTCTCTTGAGAGTATAACTAGCAGCAGTAATAGCAAGAGCAGTTTCATTGTTCCAGTTTACACAAAAAAACCATACCAGAGATAGAAGACATTATTACCTGCATGAAGAGCTGCATGCCATTGCTAATGTAATATTTGGCTCTGTCAAAATCATCTTGCAGGATGTAGAGGAGACTAAGTTCTTGGCTGTAGTGCATTTCTATAATGGCTTTCTTCTGTTCTGTCTTCATTGCCTCATCAATAAAGGTCAGCAAAGTCTGGTCATTCTCCCCACTGAGCAGTAACTTCAATTTACTGCGTATTATATAGGGCAGATATGTCTCCTACAAAGTGAAAACATAGTTTTTATTTCTAGGAATGGACTATTAGACGACCAAATTTTTTGTTACCAGTGGCAAATGAAAAAAATATAAAAACATTTTGAAATTTTAAAAGATATTTTCCCTTTAGACAAATTCCTATTTGCTAACAAATCATAGCAGAATTTTCCTATAGCTCAAGAAATTATTAGTAAATTCTACCACTTTCAAAATCCATGGTTTGGTAACTCTTGAAACAGGAAACAAATATAACTGAGCCAAGCAACAAAAAAGACTTGCAAAAGGAAGAAGCTGAAGGTAAAGCTGGTCCGATGGAATCTGCCATAGACTTGAGGTAAAAATTAAACATCAAAAAGAACAAGCAGAAGAAATTGTTTCAATTTTTTAAATATCGGACTCTCCCCTAATTTCCATAATGAAGTAACCCAAACAGTGAAATTGATTTTCACCCATAATCCCAATACTGTAGGACATCCCTGCAGAGATAAAAATGGTGCAGTATCAATAAAAAAATTTCTACAAACCTGAAAAAATGGATCATTCCATGTTTTGCTTAGGTCTGGAGGTTTTCCGCTATCAATATTAACAGTAGCACAATATTCCAGAGACTTCCACATTGTGAGGTGGTCATAGCATTCCAGAGATGCAAGTTCCCAGAAGTCCTTCTCTGCTTCTGTTGGCTCGCCATCTTGCCAGTCTTCTTGGGAGAGTGCCTAGGGAATGAATTTGGAGGGGAGAATAGTGGCAGATTCCAGCCAAGAACCCGTTTCAATTTTAAGTCACCAGCAACTGAACCGTAATTCATTGTCTCATAAAAATATCTATCCATTTACCAAACTGTGACAGCAACATTAAATGCAGAAAATTCAAGCTTGGCAGCGTTTATACATAAATTAATTTCAGGTAGCTGTCTGCAATAAACCTGCATTTTTGAAGAGTGAACATTTTAAAAGAAGATTAGAGATCTGTCTTCATTTTTACCCACAGTAACTCATGCCATGAACATATGCAATTTGCATGCTTGGGGTTGCAGTGTGTCCACGTGTTTTTACTTGTCTGCCTAGATAATCACACTTTTTTCTAATTTGATTAGTATTAAGTCATGAGAGATTTATGAAAAAAAAAAATCTTGTTGTAATTTTACCTTATCATAATATTGAGCTGCTTCAGCATAATCACTCCTTGCTTCTGCCAATAAAGCCTTCTGTGTAATTTCCTTAGTCCCAATCTTACCACTGAAAATGCCACGAAGGGCATCATAATCCCCAAGGGATCTGTAGAGCCTAGTAAAATTGAAAGGAGAAATCTTTTAAATACCTCAGCAGATGAATATCAATGCAAATAGAAGCTATCAAAAAAAAAATTCAATAAGCAGTAATAGTACCAGTTTGAAATAGCAAATTTTTAGGAAGCCTTTCTTATGTAAGATCAGAAATACATATTTAACTACATGAACTTCAACTTGCAGGGCAACAGCTGAACTATGGAAACTCCTGCAGTTGAAAAGCTATGAACAAGATGTTTTTCAGCAGTCTGACAGCATCATAAGAGTGCACAGTTTTCAAGTCCAACTGCTCTCACTGACAGTATTAAGTGAGAAAAAATTAATAATATATCTAATTCTAAAAGACAGAAAGACTAAAAAAGAAATCCCATAAGCCATAGAAGCAGAGTTCTTCACCAGGCAAACCTAAGTGGGAGTAAATTGTCTCTAACAAGAATTTACTTAGCAAGTTCAATCCATCTGATCACATCTGGGGGCAGCTCTGTCCTCCCACGCATCCTTTTGGACGGGGGCTCCTCTGCAGGGGACAAAGCCATCAGGGCACGCTCCAGAAGAAGGATGCCCACTGGCTGCTGCAAACTTGCAAGGCAGCTCGTGCTCACATTAGCTGAGTCCAGTTCCAGTAGCTCTCTGTGCTGGTAACTCATTTCCTGTAAAATAAAACAACGGGTGTCTACTTGGTGTAAAACTATACAGATCACTTATTTGGTATCCTTTTTCTTATAGTGCAAGCTTTGGAAATAAGCCATCAGACCTCTAGAAGTTCCCAACTCGGGGAAAACTGGAATCTTTTCCTTCTGTGCTGTTGCTCTTTGGACAGAGAACAGTACAGAGTAACCCTATATACTTTGGCTCCAGGACATGGGACAACTCTGGACAGAATCACAAGGGAAGTGGCAGAGAGGCAGATGGATACATTGACAGTCTGAACTTCCCCTTCTGTTTTTTGGCAGGATTTTGCCTGCTACCCAGCAGCTGTGCTTCACTTAGCCTGTTCAGTGGTGAATTTTTGCCATAACCCAAAGGCACAATTTACCATGAAGTCTTCTCTGAGCTGGAGGCTTTCTAGCCACACACTCAGCCAGTTTTAGCACATCACAGCTTCCTGTTAGACTCCTCTAGTACAGCACTCATCTACTCCTGCCTGATCTAAAGACTTGACAATGTTTCTCTTTATCATATTTAACATTGGTCCACTACAGAATAATCTCTTCTTCAGGGATAAACATTCTTGTTTAGTTGAAGTGTGTTTTTTTTAAAATACTTAAATCACTATTCATAGGTAAATAAATCAAGAAAACAGCATGTTTATTAAATCCATTGTTAGGTTTTTCCTTTGTTATCTTTTCCACTAAAGAAAAGTCACAGTAGTATCTTAAATACACAGAAGAAAAAAATTTACAACATGGAGGAGGTGCAATATAGCTTTCATTACAGGAAATAGCACCATGTTTTAAAACAAAAATTAAAATCAAATTCTTGCAACACAGCATGTTCAAGAATATTACGTGAAAAGAAACCGTTTGGAAATTGCAACAGGAGACTGAGAACAACCAAGGTACAATTCTTTGATAAATGACAACCACCACAAAAACTACAGAAGAGGCGCCCAGCATAAGCTAACTCACAATACACTTTGTAAAGTTGGTACTCTCACACTAATAAATTTGTGCTCAGTAAAGAAAGTTAAAAAATACACAGCCTCTTGTAGCTTCCTGAGTTACAGACCAGGCAGATTCCAATGAGGGGTTAGTATATATATTTCAACTACTATAAAGGCAATTTGAATTAGCTGCACACATGCCCCAGACACATTCCTTGACTGCCAGCTTTCAGGGGTTACATCAGGAGCACAGTGACAGCTGTACTAGCTAAAACCTAATGAACAATTTTGCTAAGGTAAGACCAAAAGCCCTTTCTTATAATAAGTGTAAGAACTCTGCACATGTAAGGGTATGTGCCAAGAATGAATATCCTCCCAAACTTAAAATTTACAGACATCATCACACATCAAAGGAGCTATCTTTCTATTTAGTGCATTTTGGTGACTATTTGATCACTTATCTTCTCAAAGCAGAGGGAATGTTCCCTGCTCCATATGCAACAAGCACTGTCTACTTGCATCACATGTTCAAAGATTAGGGAGAATGGCATCCAAGCTGGCCTGGCAGCTAAAACATTTTTAAGGCAATTAGATGTTCTTCAGAGGCAAAGCATCTCTTTGGAGGCTATGTAAACTTTTGTCATGGAGTTAACCTCTTTTAGTATTTCAGCTGGTTCTTGATTTGCCCTGGAAGTGAATTTCTGAGCTTCATAGTCAATTTTAACATTATGTGTGTAGACAAAACCAGCTCTTAACTCAGCAACTTACTCTCCTGATGTAGAAGATTAAGAAGTCAAACAACCAGAAGGAAACAGCAGTAAAGTAGGAAGCCTTTCTGAAACCAGCCAGTATTTATTATGCTGCTGGCACACAGGAAGGAAAAGCTGTACTTCCAAATTGTCAAGCCAGTAGGATAGTCTTTGTGAGCCAAATGAAAGCATTGCCACTGCTGTGCTCTTGCTCACACTCTCCCAGCTTGCTCTCTTGATCAATGTGAACTCAATTCCCTACCGGGAAAAAACTTCCTCTCACTGCTTGCAGGCTGTTTGGACTTCATGATATTGTACTTCTGTTGTTGATGAGGATGGCAAGGAGATGCTCTTATTGCTCTTACAAAGTCCATATTTTTGATGAAATTGACCTTACCTACTTTTTGAGTCTTCCTTTTATGACTATTCAGAAAAAAAAAGTAGCCTAATGCAACAGTGTTATTAGCAGGGTCTAGACAGCATAATTCAACACAAATAATATCATCAAGACAGTGATCCAACAAATGCAGTGTCAAGAGGGAATATTAACAGACAGCTTTTGTGAGACACTGGCTCAAAAAATACCAAGACAGCCCAGAAAAATCCCCAAATCTCCATAGTATTTGACCTTTTATGCAGCTGCACAGAAAAAAGTAAACAAGAAATTACATTTTTTCAGATGTGTAATTGCAAGTACTGAGAAGCAAAGTTTCTCTCTGTTTATAAAGCTAGTTCAAACTAGACGGTTCTCCCGTATTTGGAATGACACCTACTGTCACAGAGTATTTAAATTTCCATAACAAAAAAGAAACCATTAGCTGCCACTAAAAAAAGATTCTTTTGAAAGCTAGGAATCAGACACAACATCAATACAGTTGATAGGAATCATTAAATACAGTGACAATGCGTATGTAACAGGTGCTGGGACAAGGTTTTTTTATCTCCCTGAAAACTGGCTTAAAAGATGAAATTCACAATCTATTCCAGGTCAGTATATTCTCACAACAGAAAGGCTCATGCTTCCTTTCCAGTTAAACAACTGTTTCACACACTCATCCTCTGGTGAGCCCTTCCTTCATGACTGAAAATCCCCAGACAACTACTTCAGGGGACTAATTTGAAAAAAATAAACAAGAAAGGCTAACAACAAATGGTCTGACAACTACTGATATCCTCAAGACATCAAAGAATTCCTCAGTAAGCACTTCCCAGAAACAGGAAGATAAGCAGGTCACCCACATAACCCTTTCAATTGTTCTCAATTCTCACTTCAATTGAAACAGCTTTCATTTGTAATCAAACCTCTTCTTGTTAGTGATGCAATTAAAACATTAAAAGGTGACTCAAACTCTAGAGATCAGAAATGGTAGAAACCTTGCAAAATCAGTTCAGAGGTATGAACTACCTTGTTCACCTTAGGTGTCACTTGAAATATCCATTTGGTTAACAATTATCCTTCCATCTCTGTCTAAACTCAAAAGTATTTGACCTTCATTACCACTGGGTTTATCACACATTCAGATGGAGATGTTATATCCAGTTACTTCCATGCCATATATCAGGATTTACCTGGATGCAGGCAATGAATGGTGGAAAGTATGACAGGCTCATACTGAGGAAATTATTGAAGTCATTCAGCAGCTTCTGGACAATGGCGTTTTTCTCAGAAGGGTTTTTAGATTTTTTTACCTCAAGAAAAATTCCACTAAACAAACTGCTGAAAAGTTGCTTGGCAAATGTTGGATCTTTCTGTAAATTACAACAAAAATGGTAAGGTCACTGAATTTTGCTATGACACAATAAATTATTAAATAAAATTAAAATACACGACCCACCCTGTACTTAATCCCTAGACACTCTTTGGGAGTGGACTATTTAGTCTGGCATGCATCTCACCTGTACTGGGAATTACTGTACTACCCATTCAAATCCCATTTTAATTCTTCTACTTAAAGAAACTCCAAGGCAATGCAGGTTTTCAGGCCAGAATGTTAGTGGAGAGGGTGGAATTTGCAATTTTCACACACTCACATTTCCCATTAGAGGAACCAGACACCCAATATCATGTGAGGGACACCACAGTCCATGAAGTGAGTTTCAGAAAAAGGAAGACATCAATGTGTGAGGAGACCTGGTCCTAAAAACTGAGGCAGCTAACAGAGAGACAGACTGTCTGTACAGACAGAGAGTTTCATCTGAAATTTAAAGGCATTTTTTCAATCCAGAAACACATCTGTGTGTTTAACATCTGTGTCTGTAATGGGTCTGGAATTTGGTCTAACTCTTCATCTAATGCTATTCAGAGAACTTGTGGAGTGTGCTACTTCGGTCCTTTACAGAAAGATAAGGGACTATCAAAAAGTAATGAAATACAAAGGTAATCAGGAAGACTGTGACTTCCCAAAGACTGTAAAATGGGACTCAATCTGCTGGTCAGTTCAGTCTACAGTTTCTACCACTCTCATGTAGGAAAAGGAATATTAGATCAGCTTTACTGGGCAGTCGGAGTCCAGCCTTAGTCACATTAAGTTCATCTGTATTTTTACAAGTCTACTACAGACATATAATAGAAGAGAAATGGCTGTTTTGTTACTGAACAGTGAGACATCCTGTGCAATAATGTCTGCAGAGACCACCATCTGTTTCTCAAGCAAAGGAACCTGTAGGAAACAGACAACTGCTCATGTATCCAGTTGTCAACTGCTCAGGTGAGGCAAGCAACAAAGCCTCTTCTCTGAACACTACACTGCACCAGTACAAGGGTAGGAGAAACACTCCCTCAAAACAGCATCTTTAAATGTGTATCACAGTGGTTGACTGCAAAACTACAAATCAGTTTCAAAGTGGTTGCCCAGCTACCTGACCCCTTCCCTCCAGGACCAGAAAACTTCACAAGTGACCTTTGAAAAGCAGACAGACCTGGGCAAGGCCCTGCAGAGGAGCAATGAGACTGCAGTACTCAATCTGGATGTCAGGAAGGTCTCCCACTCGGTAACTTCTGTACAAAGTAACCTGGGCATCATACTTCATCTTCAGCTCAGATTTCATCTCCTGAAATGTATTAATCATGTTAAAAAATAGTTAGGAAATGGCCTCAAGCTGTGCCAGGAGAGGTTAAAATTAGATATTATGAAAACTTTTTCACTGAAGGGGTGGTCAGGCATTGGAATACGCCTCCCACAGAAATGGAGGAAACACCATCACTGGAGGTGTTCAAAAGACTAGGGTTTTTGTTGGTAGTATTTTGGACTGCCATACAGAACATATTCTCTCTCATAGGGTGGGAGGAAACGGTAGCTTTAGCCTGCAAGTAAACATAAATGGGCTAAAATAGGTATGTGTGTGGTTCTTCCCAGTTCTGTTTACACAGTTGTCTGCATCTGCAGAGTACTACAGGAGTGTCTCAAACTGGTAGCTCTCAATCCTGGGTTCTTTTGCTCTTGGGACTAAATGCTATCATTTTTTGACAATAATGTGTGTTATTTTTAGTAACAGGAACCTGTGAAAAACTGCTACAGAGCTTAAAACCACTTAGATTTATTGTAAGTACACAACACAACCGAGAAACCCACAAAGCAGTAAGTTTCTGGCCTTGATAAACACTCAACAAATGATTATTACTAACATTCTTTCAGGTTAAAATTTCAAACCAGTTCTGGTTAGTCCATCAGCTGTACCACATTTTGAGTTCACCATCAGACACTGGATAATGTTCTCCAGCTATTTCTGCAGTGTGTTGTAGCTCTAAGGCTCCTAGTTTCCAGAATGACAAATGTAAAGAGCTTCTCAACAGCTGTTAGGGCCTCCCATCACATAAAATCACTTCATGCACTTTAAGTGGTAGACCCAAAGTGTTATCATCCAGCCCTTTTCTTGCCCATGCTAACTAACATCACCCAGCTTTAAGGCCATAAATAGCATTATTTCCAAATTAAATCTTTTAAAGCTCTTAAAGTAGCAACCACCAACACCTACCCTTTCTTCCCTAAGTTACTACAAGAGATGAAGTACAAGACTGCAAATGGCATCGAGACTTAAAGTTTTGAATCCATTTGGACTGACAAACCTTTTCTCTTTTCTGTTCAGCTAGACTTTTTTTGGCATAAATCAGACTGAGTTTGTCTTGGTCCTTCAAGAAACGTCTCCGCAGTCTTAGAATTTCTGCTTGTTCCTCTATACCTAGGGAACATATGATCATGTCCACAGCTTTTCTTTTCAGATTTAAGGCAAAAACATCATATTAAAACAAACATCATCTTTGTATTTACTAGCTTACCAGCTAGTCTCCTAGATTTCCTAACAAACAACTCAATGTAAGGCCTTTCAACAAGCTAGCCAATGATAACAAATTAAGTTGCTCTTAGGAGAAGAGGTAATAAGCATTTACACAGAGACTTCAAGTGCATGGATGAGGTATATAGATCAAACTACTGTACAGGGAAAAACATTAAAACTCATGAAAAAATATGCCCCATATGCTAGATTTATTTTAAGCTCCGAAAGGTATGTATGGCATTTGCACTATATTCCAGAAAGTATGTAACTCCATAAATAAAAGAGGTGCTGAAAGATATTTAAATATTGTGGAGTAAGAATGTTGTACTGTATTTTTCAAGGTACAATTACAGAACTGCCACTGGATCAACTCTTGCTCAGGACAGTCATGGGAAAAGGCTACTTAACTGACTGTCAGTTCAGTCCATTTCCTATAAAAGGAGAGTGAGCAAACAAAAACATACCACTCTAACAGGTATTTTCCTGGGTAGAAGACCAGGGACTAATTAAAAGGTAGACTGACCTCTCTGTTTCTGTAGTTCTGCATGAACTACACTCCATTATTCATAACTGGCCTGAAACACTTCTCAGGTACTGGAAAGCTTGATCTTTATAGCTCTATGCCTGAACTCCTAATGCCATCCTTTTGGTCAAAATTTTAAAGACAAAGTAGACAAGGATTAAAGGAGAAGGATCCTAAGTCACTTCAGAGCAGTACTGGTATTTTTCAGTTATTTACTGGGTGGAAGAAGGAACATTCTCAGAAAAAAGCAAGGACTTCTAACGACAGATTGCAAAATGTTGGAGATCATGTCAGCACAGCTGAAATGGTTTAGAAAATATGTTTAAAAAGATCTCTTCTTCAAAGAGTTAAATTTAAAACAGAAGGGTCAGAACTGTCTGATATTCATACTGTGATCTTCCTAGGGGGAGGTAGGAATGCCGAGATCACACTGACTGGTTTCTCATTCCATCAGTTATTTCAATGAGCAACATATAATTTTACAATTCCAAATGCAATCCTAGCTTTTTGGCACTCCTGGAAACAAATCTCTCAAGGTGAACCTCAGTTGCACTGTCTCAAAGATAATGGACTGCCAGCCAAATAACTGACAAGGATGGTTTATAAAAGTATACTAATTGCATAGAACTTGCACAGTAAGGCTTACAGACCTTTAGTTTTGCTGTCCACTTCATCTCCAGGCAAACCCAACCTTTTTTTCCCAAAATCTGGCCCCACTGGTTTAAAGGTTGCTTGTTTAAATTTCTCACTCCGTTTGCTAACCAACAGCATGGATGAAGACAAGGATTCAGAGGATGAAGGAACTGCATACTCTGCCAATGTGTCAATGCTACTTCCAGTTAGCCAATTAAAAGAACTTCTACCACCTGTAACAAGAAATTGCCAAAAAGCTGTAACATACTCGGATATAAATAAACTGAAAACATCTATGAGGAAGGTATTTTTTCTCTCTCAAAAATATAATTTCCTAGTGTTTAGAAGCAGAACAGATTTCAAGCTGCTAGGTAAGAGAGTGTTTCTTTTACATTACACAGAACACAAAATATGTATGAGACTAATAAAACTGTGATTTTTTTTTCTCATACCACACAAAAAAAAGCCCTTGAAAACAAAAGACTAAACATATTTACACTTTCACGTTAAAAAAATGATATGCAACAAAAATTACATTGTTCCTACAGCAAAAAAGAACATTTCAGAAAACACTGGTCTGGACTTACTGCCATGCTGTGTAGGTGTAAATTCATATTGCCTTTGGGTAGCCCTCACTTGCCCACTGACTGACCCAGAAGGAGAAAGGGATCTTTCCTGTAACAGATTCCTGTGGATATTTGGAGAAGCCTGAGTCTCCACAAACATTGGTGTGAGCACAGTACTTCGGTAACGCCAGCTGGAATCAACTACAAAGTCCTACGTAATAAAGAAAGATTTTAAGTGGAACAACAAAGATGGAGGCTTTGTGCATTTCTTCATTGAGCAGAACAGCAGAAATTATGGTCTGGAAATCAAAACATCCTCCCAGGTACAGGGGCAGAACTTGACTATATATAAAAAAAAACCCCAACAAACCATAAACATGTAGAAGTTCTCCACAGCTCAGTAAGAAAAGGTCACTAATTTAGACTGGTCAGCTGAGGACTGATGTACAGCTCTTGCACCAGTATTCCTGTTTCTTGACAGTATTTCTCCAGTTGATGGAGCTTCTCTCCACTATCCTCTTTTTTAGTATTTCAGTACTCTACAAATCAGCTATACTTGGTATATTACTTTAATTAAATATATATATATATTTTAAAAGAAAGTACAATTACTGCCCCCACAAAATCATCAAACTTCTGATACTGTGCACAACTCATAACTGCTGCACCTGTTAATTTTGGAGCACAGAATACATTGAAAAATTTCCTTCATTATGCCACTCCTTTCTAAGGTGTAACTACATTAAGGAGTAGAACTTGTCACATAGTTGGATACAGGACAACACAGTACAATTCACCTGAAATTTGCATTCAGACAGTGGATGCTCAAATATTTTTCTGGAATAATCCGGGCTCTTGCTAGTCATTTCAAGCAGAAAATTTGTGATTAGACTCAAGTACTGTGTTTCAATCTTGGTGGAATATAAAGAACTTAACAATGACAGCATGCGGTCAAGAGTATTTGTGGGCAACCTTGTCTCATGACTCCAAAAATTCCTAACAATTAATCTGTAAAGGCAAAGAAAAAAGTTATTCTTGGTTATCTTCAAAGATAACATCCCTCCTCCCACTCCTTCTAAAAAAAGACAAGTTAAAAAGGGAAAATATCAAAACTCAAAATCAGCAAAAATCTCCATAAGCTGTTAAGGCCTTAAACTAACACTTTCATGCCATTAATCTTCCATTGAATTACACCGAATTCTTCATTCATCTACCATGTTCTGTGCCTTATAGAAAAGGTTTACTCTGAAAAAATTATTTCTGTCAAGTTTTTTCATCTTGAGAAGTGCTGTGGATGGAGAAGCATCAAGATCTCTTTTATCTTTTTCTTCACCAAAAGAAATTGTAAAAATACAACATTAATCTACTGTTGTGTGTTTGTGCATAGCAGGGTCCTCCTTGTTAAAATACTCTAGAACATTAATGCAGAATTAGGTTTAGCATAGTGAAACAACCTCCCCATGGCTTAGAAGCTTTGTTCAAATGCTTCACTTACACGTGGTGTAACACCATGGGACACAATTTTATAAATTAACTTACTGGAAGAAAAGGAAATGGTATTATCTCAGTCTTACTCTTTGGTATTGAAATGCTTAAAAAAACCTCTAAGGACCAACTCTTTTGCTATAAACAAAGTAAGAGAAATGGAGGTATTTTCATTTCAGCCAGTTATCACAACACTCTTTACTCACTGCAGTTCAGCATTCTCATCAATCAGTCCTTGAAGCAGCATTTCTTTTGCCACTTTGAGTATCTCCCGAGAATCATCATCTGCTTGACTTTCTGGATCACTGATGGTAGGAGAAAAATGTCTCTTAATGACTTCTCTCAAACAACCCATAGCAAAATAAGAGGATGAGGATGGTGAGACAAAAAGGAGGAGCATGCCCTCTGATAAAAATCTCAGCTTGGCATGACAACAGAACATGAGGTCTTTCTTGCCAAAAATGCCTTATATCTCTACCACTTATAAAAGAAATTATCTAATAAACTAATTAATATGTTAGGTATTTATTATGAAGTCTGCAAGGTTGAATCTGAGAAAACAGGCAAACAATGCTTTTCACAAGTGATGCTGGAGTAAAAATGGACTGCACTTTTCATCACAATAACTGTCCCTTCAAAGAGTTATCTTGGGAAAAAGTACATAAAACCCAACTAAGTTAGATAATACAACAGCAACCCATTTGTCAAACTGAGTATGCTCCTGTTCCCTATTCTAAGGCGTCAAACAGAAAGACCATCTTTATACTACCAGATTGAAGCAATCCAGATCATGCCCATGTGCCTTGATGTATCTTCTACCGAAAGGCAAATATCTTTAATGTACACTTTTCACTAGTTATAAATTCCAGCAACAAGAAAAAAAGCTGGAGCATCAAAGTTAAGACCTCTTATGCCATCCTGCTCTGGTGATGCAACATCCTAGTTCTCGTCCAAGTATTTATCCCTTATGGAAGTAATAAAATTGTTACCAAAGGCCAGAGCCAGTTAGGCAAATCACAGACTGTATTCTTCTGACAACTGGAAAAATCCCTCACCGAGGCACATGAAGTTGGAAGACTGTTACACTTTCATTCTGCCTGTGACAAACCACTGAAAGACAACATCTGCAGTGAACACACACCTGTAATTATCATAAATCCACATAAGGATATCATACATGCGCTGTCGACATATTACAGAAGGGTGAGAAATGAACCCTGTCACTCCAGGCAGAAGTTCTTTAAGTTCTAGTGGCTTTAATTTAGACAGCATCTTGTACACTATATCCAAACAAACTCTTTGTCTTTCATCATCCCTAAAAGAAGAGGAAAAAAAAAACCAAACCAGAACAGTTACATTGATTTTCTCATCACTACTATACACAGAACCAGAAGATCAGTTTACGTTTTAGCAACAATACTTGGTTTTGCATAAAGGGTTTTAGGTAAATACTTTTGGACTCAATCTAACAGTAAGAATATAAGTAAACTAATACAAGCTACAGAAATTGACATCCCACTGGTATTTCACCCTAAGGCTATTTTAGGGGTGTTTGTTCATTTTTCACAATGAGCTAACCATCTTAACTCCCAGATTACATTAGCTCAAATTAGAGGAAAAAGGACCAAAAAATGAAGGTGAATTATAAATGCTTCTGAATGTAAAAATGCTTTGGGCAGCATAGAAAATGTTAACAAGAGACTTGAAATATCCATCATAATCACATGACTACTTACCTATGATTCATGATCTGGATAAAGTCTTTACTCTTTAACTGCAAGTGGAGATTGGGAATTTCTTCAGCCCGGCACATTATTACTTCCAGACAAAAGGTTTTCATCACACCATGAAGTTTGGGTATCAAAAAGAATACTGCATTCATAAACCTTAACATAACCAGAAGCCCACAAAGAAAAGCAAGTTACTCTCTTATTCCTCTAGATTTACAGTCAACATACCACATAAATCATGGCATACCTGTCAGCAAGAGGTGGAAAGTTCTTAACAACTTTATTCAAGCACTGAATAAACTTATCATGTTGCATGTTCTGATGATGCTTTAACTGTTTTATAACACAGTCATAAACTGGATCTTCAAGTATCTGAAAATGAGAAAGACAGTAAGACAAGGATACCCATAAAAATCATAACCACCTTAATGAAACATGTTTTTGCTTCTATACTGTTTGATTCTTGTGCATTTCACTAGGCAAGATCCAGCCATCTCATCTTAACCTTTATGGTGCTTGATGGGTCCTGTGCAGCTCTGCCTGGCTAAAACACATGACTGCTGCTTAAAAAATGTATTTATGAGCATCCTTTGATTGGTTTGGAATCAACAACCTTACTTTTGTAGTACAAATTGCTTAGTGTCCTTATATAAATAATAAGCAGCTTCTCATTCAGTATAGAAGATTTCCAACCAATGAGTGTAAAAAAATCAGACATTTTTAGTAAAGGGGTGAGAAACAACCAGCAACTAACATCAAATAGGAATAAGCCTTGTTCAGGATAAAATTCACACCATCTTTGCTCATTTATTCAAAATACTGCTTATAATGGAACTTGAAAGACTGAGAGAGACTTAATGAAGATTTATGAAACATGTTCTACAAACTGAAAGAATAACCAGAATGCAATTGAGTCAGGAAAGAAGCAAGGATAATAAGGAGAGAAGGAAGAATAACCTACAAGGTCAGGCTAATACTCCACGTAACCAACAACTTGGTATTTTTGTCTTGAATACCAGTTACAGAATTATATTTAGGGGGAACACATGATCCTGGCTGCATTTTGTCCTCTTTTTCTCTTACACAACCGAACATGCATTTGTCATGAGATTAAGGATCTTTGAGTGTACATTGCTGTCTGTTGTATTTAGAACCTGTCCATGACATTTTTTGTGCATGAATTTAACTAATTTCCATTTGAACCTGCTGATCCTCTTAGCCCTAGAACCTCTTCTGGCACCAAACTCCAGAAGTTTCCAAACTATTGTGTAAAGAATTACTTCTAGCCTATGTCTCAAACTGACTTCTGTGATCATCAAGCATAATCCCTCAGTTCTAGCACTGTAGGATTTGGTGAGTAACAGTTATGCATTCACCTTATCCACTACCTATAAAATAACTGGATTCATATACTGTTATTTAAAAGGTAGTTCCAAAGCTCCCAACCTGCTTTTCTTTTCCTTTTAAAAACCCTCCAACTTTAAAACATACCATGCTAGTGTTGCTGGCTGAAAAAAAGCGGAACAAAGCCTCATCATTCACTGTCAGCTCTAAAAGACCAAGGCAAGAATTCTGCACTTAGTCTGCCCTCAGATCCTTTTCCTGTTGAGTTAGTAGTTTAAATCTTAAATTGATCTGTTGCATAAAGACTGCTGAGTTTTACATACATTCATTTTTGGCTCTGAATTGAGTAGTCATATAAAAGATGAATATAAAATTAAGACAGTTCACTTACATTTTCTCTTTCAGCAATGTATTGAAGAGCAAGTCCCAAAACCTCTGCTGCAGCTGCATAAACTTCTCTATACTTTAGTAAGCCCATGTTGCTGGTCAAAGCTTGAAAATACCTAGCACAAAAGATAGACCTGCTGTAAGGCACTACTCCAGCAAACAAATTTAAACTGAAGCAAAAAATTCATCTGAGCTGCCTAGAGTAATAGTGACTGCTTTCAGAAGAGCTGAATACAGTACAACATGCATTTCCACTTTTAGCGTCTCAGATCTCTGCTTCAGCAATTCTGGACTCTATGAATTTCCACAAAACTGCAACCCTGCGGCCCAGTGTAAAAAAGGGTACAACCTTCTAGATACTTTCCAAAAGAAATGTGGTCTGCAATTTGTAGCTAGAAAAGTATTACATCTGACAGATGATAGCAAAGGGATGATGGGACATTCATCTTTTTTAAGATCATTCACAAAAAATTGCATTTCTCACCTGACACGATCTATTTCACACTTTGGGTCGAAGGGTGGCAAATTGTTAGCAAGAACAATTCCCAGTAGCTGAATTCCCACTGAATTATCCTTTGTATCAGGGTCTCCACCAGAAAACTTTTCAAATATTAAACTGTTGGATAAAAACACAGAAGCAATGATACACATGAAAATCCCAAAACAAACACACCGCAAATCACTCACTGTCTTTGTACACAGGGATGTATACACACATGTACAACCCATCAAAGGGATATTGTCAGAAAGCAGTAGATATTAAGGCTCAATGAAGAAGTCTTTGCAAAAAAACCCACACCAAAACAACTGAAAAGAGTTTGTAAGCCACGCAAATGCTTGACATGTTCACAAGCGTGGCAGATAGCATGTCTTAGTAAGAGTGCACCAATATTCAGTGATAATATTCAAAACTTCAAATAAAATATGTCTTTGCAGAGATTACTCCTGCTTTTGTTGCTGCTACTAACACATTTTCCCACCTCTCTCTCCTTGTTGTTTTTCAAATTTATTTACAATCTTTGGAGACTTTGGTTCTGAAGTTCTACTGTTCACTGTAGGGAAAAAAAGTTTATTATTGCAGCTGAATTTACCTTACCATGTCCTTTGATACACTTCACTTACAGTTTTGAAATACTGATTAAAAAAAGCAATTGTCCAAATGTTTACCTGTAAGGTATGGACAGACAGTTCTTCCAACACTCTATAACTGTCTTTATGATTTCCAGATTGTGTCTGAACACAGCTCTTTTTGGGTGAAATGCATTCTTCATCAAGAATTCAAGCAATCTGTTAGCCAAAATCTCATCCTTAATATTCCCCTACAAAAACCAGGACCAAAAATAAACATAGTGACTCCGAGAAGACATATATTGTTTTATGAAAGCACGTAAGTAAACAAGTTATGTTTGAAGTTAATATGTAAAAGAATTGTAAAATGTAAAAGTGGACTGACGTATAAAATTATTTAAGAGCATAAAAACAAACTCAGTCATTCTTTACCAAACAGTCACAATAACAGTAAAAATGAATTTTGTATTCCCTTACTTTGGGAGTGGCTACCCTTGTCCAGGAAAGGATTGTAACTACTATTTCCACTACCATGTAATGAATCCCTTCACCTCCATTATTTCCAGAAACAACAAGTTGCAGCAATGGACCAAGCCAGTGCTTCGCATAAGGCCGGAACACCTACGGAGAATCAATGATAAATTACAAATTACCCAACTATTTAGCAACCTGTTGTCCAATAAACATTACTGATAAGACAGCTAAATCTACCTCTTTAGCACTTTGCTCAACCCCTAAGGGAACAACCATAAAAATTTTAAAATAAAAAGTATCCATAACTACATTTCTCACTTTTGCTTAGAAACCTTTAACCACAGAAAGTGAATTATTTCACTAGAGCACAGATAATATGGCTCTCACATAGAAAATCCCTCTGTAAAGGATTTTAAAGAGTATGACATTCATCCACCCTTCCATTTCAGATGGCTTTACTAAGAAAGTAGCATTAAATGGATATAAAGGTTCTTGAATTAATTCTGAAATTCAGCATTTTTGGATTTGGAATATTTCAGACATACTTTAAAATCATTGTATGAAGTAGGTTGAGAATGTTTTACTCAAGAATGAGAGTTAGAAAACATTGCGGCTCAAGCAAACACACATGATACAATCTTAGTGTCTTTCTGCAACAAGAACACCATATAGCTCAAAGTGTTTCTATGACTCATCTGTGTCCACTGATAAAACATGGTATTTGCTCCTGGGAAGATGGAGAGCATAATCAGCTCCACCTCTTGCCTAGTATCAATGAATACATTACTTGTCCCTTCCAGAAGACACATACTGTGGACACCCTCTACTTCTAGAACTAGAATATGGGAGAAGAAGAATTAATAATGCATTGAAAATACTTGCACTATGTGGAATTTTGGGCCCTAAATGCACTCCCTTTTGTCACAGTAAATTACTCAATTCGAATACCCCAAAGGTCTCAGCTGATGAAACATTTTACCCTGTAACTTTAAGAGTTACACATTTGAAATAATGAATAAAAATTACTCACATCCTCAGTATTAACAATAAGTTTTGCTATGAAGAGGCGAATATTTAATGGTACTGATGGGTTTCCTAATTTACCATGAAGAAATTTCATCCAAAGAGGAAGATCTACTGGAACTGTCCCCTGAAATTTAGAAGACATGAACAAAAATCAAATCCCTTCTTGTACCCAACAGGCTTACCAAACCAAAAAGCCCCAAGCTCAGGTTTCACTATAATATAGCCAGGAAAATGAATAAATGAAGGGATTCAATCATGACTCTCTTTTCTTGGTCACATTAATGGAAAAATGCCAACTTTTTAGTTAATACTGGCCTCCTCCACTTTGGGTGTGATCTGGCTCCTCTGCATATGCTTAATCAGAGCGGTCATAGAAGCCATACACTCATGTTGGTTGAATTCATCCATTTCCAATTCCATCTCATCATTTAAAACCTTGTATTCTGTGGGCTCCTGGGGAAAAAAAAAGCATTACTATGGTTAATAACCACACCGTATTTTCTTATAAATCCCAATCATGCCATGACTCATTCTGATCTTATCTGTGCTTAGATTTGACTACACACTCAGTGTGTGCAACTGGGAATACATCAAACAAGTTGTTCAAACAGACACCTCCCAAATCTATGCACGAGATCCACACAATCTTTTTTTGTGCCAATAGATGCAACTTTATGTTACTCTGACTTTACTACCTGACAGGACAGGTGTGGCAAATGCTGAAAGCAGGAGGAGTTAAGCTGAACCTCAAAGAAATTATCTCATTTTATAGCTCAAACAATATATTAACAACTCTATTTTTATGGATGTGTTGTTTCACACTGAGCAGCATCTGCAGCAGCTCTCTTGCTGCACAGACTAAATCACAAAAGAAAATTGTTTAGTTAGAAATTACATTACTAGGCAAACTAAAAGCCTACTTTCTATCTTGCTTAACTTCCCGGCAGCTAAAACACCTCCCTGCTCCAAAACATGGAAACAGTTAATCTTCAACAATGTTAACAGTTATTTTGACAGATTGTGTCTTCAGTGTCTATGATACTTTTACAAGCTTTCTGTTTCATAGCAGATACCTATTCTATCAGCATCAGATGTCTGGTGAGACATCTTTTGACTGCAGAAGAAACACAACTTCAAGTCTTTGCTGAAAGAACAGCATTTATTATCTCCCAAGAGCAACAGTTAAATACGCGGTGTCACAACAGAAAAACAAAAATAATTGTTTGATTATTTATTCTATCTAATTGATACAGCCAGTTCTGTCACAAAGCAAAAGAAGAGGAAAATGAAGAACCCAGATGCCTAACAGCAAAACCTAACCATCAGAGGATGTGCCTGAATGCAGACACAAGACATTTTTTACAACTCAGGCTGGACTTCTTCACTCACACTACTCAGCTTTAGAAACCCAATAGGGCATTATTTTTCTTCAACTGTAGACAGGGGAGAGAGGAAAAACGAAAAGTGACAGAAACCACCTTAAGTCCCCTCCCTCATCTTCTGGAGGAACCCATTCTCAGTCAGGTAGAACAAATATAGAAGACTAGAAACTTTTCTTTCTCAACCCCAATAAATGTATGCAATTCCTCAACACATAAACCTTTTCTTTCTCACAGCACATAAGTCACAAAATTACCTTTCTCCTGAAACGACTGCTGCTAGCTGTAACATCTTGGGAGCTATAAGAAAAACCTTGGACTCCAGTAGAAAAATCAAACTGACTCATTTCCTCACTCAAACTGCTATCCATCATGTATGATGAAGAAGCTAAATACTTGGGTTCATCTAGACAGGAAAGAACAGTCCATTAATCAAGGTAATTACAAGAAACAAGCCTTTACTGCTCACTAGAACTTGAGGGTAGGTAGAACTGATTGTCAGATTAAATACATTGAAGGCTTTTATTTGTTCCTGCTGCTGTAGGAGCCAGTGAAGAACACATCAAGAAACACTGTGTGACAGGTAAGAAGGCATTTTTTTCATCACCATAAATGACTTTCATACCCTGGCTGCTATTCCCTGCATCCCTGGCCTCCTTCCTAATAGCAATGTACCGCTTCTTCCTTTCCAGAGGCACCTAAACAGCAAGAAATACAGTTCTAATTACTTAATTTTTAAAATACAGTTACTAAATTTAAAAAAATACAGATTATTCACACTGAAATACAAAAAAAATTATTAAAACCATTTGACATGAATGGAAATCTCACATTGTAAATGATTATTATTAATGCTACAGAAAAACAACTGAATTTTTTTATTCCTACAGCCATTCACTATCAAAGTAAGTACACTAAAAAGTATGTTTAAAGTCATGTGCATTACAGGTCTGTTCTTAAGTTCAGGTCTGGATTTCTCTCAGAAAAATGTATTTTAAATCATTAGAGGAATACTCCATTTTTTGTATCCTTTTTCTCCATATGTGAGAATTGACCTGGTCTTCAGCAACTACACCAATAAAGTCATACCCTTTTTATACTTAGAAACATCAAGGGCCAGAAATTTCACTTACCTCAATTTCAACAGGAAATGTATATTGACGGTTCAGGTCTATCAAATTTTCAAAAATCAGCAAGTTCTGCAAACCAAAGCATGTTTGGAAATAGCAAAATTATAACACTATGTACAATAACAATTGCTTTGAATGCATTTTATTTCTTCTGTAAAAAAATTTAACAGATTTAACAGCACAAAGTGTGGCATGTTTTCTCTTCTACATCAGTACTCTGAAAAGAATTATGCTATTTAACTACTCAAGAATTCATGGCACAGAATGTGCTCTGTAAAAAGGTCTCTTATTCAAGTATATTTCAAACACTTGAGAAGTTAAACAATAGGGGCTATTTCTTCCTATTTTAGAAAACTGATTGCGAGTGGAAGGATAACAGTATCACTACTTCACCCATTCCCAAGCAGTTAGTAAAACTTTCATCAGCCACCACTCCTTCTATTGCCTCACTGGGTAGTTTGCTAGTATAATTGTGTGTCATTCAGGTTTCATTCTTTGATTTATTGCCATCAGGTAAAATCACTTTGTGTCTCATGCTCTGGAAGCCTTCTAACAGCAACAAAAGCTTCTCACCTTTTCTGATTTTTCTGAAAAGAGAAAGCCTTGATAAAATTTACTTTCAGTGAAGACACAACTGATGACAGCAATAGCACAGTTATATGCTGCACAGTGATACTGTCTCCTCTTCTCCAGCAGCTGACTCTCTCCTGCCATGTTTTCTGTAAATGCATCATAGCACGACCTGAAATACAAACAGGCAAGAAAACAAGTCTTTTATTAAAGAGTACAAGAAGGTTTCCCCAATCAGAGACCAGTGAATCAACAGAATTTCAAGGAAGCAGTATCCCATTAACCACCTCAGACTTGTTCAAGTGTCCTGCAGGAAAACGGAACCAAATGGAACCATTCAGCAATGACAAAGAAAACTTCCCCAAATATTTACGCAGGAGTCCATAATGTCAGAAATGTGATGACAGGTAAAGTTCAGATAAGATGAATATTTGTTTTGATGCATACATAAATTTCTCTCATTGTCCTTTGCCAAAAAATTATGAATGGACATATATGCTAAGGTATTTTATGGATTAGCTGAAGAAAATTGTTCAGATGTGATTTTTAAAGGTCTTTGGCACAAAGCCAATTATAGATCTGCAAATCATAGCCAAGAAATTCTTTGAAGTCCTCATAGGACATACTATTGTAAAACAAAAATCAAAACAAAACAAACAGCAATTCAGGCATCTTATTTTTTTCTCTGAATATTAAACAAACTAAACAATATTCAATAACATATATATTCAGTATTTCTCTTTTGTCCCCCTTTGCAGTGATGATCAAGCCAATTACTCCTACTGGGCGTTGTTCTGTATTATGAAATGTAAATGAAAATCCATCCCATCTTCTCATCAATCATATAAATACCAATTTTGCAATACAGAGCCATACTCCACACCGAAGTGCGAGTATACTGAAACTGAAGCTGTGAAAACACAAAGCCAAGAATCATACTGAAAAGGTAAAGTAAATGTACAAGCTTAACAAATTTTAAAAAAAGTACAAAAGCAGGAGGCAAAGGTTATCCTAATACAGGACTGTAGTTTACATTACAGATAATTCTATCAATTCAAATTCAATATTGTGTATTTCATTTAAAATCAAAAGCAATAGAAGAGATTGTATTTACCCTTGAACAAATCCATCTTTCGCTTCATATGGCCTACTTAAAAAAGCATATCTGGTCAAAACCTAATCAGAAATATAAAGGAAATAAAATAAACAATGGTCTTACTTTACTAGTGTCTTGGTAAGTTCATTTCCGTCTACACTCATGGAGCCACAGTAAGCTTGGTTAATTTTAGAGTCCTTGGAGTAAACTTCCTCTTTTGAAAGACGCACATACATCACCTCCAGCAGCTTGTAATACCCCATTTTCTTGGTGACTTGTGTATCAAAAGTATGTTCATGGGACTAGAAACAAACAAGCAGAATGTCAGAAAGAAAATTTCCTGACCCTTATCCCTTCTAAATAGTTCCACAGTTACTTAGAATTTCTTAGAAAGCCTTCAGCTTACTTCTACCTTCTAAAACAGAGAAAAGAACTGATGATAATAAAAGACTGACAGATTCTGAGTTCCTGTGTAGTACAGTTACTAAAAAACTGTGTTGATCCATGCTTGTCTGGTGAGCTCTCTTAACTACAATTGGCCTAAATTATTATAAGGAGATTGGAGGAAAATAGGCAGAGTAC
Source organism: Donacobius atricapilla (assembly GCA_013397315.1). Classification (NCBI taxonomy): domain Eukaryota; kingdom Metazoa; phylum Chordata; class Aves; order Passeriformes; family Mimidae; genus Donacobius; species Donacobius atricapilla. The sequence continues at coordinate 270,523 of WBMY01012081.1, forward strand.
CAAGTGACAGCTCAGCCTCATGACACATGTAATGAAAACACACACCTGTTATCATCCTTGGTGTCATTCATGAGTTTAAGCACTTCATTTTGGTGCCAATATTTACAGCAACAGGAACATGGTGTGGGTAGCTCTACATAGATCTTAGTTTCAGTATTTTGTTTCAATAACTATTACTAAACTTCGGTGATTTCAGCATCTTGCTTGTCCTGCTGCCTGTGAACATCTGCACCAGCAAAACCATGGGACTAAAGAACTATAGCAAAAGCAGAGACCTCCACTGGCAACAAGATCATTGCATGCAACTATACTCCTGAATTGGAAGAGAAGCTGTAAATAGAGAAAGGAAGATCTGTCCTAATCCCTTGCTGAAGAACTTTGGCAGTGATTACAGGTGTATTTCTTTCTCTAGAAGTAATGGACCTAATTTCAGAGCTTCCATTCCAACTTCAATTTTTATACACAGTATATATGCAAACATGCATTAACTCCACAGGAATTGTGTGTTGGTGAATAAAGAAAAGTTTATCAGTAATAATCACATTATATAACTGACACACACTTCCATCCCAGGATACACAAAACTAGAAATCAAACTGTTTTCATTCAAAGTTAAACAAAATGCACATACCAACATCAACATTTTCTTAGACCTTCCCTAACTCTAAATTAAAAAAAAAACAACAAAAAGTAATTAATACCTTTGTAAACCTGGAATTAAGTGTATCCATAGCCTCTACTATAATCTTGCCAAAGAATACTCTCAGTGCATCCAAGCTGCAGTACCACAAGAGAGTAAGGAGAGACCGATCCACAAATGCTTGGCGAGCGGTACTTGAAAGAAGTTCTTCACTTCGGAACATTTTGTGAACAGTGTCCAAGAGTATCACTTGTTTGTCAGTGGTGCTCCTAAACAAGATGGAAATCTCAAGATGAAAATTCTTTTATCAGACTTCACTTATGTTTCACATCCCTAGGGTATTTAAATTTTTTACTGACTGCATTCGTGCCCTCTTGGGTTATCCTACAAGACATGCAAGATCTTGGTTGAACTTGGTTGAAAGTATTATGCAGCTCTCAAAAAAGCCCACCTCAGCTTCTTAGTCTGCAAGAGATGACAAACTTGTTTGTGTATTTTTAATAATTTGATCCTAAATCAAACATTAACTTTCTCAGTTCCTTTTTACTGAACAACCTAAAAAAAAAAAAATTAGCTGCTATATGTGAGAGATTTAGTCAAACCAAAGGAAAAAAAGAGCTGTGGCTATCAAGTGCTCCACTACTAAATGATATGTTATTATGAATAACTTTATTAAAGCTAAGATTTCAAAAATGGGATATGGTCATAAGGTAAATGACATGGTCCAGGAAATTACATGCTGCACAATAGTCACTATTCAACAGCCCATCAAAAATTGGAACGTTGGTTTTGGAAGAAATACTGAATACCTCTCCTGTGGACAGAGCATGTTTGAGTCTACAATCAACCATCCTGGAATTATTCAATTAAACAAGTGCATTGCTGTATTTTAAAAGGGGTTGAACAAATAAACTCACTGTCAATTTAAGTACTATCAACTTAAGTGATCATGTGGTTATACAGGGATAGCAAATATATAATAAACAACTACTACTGTCAACTGGATTCTCTCAGAACAAGCTTATTTACAGAAGGCTTTTCAAATTTGCACAGGCACCGGAAGTGTAACCTGGAAACAGATGTCACTTGTCCACACTTTGGGAATACTTTAAAAATGTAAAGACAAAAAATCTGAATTAAAACTATTACATAAAACTTTATAGTGTAAATCATCACTGTTATAAGGACAATAAAATGCAAGAAGCACATTTGCTTCAGCAAAAATTCAACAAGAACAAGCACAAAATCCAGTGGACTAAACCCACCTTCTGGAAATTCTTTTGAAGCTGGCTTGAAATAAATCCTCCATGAAATGTCTGTGGTCCCTACAGAGGATTTCTGTCATCAGTTGCAACAACATTGGACTCTGAGACAATTCTAATGCATCTAAAAACTGAAGAAGAAGCAACTCATAACATGAAAAGCCACACTGGATCAAATCACTTCAATCTAATGATGTAATTACTTTTTAATACTTATCAGAAGCAGATGCACAGAAGTGTGTGCTTATTTATTTAATGTGCTTCTGTAGATACAATTTTTGGATAAAGACATAACGCAGAAACACAAAAGCTGATCTCCTCATGCAAATGAATACTCTCTTTAATTCCAAATCCTCTGAACCACTGTGTCCAGACACAGCTCACTTTGGGTTTTAATCATGTATTCGTTAAAAATACTGACCTTCTTAGTGCAGTCTACATAGTTATTGTGCTTCAAGGTTCCTTTGGGAAACTCATCAGACCTCATGGGAAAATTGAAAGCTACAAATTGATCCAGAGCATTCTTAAGGTCATTAAGCTTTTCTCCTGTCAAATTAGTGAAGAACGGGAGAAGTATCACTGCTTGGCCCTGAAGGAAAAAAAAAACCAAACCAACAAACATAAAAAGATACAGTTTCACACTGAAAAAAAAGAGTAGTTCCCTAACTATGAAGCCAGCTGAATAGGACCACAAAACAGCAGCAGTGGCTGTTCTTACAGATTCAATGGCTCAGTGCACTAATAAAAGTATGTTATGTAGCTGCTCTTCTTTCCAGCTGCTGGATCAGAAAACAGCTTTATCTCCCACGTCATTGCTGAGTTAAAGCTAATTAATATCTCATGGCTGACATGACTATGAATAATATCTCACTGTTCTTTTAAGCAAACATTCATTCTCACACAAGTCACTGATTTAATGGATCACCTCTTAGCTAAAGCAAAATCCCAAACTTTATTTATTTTGAACACATAGGAAAGTACAAAACCCTGTCTAATTAAAGGCAGGCTTGACTGAGAAGCAACTACACAGAACTTTCGTAAGTATAAAAGTTTTTATTATTCCAGTCCAACCAGCATCTTTAATAACTCCCACTTTCAGTCTGCAGTACTTTATCTCCCTCTCCTGACCAAGTTGCATATAGCAGCTACTCCATTAGTCCTGGTCTCACTCTTGCAGGCATGGATGTTAAAATCATGACAAATGTTCATAATTGGACCTGTAGGAAATGTCACCCCTTGTTAAAAGCCCAATTTGCTGTCATTTCTCAAATGAACACTCTGGAGTTCAAGACAACTTGCAACTGGTGCTAATTGTTTTTCCTAACAATTACATTCCTTTCTTCTGAGTGAGGGAAAAAAAAGAGCACCTTAAACCAAAGCATGGCATCTGTGATAGTGCCTTCTGTCTGAAGAACAGAAAGGATGATTTACAAGTTTTAGGATGTTGAATGGAAGAATAAAAATCCAGAAGTCTGTGATAAAAATTAAGCCAAATAACAGAGAATTCTATGAACAACTAACATTTTAATCTGGGGAAGGTGGGGAAGGTATTGAAGTGAGCAATTTACCTTAAGATTTAAGCCTAAATTCTGATCAGTAAGTAGACTGGTAAAGGTATTGAAAACAGCTGTAAATGCCTCATGATTGGTATTGAAAGAAACTGAAGAGTCTATCTGAAAAGACAGAAGAAATTAAAAAAAAAATAGTTTGAGTTTTTTTAACTAGTTAAAGAGATTTGTATTAAAGAATAAAAAGCCCTTGTGCAATAGAATTATTTATTTGAAAAAATAAACTGAATCAATAGAAAGCACATACAGAGTGATTTTGGTTTTAAAAGAAGAACTATAAAAGCTCCTACACAGTAAGAACAAAATCAAAATGTTGGGTATTTTTCAATTCAAAAAATATTAACTTCCTTCAGAAAGCCAAATTTCCTACTGGTCATTTCAATGCCAACTAATACAGCACTACAGTTCACATTCTGTGTCCTAATACATACCTCTAAAACAATTCAAGTTTAAAATAATTAATTATAAAAAAATAAAAATTATCCTCAACAGTTGATCCTTGAGTATATTTGTGTACAACTACTTTTTACAAGTTCCCTCAAAAATCCCAAAAGGATAAGTAGATAATGTTTTCAAAATAGAGAAAAAAAAAACCCGGACCAGAATCTCAATGACACAGAAATCAGGTGTTTAAAGTAAAGATAATTCTGCAGTTTGTATATATGGGTAGAACTCCTCCACTGTGACTTTCTGGATGCCAACATGACAAAGAATGTTACCAGAGGCTACTCGAGAGTTCACTCTCTGTATTTGTACTAGTTCTCCAAAAGGAACACAGGCAGCTAAATCATGAGAACAATTTAAAAAAAAAGGGGGGTAGGGGAGAAGAAGAGCAATGTCTAGTAATTTCCATCTCCCCAAATTATTTTGTACTTTGCTAATAAAAACACACACATTCTAACATTGTCCAACTTCTTCCATTTTTTTCTCTTTTTTCCCCCAAATATAAAACATTTGACTTGAACAGCACTTCTTGAAAACACGACGTAGCTCCTACAGAACTAGAAAGGTTACCTGAATTTTATCAAGCAGTACATACCTGCAGAACCTTTGTCAGCAGGGTCAAGACTGCCATTTTGCTCTCAGCAGATGAACCTTTGGCCCACCAGCCGTCCAGTTTCTCCCAGTTCCTTAGTACAGCTGTCACCAGTTTTGTTCCTTGCTGCTTGCGCACAGCACGGTCCCTAAAGCTCTGATCTAACATGCCGTTCAAAATGCTCCCAACCTGGAAGGAAGAGCAACAGGTAAGATTCTTGCACGCCAAATGAAAGGATGGTAGGATCACTTCAGTGGTACGGGCAGTCATAAACACAAAGCAGTGCTAGATTCAAATTTCAAAGGGATGCAGAAGAAAGGTCTCTGCAGGAAATTAAAACCACACCCCTCTCAAAAAAAAAAAAACATCCCTCCAATTTACTCAGAGTTTCAGAGTACAATGCAGCACTTAGTTCCAATGCCTGTTGTGCATATAGGGAGAAGTAAATGATAATCCAGAATAAAAACCAGTACTTGATAATTTTAGTTAGTGTGAAGTTGAAAAACAGCACACATGCTAACTTATTCACATCCATTTTGAAAAGAAAAATAACCCTTGCATAGCAGGTATGAACTACGTATCTGAAATCTCTTTTCTTCAAGAACAAATTGTCACTATCATCTATCAGATACACTTAAAAAATTAATGTATTGTGGCATGCTTGGCACAGGAAACACTAGATGATGATCACCAGAAACAGCCTATTAAAACATACACATTCCTCTACAATCTAATCAAACTATTTTTGGTATCGCCAAAAATGATGCTGCAAGTCCTTTAAACTACTACTTGGATGCAGCACATCTAAGCCTAACATTCTGGATTATAAAAGAGCCAATTAATTTTAAAGGATGATTCTATTTGCTGAGCATCTTTTTAGTCAAAAGGAAAAGCAGACTTCTGATCTTTCTGGTCCTTCTGTTTGTCAGAAGCACTGAAGGAACATTTCTCAGTTCTAAGTTTCCGTCATGGCACTGAGTTCTTTAAGTGTTGTAGACAAACAGGAAAAAGTCTTGTTAAACCAAATAAGCACTGCTGAAACTGAGTACATGACAGAGCATCCCGTATTTATTTCAGCTCAGGAGGGTTGTGCGTGTGTATGTCTCTCTTTTTAATACTCTGATCTATAGAGCTCTACCCTAGTCCTGTGGACTAAACGCTCATTAGTAGTTGGAGTTTGCTTTTCAGTTCAGTTTTATCCAAAACAAATCCAAGTCACGTGCTCTGGGACCATTCTGCAACAAAAAACAAAGCACAGTAAATTGCCCCCTCCTTTGAAAGGACATTTTTGATCTGAAGTACTATGCAAGGACATCCTGAAATACATAGATTTCAGGATAGGTAATAGGTAAGCACTTTCCACTCAGTTTCATCTGCGATCACAGCGTAATATCAGGTTGCCAGAGATCATGATGGTAGCACCAGTAGGTCAAGAAAAAAAAAAACCCTGAAACTCAAACCAAAAACTATCAATGCACTGCTGTCTGAAATTCAACCCAAAGCACTTTTTACCCTACTATACACTCCACTTCTAAAAACAATAATAAAATTGTTACTTCTAATATTCCCTTTTGACTTTGTCCTTTTAAAGAGTAAGTCCAATACCATTTGAGGGTTGCTGACAGATGATTCCATAAGACGGACTATGATCACATCCAGGTTTTTCAGTAGCTGTTGATTTATAGTTTCTGAGAACAGGCTGTAGAAATACTGCCCATGAGAGAAATTCATCAGGTGGTTCTGGGATGCTCCTGATAGTGGCACAGATAACACTACTGTGTTCAACAGCAGACTTACTAGCTCCTCACACTGAAAATCGAGGCACAGATACAAGAGTTATTTCAAGGACATCACATTTCACTTAGAAATTTCTTAGAAAAGCACACAATTTTTTTTTGTCAAGCTCCCATCCCGAACTTTTTTCTTTTGTTTATTTTAAGGATTGTCACTGGAGAACCACATCCTACCTGCTCATCAATAGCAAAGGCCAGCTGCAGAAGACTATCAGCTAATTGCTTGCTGCTGATGTCTAAGGATGGAAGAGAGATCCTTTCACCCCCAGGTGCAATGCCTTTATAAACAACTGAAAGAAGCTTGGAACCAACTGAGAAATGAGACTCCTCATCCTATGGAAACCAACAAAGAAGTGACAATCAATAAAAGCTGAAAAAAGGCTTCCAATCCATCTGTATAGTTAATTAAAACACTTGAATTTCAGATAATTTTCTTATAAGGCAAGGCTAATATACCATGACAAGACACCTTTCTAACTCAAAGACGAGATTTTAAATAAGACAACCCTATTGTGTACAAAGTTCAGAACAAACTAAAAGTAACTTGAAAATGTTCCAAATATTCTGATTCTCCTCCATCTTTTTAAGTTTACTTGACTACAGAAGTTAAATGAACAGCTAAGTCACGATGAGTGGGACACAAAAGGTAAACCGCGAAGCTCCTTGATTATCAATATACTGCAACCACAGGTCTAGATTTTGTTGATACAGAAAATGAATAGCACACAGAAATTAAATATGTTGTTAGCTTTGCTCAGCCTTGTTACAGCCGAATTCACAAATTCTCAGTCTTTGTGGCTGTTGCATAACCTGTTCCTTCAATTGCCCAAAGTAGAGATTTACTACAATCAGAAACTTAGTGGAAGGAATTTGAGCAATATAGTCTACAGCCTCACACTCCAGACATCTCTATCCTGTTTACCTGCAACTCAGACCTACTATATTGCTTCTAATCAGCCAGGAAATACTCCTTTTCTAATTTCCCTCAACACTTTCAATGGTCTCTGTGTAAAAGCTGTTAAAAAAATGCCTCCTTTATAGCATAGTAATCGTAATTTTTTGAGCTTTCAGTCTTGCAAAACTCACTTAAAGGAAGTTAGAGAATCTGCACTCTGATTTCCAGCATCTGGAGCCAACCAGAGAAAGATTAACATGATTATAAAGGTTGTTCAAGCCTCACTATTATGCTACTCAGATTTGTAGAATAACCATAAAACATTTCTTTTGGTCCCATTCAACACTAGCTCTTCACTGTTGATCTCATTTTAAAGAACTTCATCTGATCTGTTCTCTGTTTTTATCCTGGTGTTTTACACAGTAAAAGCTCTTTACAATGTACCAATGTCCACTATTGTTTTCTGTATTAACAATTACCTGACCATGAAGAACAGAATGAAGCAGGCCAGATTTCTGGAGTTGCTTGCAGGCAGAAAGGACAGCACTAAACCTAACTTGATCCAAACGTGCCTCTGAATTAAACAGATCAACAGAACAAAGGTCCTCAAGGCTAGAGAGGAAAGAGAAGCAATAATATTACATTAGTGCATGCACAGACAACTTCATTTACTTTTCATTTCTCATGGTGAGGGTTTGTTCTGGACTCATGCTTACCAGAAAGTCACTACTTACCTCTGCAGTGTGATTCTTTTTTGTATGCCCAGTTTCAAAGATTCCTGGTAGGGAGATTTCATCAGAGCTTTCATGAGTCTTACTGAGACATCTGGGAGGTTTTTCATGACTTGCACATCAGCTGTGTTAAATCCTACGTGTGATGGATCACACACTGTCATCACCACAAGCTCTATAAAGCTTGCATTTAGCAGGTCCTTTTCAAGCAGCTAGAAAGAAAAACAAAAAAACCACAAAAACTTGAAAAATTAATTCAGATTTCTCCCTTTAATTCTTCATTACCATTAATCCTATCTCAGATGAAACCAAACATGAAACAGTGACTATTCTTGTTGATTTTCTCTATTGAAATGTCTGACTTTCAATAATTTACGCTAATGCACAGAAATTAGGTATCTATAAACATAGACATGGGATATATGCTATCCCAGCAAACTGCAAGTTAATTATTTTAAAACACATAGGCGTGTTTCAGTCTTGACTATACACTTGTAAATCCTGATGTACATCTCTGTACACACAGAGATTTGCTGATGAGACACAGTCTCAGAACTAAACTTGACAGTGTAAATTTCCTAAGAGACTCATAAGTATTGTACTTTATATAGTTAAATATGGCTTATATTGCATCAAAGAGAGAGACCAACAGACAAACACAGAAAGGCAAATAGAGATATCTGAATATCTATAGAGAATTCAAGAAAGGCACATTGTGGCAATTCTTTCTGCCTTTTAAGCAGCTACTACCTCCACACATTTAATGCTATCAGGAATCATACAGGAAATAGTCACAGCAAGTACTCCATATACAGAACACGCACATTTAACTACATATAACATTTGTATTTTTTATCCACTGCAGATTTCAGAGCCTACCTTCCAGAAATCCTGCTGGCACAATTCCAGGATGACGGTGACAAACTCCATGATCCGGACTATAATGGTACACTTGCTGTAGCTGTACATGTCCCTTTCCTGAGGACTGAACATGCTGCCTTTTGAACTGCAATCAAAGCACTGCTCTGCTGCGTGGATATCATGCAAAGCAATAGTGTCAAGGAAGAACTGCACAGCTTCCAGGAACAAGGAACTTTCATTTACACCTAGAAGGAATTACACTGAGTTGAAATGATACAGCAGCTCTCAATTAAAAAATATATTCTTTCATGCTAGGAAGAAAACAGTCAAACTGAGATGAGAAACAGAAAGAGGCACATCTCACATCAATGTTTTCTGAAATCTCTATGCCAGTTCTAAATATTACCATTCTGGGCAACAGAATAGCAGGACACTGTTGTACTTAGTGATCACTCCAGAAGCTGACCACTATAAGCACTTATTAACAAAGCTTTAGGTTTATGCAATAAAATGCATAAAAATTATAAATCCCTAGTTTTGAATGACTTAGCCCTATGCTAGCTGCATCCAACAATGATCTTACTGTATTGTTTTAAACCAAGACAGACGTAACACTGACAGACAGACCACCTGAAACTTGTACAAGAGTACAAAACTGTATTATCGCTGAACAAAAGCATTTTCTTTAGGCTTGCAAGAATAATTGAAAGAAAAACCTTTTGGGAGACCCAGTGGCTACAGAAGGTGTTATTATTTTACCTGACCAAAATTCAAACACAGCTTTTGGACCTGATGCAGTTGATGCATTAGCAACTGAAGAAAGCTAACATGTACGAGTCTTGAAGTGAAAAGGTGCCTTCTTTCATTGTTTTCTGATCGCTTTATCCAGATATTAATAAAGAGCAGGTAAAAAGCTATAGAAGGATTTCAAGAAAAATATGAAAACAATCTATTGCTTTTCTGTGCAGTGGGAAATAGGCTAATACGGAAAAATTTTTGAAGGTGAGATAGAGTAAAAGAAGTTGATGGCAAGTAGATGATTCAGAAATGCAAAGACGCACTTATAGGGCTAAAAGGAAACATTAAAAGATACATTACAGTTCATAAAAAAAACCCCCATCCCATACAACTGTCATTGGAAAACTTGGAGAGAGTTTGTAAAACCATCTATTCTACATTAAATTCCAAGAACTCATCTTGGGTGGGTTTTGCGTAACACACGGGAATGAACCTAATGCAACAGTTAATCACTCACCCAGGACTTCATAAGGTTTGATCATCTGCAGCTCAAAGAATGTATTGTAGCAATCCAGCGCTGCTAAGAACATGTCCATCCACTGCATGACAGCCTGTAAACTGAAACGTTCCTGCATGCCACGGAGGGTTGGCTGAGAAAGGATCCCAGATGGACTTTTGGCATCAGCGCCACCTCCTTCAAATTTGTTAATGAGGAAAGAAACATCTCTGGTTTTCAGAGTATCAGCCAGCCAAGAAGATGGAGACTTGTTTTCTGACAGAAAGAGAAACAGAAATATAAATTTTCTAGGAAAACACATCTAAACTAGCAAGGAAAATGAAACTAACAGGCAAACGAAGTAACAACTTCATGATTTAAACAGCGTCTTCTAGAAGAGAAGGTATTGGTTCTGGTTTAACCTTGGTCATGTTCCTAAAATTTCCACATTTCTCTTCCTTCCATAAGGAAGAGACCAAGTTTTAAGACATTCGCAGATCCCCACCAACAAATTTTGCTTTTTTTAGCTGGATACACAACAGCACTTATGGGCCTGGAAATAAGTCTGCAATAAAAGCCTCTTCTAGGTCCAAAAACATCCCCCAAACCCTGAGGTTCTCACAGTACCCAATTTGCAACATAAGCAACAACTCAGTTTCTATTTAACAAAGTTGAGTGAACAGATACTTACTTGTAATTACTACCTTTCATAGAAAACGCGGAGGGAAGGCATGCACAGAATACAGACAGCAAAGATAATAGCGCACAGTGACTTAAAATACCTGGTAACAAAGGAACAAACTCATAGAATAATTCCATGGCTTTATGCCGGCACTCTGTCTGAGGTCGTCCACACTGCACTAAGAGCCACATGACAATGTCTTGAAGACACACAGATTTAGTAGCTGGGAATCCCCTGCACAAAAATAATAGGGATTAACAGTCCTCTTGACATCTACTGAGAAGCAATAGCCTTTCATTTGAAAAAAATCAAAATGTTCCATGAACACTATGAATCCCTTTTATCTATTTAACTACAACCCATCTGCACTACAAGAAAGTGTTTTTCTTCAGTTCTTCACTGCTTTCCCTTCTCCTCACTCTACTTGGGATCCCCAAAGCACAGACCTTGAGGAAAACAATTTTAAATGCAGAAGCAAGTATCTCCCCTTCTCTTTGTAAACTCAAAAAGAAAAAGAGATATTAAAGTTTAAATAGTTTTCTTCATCCCCATAATTATCCAGCCTCATAACTTATCAAGTGCCACACCAGTGACTCAAATCTAAATGCCACTTGCCGGTTTCTTTAAGATCACATGATAATTTGGGTAAAAAGGGAACTAATGAGGTCTTTAGTCCAACCTCCTGATCAAATCAGGATCAGGTAGGTGACTCAGAGCTTCATCCATCCTGATACTGAATCCATTTTTGCTTCTTTTACCTTTTTTGCTTCCCTTCTTTAATTGTTGATCATCCTGTAGCAGCTTGTCCTGCTTCTGGTAACATTTAACAGCAGTAAGAAAGGCTTTGGAGGACTTTCCTCCAAGTGCTTTGTAGCACCAACGCTGGTATTATTATATACACTGCTGTGAGGGAAACATGCTCTTCTCTTCTGCCTCTTCCTGCTAAACTAAATCAGGTTCACCATGCTGGAATAAAGAATCATGCTCCTCTCACATTATGTCCAGTGTTTCCCACCACTGGTTCAACAGACACATCAGGAAGTCTGTATCAGCAATTGTCATTGAATGAAATTCTCATTCAGAATCCCAAGCATTAAATGGAACTATTGGTAATGTTTATTGAAACGCAATATGGAAATAAATGCAAATAGCTGACCGTGGCACCCGCCGTTTTCCTTCCTTGTTCAGAGAAGGGGCTTTATGCTTGATTATGCGCTTCAGGTGATTAATAGCATCACAGCACTGCTGGGCAGTACCTGTTGGAGAGAGAGAAGTGACATCTCTAAAAAAATGCCAGTAATTTGATTGAGATAGCTGTGAGACAACACTGTAGAGACTTATACAGACGATAATGTCTACTCTGTGCTTCTAAAGTAAATTTTTCAAAGGTGCAGAACAAAATCACAAAACATCAGGCAGGCCAGCTTAGCCTAAGTCAAGACTGAGGCCTTTGGAATAAACCATGCATTCTACTTTCTCTGATCATGCTGTAAAGTTTTCCCATGTGAGTAATTCTTCTGGGGACACTACTACCATATCCTGAACTCTTCCTCTGAAAGAAATTATGTTTTGTTACACCAACTTTTGGCTTTATGTTCTAATTACTATTAATCAGTGAAAGAGCATGGAAAAAAGGAAGAGAGAGAAAAGTAGGTTTACTGAAGCATCATTAGTACTGTGAAAGGGTCACAGATTCTTCATACAACTACATACTGTTGTAAAGAATGACAAGACAATGATGAAAAGGTATCACAAAATAGTGGAAATATTCCACAGAATATATCAAAATGACAATTTTTGGAGCATTTGTTTGTTATACAATAGACTGATTCTCATGAAGCTACATTTTTTTATACCATGTAACTGCACAACCAAAACTCAAATCCGAAGCACCGCCAGCCTTTTTAGCGTTATTACAAAACTGCAAATCATCGTAAATATGAAAAGGCTCTTTCTCCTGGGTTTAAAATATTCCACCTTTATATGTTGCAAGGAGTTGATTCAAAGAGTTTCTAACTAGATTTCAAACGACCTCTCTACTGATAATGAAAAAAGATTCTTCCTCTGTTGCAAAAGTAAGCAAATGTACTTTTCTTACAGTTACAGTTTTTCTTTTTTAACCCAAGATTCAACAAAAAGTAACTTTTTTCTTCATTCCACAGTTAATTAACTGTAGCTCACCTAATGACTTCTCATCTGAATGGGCTAAAGCCAGGCTTTCCAGAAAAACCACCAGTGCTTCAAATACGAACTGCTCCACAAGAGAGTTTTCTTCCCTTTAAAATACCAGGAAAAAATTTCATGAGAAACATGAGTAGAAGAAGCACTAAATGTAAAATCCTAATTAAAAACCACCAAATTGAATACTGTAGAGATAGACTGCAAAAAAATGTTTGTACAAAAAAAGTACATCTAGACCAGTTTAAAAAATAGCACTGAAATTTGCCGAGTATCCTGAAAAGGCATAAAAAACTTCGATAAACTTGTGATGAAAAATCATTTTTACACATTTCTCACAGACAGAAAGCCCAAACAACCCAATTATTATTAAAAATAAGCTGAATAACGGAATTTTACAGCTATCATATACTTTTACTGGAATGAGTGTCAGTGGATGACTATTTGAACTGTACAATTAACTCTTTTTATCTCACTGACCCTTTAGGCCAAGTTACTTACTGTTTCAAGCTCTGCTTGCTCACCTAAATTCTCTGTAGATACTGTTAAAAGCAAGGGCTGCACCCAGCCTCTTGAAAGCACTGGGGTGAAGAGCAAGACTGTACAACCGTTTAAAAAGAGACTTGGTGTTTGCTGGGCTTTCCTCCTGCTGTCTCGGTGTTGTCTGCTTGATAGACCATTTCAAAAATTCTCGTATGCACTGACCACAGAAATCTCTCAAAGTGCTGTCAACTGGATCCACTATGCCACTCTGAAATTACACAAGGTTATTTCATCCCAAGAAGAAAAACCCATGCCATTTTCTCCATGCAGTATTATAGCAGCTTATCTACATGGCATTATTTGCAAATTAAAAAACTGTACTCACAGTTTACCAGAAGCTAACAAAGTTCAAAATTGCTACCGTCCAAGGGAAGGGCAGAATTTTCAGACCTCACAGCGCTGAATTACAGCTCAAAGATCTGGATTTCTATTCCTGTCTCAGCTATCAGTGTAGGAGTCTTGTCTAAGTCACTTTATTTTCTGATGGGTGTGTTTTCTCCTCATAAGAAGTGCAGTGACGACACTGAATTTCATTAAAAAACAAGTACGCCAATCCTCTTGACCTACGTTGCCTTCAACCACTTCTGTTCAGTGCAAAAGCTAGTTTCAAATGCAAAACTTCTGCACCTGGTGAAGGCAAAGATACTTAGAGAAAAATTAAACACACAACAAAGGCATTCGGGGGGATGAAAGGTGAATGTGCTTCAGTTGTTCCTAGCTCACACTGATGATAAAGAGTGTTTCACTTATCTGAAGATGATATACCTACATTTTGAGAATGCCAAAGAAAGAAAAATCCATCATCGAAATCTCAGTTAAGAAATATGAAATGGCTATTAGAAAATAAATAAAAAAAACAACGGTTTTCTTTCTTTCAAATAATTAAGGGGCCATTCTATCTGTTCATGTGTTCCTGGTTGCTTCAGCAGTAAAATGATGCCAGTTAAAAATAAAGCCACATGGCACAGAGAAAAGAGAGTAAAGACTTATGACCTACCAGGAGAGCTTCCAGGAATGCCACTGTATCTTGACTCTCAAATTTTTTGTTGTTGGTAAACCAGTGAATGAGTTGCATGACTAAAGGCTCATACAACTGTCTTGCTACCTGAAAAGAGCAAACGTTAACTACGTTTCTAGGATCAATACATTTCCATGCTACTTTGATCTTAATATGTAAGAATAAAAACCAGTACCCTGAAAAAGGGCCTATAAAATGAATAACCGATTTCATATTACATTCTTATACCAAGGATCAAAAAACCCCAGACAATTAAAATGGGTTACATGCTTTCTATTCAGCCAGTCTCAATGACCTCCAAGCTTACTTTCAGTAATACCCTTTGAGACAAAGAACATTGCATGCCACAGACTGATGTGCCAATACACAGTCAGGAAAACAGGGATGTTTGTTTCCTAATTCATATTTAGATCTAAAAATCTATCTTTACCGTTAATCTAACTTCCTGGATTTCAACAATTCTACCTGTAAATCAACCTGATCGAATACTGTCATACTATAGCATGAAGGGAAGAAACACTAAATACATCTATTGGTGCATACACACATGCTTCAAGTGCAGTGCCTGTGGCTTGGACCAGTCCAAGACATCATTTACCTATGGTTTATGCTCAGCCACATGCCAGCAAAAGAGGTTTCACCTATACTGTCATAAAATATACAGCTTCCGGTCTATTTTAACAGAACACTTTAAATCCCATTGATCTAAAAATAGATATGGATGCCAGGGTCCAAACAGCAGTCTCAAAAGGCACAAAAACCTATAATTTCAGTGGAAATGAACCTATGTGTCTGTTCTGTTTTGTGCAAAGGAGAAGAAATATCAAGTTCAAATGTTTGAATGAAATATATCGTCTGTAGGTATCAAAGGGGTAGCTACAAATTCTCTCCCAAATATTTTTCCTATTATTGTAGCTTTGCACACACTCAATATCAAAATAATCTTTACCTCCAATTAAGTTATTACTGAAAGACTACAGAAATTAAATATGGTGATAAAGAGGGTTACTGGCACAAACTCCCTGAATGAACCATTAAACCTGAATCTCTCTTGTACATTCCTCTGAGGTAGTCTGAACTACACTGCATTATAGAAGTATTTGAAAGCAGTATTTGAACAGGTTTCGACCTCACTCCCAAAATCTGAATGATCCATCCCTAGAATAGAATTTCAGCCTACAAAATACTCTTCATTTGGGAAAAAAAAAACCCAAACCACCATGTTAGGAAAATTTCCAAATAAAACTATTCATTAATTGCCAGATTTAAAGGTATGTGAACAAGCTAAAATTCATATAAATAAATCTGCTTACCTGGTCTATGTCACAAGCAAGACGAAGCAGTACTGGAAATATTCGCTTATGTAAATGGTACATAGGTGGGGGACCCTGACGTCCTTCTGGCATCTGAGAGGCTTTCCCCAACATATATGTGACTATGCCATGTAGCAGCTCACATGCTGCAACCTGAAATTTAAAAAATCCCTTTAGTTATGCATCCATTACTTCCACAAAGAAAACAAAATTGTGGGCAGGAGAGAATGAGTCACATGAAAGGGTGTACTTAAGAAATCACACCTATGTTAAATCACTGCTCCATGAACAGATCAAGGCCATGGAAATAATTTACACACATTCTAACTGGCCTTTTTCCTGATGTTTTAGTCTCTGTTGTGGGCAGTCATATATCAGCTGGAAAAAGTTCATCATCAGATAAGTCACCCATAGTGTTTTCAAGGATACTTCCAGTCTGGACTCTTTTTGGGTATCAACATCCCAATCCAGCACAGCACCAAAATATTTGCTTAAGTTCTCTGCTGGACTGAGCCCACAATTTCACAGGCTGGGCATGAGAATGAGGTCAAACAACACTAGTTTAAAAAGATCCACTTGTTTAAAATATTAATTTTTATGTTATATCAAGCACAATGCTGTCTGATAGAGCTTACAGCAACTTCTGCTCTTTAGCTCCTAAACACTCAGAATAGTGTGATCATGAAAGGGCACCAAAGAAGTACATTGCTACTTCTGAATTAATTAAAACAGGTCCGTAGTAACAAGGAAGACATTTTACGCAATTTTATCAGCTAGCATAAAACAAGATGTAGGAAAAAAAATCAATACTTTTGTTTGCCTGTCACTTGCAGAAAGAGCCAGTTCAGTCACGTGAGGCAAAAATAAGTCCAAGTAGATGACAGGCTTCATATCTGCAAATGGTACAGCAAAACTCAGGCGCTTCTCAGTGTCCCAGGACACACATTTCTTCATCATCTCTTCTGCAGAGGTAGCTGATACATTTGAAAGATGAAAATAAGCTTAATACAATATACATAGAGCAAGTATTTACTAGGTTCAGTCAAAAAAATCTGTAACCTTCAAATTTCAGTTAGATTTCCACACAATGCCAATTCTTTATAAATTACTTTAAAAATAGCAGCCAGCACTTCAGGTGAGAGTTGCAGCAGTCCCCAGTTTCAATAGAGGTTAAGTTTGGAGACAAATCCAGAATTCATTAAATCACAGTTGATTTAAAATACGTCTGTAAGATATCCAGTATAATGCATTTGTCTTCTAATGTTACAGAAGATTCTAGAAGGTCAATCAGATAAGAAGATCCAGCATACTGACTCCTGCAATTGCACAGAAAATGACCACATTTGCAGGAATTTATAGCTATCTCCTCCAAGGAAAACTGGCATACTTACTCCTTTCTCTCTATATATTCCCGTATTTTTAAATTTGGTTAACAAAATCTGACCACACTTTGTATTTAATTTCCAGAGAATAAGGCTACTCTGCCCCAGTATTTTTGAGTAGGTAATAGAGAAGTACTTGGCAGTAAGAAAATTGATTGTAAAAGGCAGAAAAAACAAACATAAGCATGCAAAGAAAGGGGGAAAAATGCATAATACCGCATTAACTTTTAGATTAACTAAATGTTGTGCTAAATTTATCCCTTGAATCTCATGGGTCAGGTACTTACACTGTGTTTTCCATTTTTATTAGACTGTATGATATTTAATATTTAAATTATAAAGCTTGTTCATGGACTGGACAGAGAAAGGGAGAAAATGGGGTTTTTTTTGAGGAGCACCCAAATGGAACTCTACTACCCACATACACTAAAGACATGATGTACCTTAAACTCACAAGTGAAAAAGTAAGCTTGCTGAGATTTACACAATTCATGACTGCAGTTCTTAAATACTGAGAACTGTAGTAGACGTAGAAGTAAGCACTAAGGAGCAACTGGGGCAGTTTTAAAATGGCTTTGCAGGCAGAGGGTGAAGGGTGGAATAAATAAAACCATATACTCAGATGCATATTTTTCTTTCTTTCAGCTGTAGTTTGCTAAACACTTTCCCTACTCCATATTAAGTCGGTGAATAGTTTTGCTCTACTAAACTCCAGAACTGAATAAAAGTAATTTTGTTTAAATGAGAGCAACAAAAAACAGGTATATGAAAGTGATGCTGAGGCCTTAATGAAATCTACTTTCAAGAGAGACAGCAGAGACATACAAATATTTTCAATGCGATACTCACCTGTAATTAAGTTGTGGTTAATCTGCCCTCCCAAAGATCCAAGAAGGCGTGCCACTCTAGTCCTTACTGCTTCCAAGGAGGGACTATTATCCTAAATAATTTAACAGATTAATACTAGTGAAAAAACAGTTACTTCTATATAGAAGTAATTCAGTTTACAGAGTAAATGAAAGTCTTATGGCTCTTATTAAATACAGATGAAGAAGGTAAAATGAAACTAAGAGGAGAAGAATTGCATTGAAGAAGAGAAGAACTTTGGTTCAGTAAAAACAAAAGAGGGCAAGACTGGAAAGCCTTTTCACTGCATTTTGTGAGCTTTCAATTACCATTTTGCAAGCAAAATTTTATTATCACAGATAACACATATCTACAGAATGACATAACAGTGCAAAATGCAGAAACAAATCTGAAGCAAAAATTGCTTTTTATTTGCTTTAATTTCAGAACTTAAAGTTTAGACCCTGTATCTATATAGAAACACGGGATCATTTAGATTAGAAAAGACCTCTAAGTTCATCAAGTCCAACCATTAACCCAGCAGTGCCACACTCATTTACTAAACCATGTCCTCACACGTTTTTGAACACTTCAGGGATGGTGATTCTACCGCTTACCTGTGTAGCCTGTTCCAATGCTTGACAACCTCTTTCATAAAGGTATTTTTCCAAATATCCAATCTAAACCTTGTCTGGCACAACCTGAGGCCACTTGCTCTTGTCCTGTCATTTGTCACCTGGGAGACTGACCCCCACCTGGCTACAACCTCCTTTCAGATAGTCGTAAAAAGCAATAAGGTCTCCCCTGAGCCTCCCTTCTGCAGACTAAACAGTGCCTCTCTCAGGAAACTGATTTTCAGAAGCAGCCTGTATGGGACATAAAATTAATTCATTTTGTTTCACAGAATCACAGAATGATCGAGGTTGAAAAGGGCTGCTCATGGTCATTTCGTCCAACCTCCCTTCTCAAGCAGGGTCATCCTAGAGCACAGGAACAGGATTGCATCCAGACAGTTTTGGAAAATCTCCAGTGAGGGAGACACCACAACTTCTCTGAGAAATCTGTCCCAGTGCTCGGTCACAGCACAGTGAAGAAGCTCCTCCTCATATTAGATGGAACTCCCTGATCATCAGTTTCTGCCCATTGCCTTTTGTTCTATTGCCTGGCACCACCGAGAAGAGCCTGGCCCCATCCTCTTGCCACCCTCCCTTCAGATACTGATAGATATTGATGAGGTCTCCTCTCAGTCTTCATTTCTCCAGGTTAAAACAGGCTGAAATCCCTTAGCCTTTCCTCATATGAGATGTTCCAGTCCTCTAACCATCTTTGTAGCTCTCCACTGGACTCACTCCAGGAGCATCATGTTCAAAGACAACCAGGCTGGAAAGAGTTCTTTATATTGGAGTAACTAATAATGTCATACCTAAAAAATGTTTATTCCAAGTTATTTTGTGTACTGGAATATACAAATAAAACTAACATTTGAGAGGCCACTGGACAAAGTAAATACGTTGGCCTCTAAAGACTGTAAGCCTATCCACAAGACAATTAAAAATCCCTCAAATGCTTAAACATTCACAAAACTGTATTGCACACTGCAAAGCTGCGAACCTGGGACCTGATTTTGGGTGTTGGAGTTAAATTTTTGTTGCCATAATGTATCAGTCTAGCAGTGATACTGACTTACAGGATTTCTTCAGTCCCCCTTCCCTGCTTAACATCCATCCACATCCTGGAATATGACATCTTTCCAGCTGATGTAACAGCTTTTTGAGCCATACTGTAGAATGGAATTCATTAAATTCATCTAAGGTAGAACTAGCCTTCATTAAAGAAAGAAGTATGCATGCAAGAAAGGAAAAGAAGCAGTGGGAAGAAAGGATTAACATTTAACTCTAAAAAGAAAAAGGGTTCTTACCCCTGAAAATGTCTTTGCTTTTCTTATACGCTGTATCACAACTTTATTATGTCCTTTCTGGGCTGCTTGAGAAAGTTTCCTTACTTCCCAGTTATTCTGGGATTCAACTGATGAACAAAACACACCAGCATATCAACACCAGTTTATTGTAACAGCATCTCATGCACCTACTCATCGTTTCATTTAAAAAAATGCCACTCTTGTTTTGCCCATTTTTATTTTTCAAATGTGACAATTATCCTTTCATTTAAAATCTTTATTAAGGAAAATAAGTCTCTTAGTAAAACTAAGCTAATTGAAGCAAAAAAAAGGACATATCACACAGAAGTAATAAATAAAATGGCAACAATTACTGATTGTTCAGCAGAAGCAAGTAAATCCTAGTTTAAGAAAATGTGCATTTTGGGGTGTAAAGGAAGTTATGTTGTTCCAAAAACAGAAAATGCACAATATAAAATACAAGGTATGGCATGTCCATATCTTTATAAAAAAATATATTTTCCTCTTCCTTAAGCAATTTTTTGCATGTATGTACCTGTAGATGTAGAGCTTTTCAAATAACCATCAAGAAGAGGCAGGACATCCTTGTAATAGGGTTGCATCATATGTCTGGGGATGTGAGCTGACCAGTCCTCCAAAGCATCCAGGCCCAGATCAGCCATTGGGGTACAGCTAAGGCCCAGCTTAAATGCATTCTAAATGTCAAACACAAAACGATCAGCCTTTCACATTTACTGACTAGTGTTACATAATAGTAAAAGAGACAAATTTAAAAGCATTTGGTGTACATCCCCCTTTGCAATAACTTTTCTCTGTTTAGCATCTCACTCAAGATCAGCACAGGAGATATGTTTATATTGCAACGCGGGCACTAAGAGAGTCTGCTTAGTGCAAAAGCAAATTCCAACAATTTACTTTTTATCCAAAGAGTCAAGTAATTTGTATTCTATCTTACTGAAGACTGCAGAGAGCTTAATAGTTACCTTAATACTGACTTTGCTATAGAATGTTTGTACGTATCTTAGGGAAAAAAGTGTTAGCTGTACATCACTGACTCACCTGCAGTGCAGGAATATATGCTTTGATATCAAGCATGATGATGTCATGTGGTAAAGAGAGCAAAAAAATCAGACAAGATGCCAACAATTCATCTTTATACTGTTTCATTTTTCCTGCAACCTAAAATTCAGATAAATAGATCGAGAACAAACATAAACCTTTTGAAGTCTTGACTTAACTGTATCAATACCCATTAAAATAAACAAGCCAAAACTAATACTGGAATCTCATTCACCTGCAGACAGTTACCAGAAGTATTTATACTGTTACTTCTTAATTGTATATGAACTAGTGACCATTATACCTCTTCAGACATTAAGTAAAAAACAGAGAGACAAAGATCTTAAGACCCCACTATGTTGCACAGCTCAAAAAGCAAGGATACTTCTACTGTATACGTAAAATTCCTCAGAATATAAAATTTTGATCAAATCACATATGTTTATATTCAGACTAAGAAAGTTAGTGAACAAAACTCCTTACCTCTTTTCCAAACTTTACAAAGAGTGCAAAGCAAGAGCTCTTTTCTGGGTCCTCAGGACATCTTCTGAGGCTCCTTGGACTGACACCCTACCAAACAGAAACTACAAGTCAGTGCTATTAAAAAGCACATAGTACATATATGAACCATCATACTGTCCAATACGAAACTGGGGTCAGTAAAAACTTAAAATCTATCTTTGGTCTTTCAAAGGTTAGAAATGAACATTAATATGGTTCACTGAGGGTCAACTTTTTGGACTATACTAAATATTATGCAAATAAACAAGATATATGACTGCAAAGTAACTTTTTGATGGTTTAATTTTCTCTGCTCATGCAACAAACCATAAAAACCCAAACTTCCTTAACAGCAGATGTCCAGGCGGCAAGAATGCTGGTGTAATAAGAAAACAATTTACAAGTGTGCACAGTACAAGCATCTACACCAATGAGTTTGCAAACATGCTTCACTTAGTGCCATCAGCAGCAGTGGCAGGGACAGCTCTGGGCTCTGGGTTGGGCTACACACCACGTGCTTTATCCCAATAGCTTCCATACCATAAACAGTGCATCCACCAATAGGGCATCATATTCCCTGTGGAAATCACTGAGTGGAATAGGAGTATACTCCAGAAATTAAGTAATTAACCCATACATGACTCTGCTGTTCTGGTTAGATTGCCTCTATCCAAAATGTCTTTTATACCACCTGCACTGCAAGGGTACCTCCCATCTCTCTGTTCACCTAGCTCAGGATTTTGGAAAGAACAGGCTGCCCAAGGGAGGTCATGGATTCTCCTTCTCTGAAGACATTCCAAACCCACCTTCATGAGCTCCTGTGTCACCTGCTCTAGGTGACACTACCTTGGCAGAGGGGTTGGACTGGATGAATTCCAGAAGTTCCTTCCAACCCTAACAATTTGGAGATTCTGTGATTACACATGGATGGTGTCGCTTCAGAAACTAGGCCTCTAGTCTAAATTTTGACTTTTAATGTGCTTCTAATTATGGAGCCATAGGAAGCGATGAACATTTGAAACAATGCAGTAACAGTTTCAGTGAACTGTTCTTCATAGGGGATAAAATACTGCAGATGAAGAATAGCACAGTCATTAATATAATATGTTACCCCTCCACTGGGTAAAAGATCTCACCTCAAAGTATTTTATCCTCTTGGCAATTTTCATTGTAACTGATAGCAGCTTGTAGAATCCACTAATAAGAGGTAGTCTTGTTGAATGTGTAACAAGCTCATAACCAAAGGAATATACCCAAGGATGAAAGTATTCCACATGTTTCTCTGGAAGTATCTCTCTAAAGCCAATGCACAGAAAACACAGGAGGAAAAAAAAGAAAAAAGTAATCAAACATAACGTTTTATTTTTAAAAAACTTTAATCTCAGTACAAGAAAGAAATATTGCTGTAACAGAGCAGCTCCAAAGAACAGAGGGAGAATAAATGCATGCTGCCTTCTGAATGAAGCACAGGAAGATTTTAATTTTGTTTTAGAGGGCAAAGCCATTTATTCCTTATTATATCTCATTATTGAATTTACACAAACACACATCTTCATATATCCCATTTCATTACTGGACTTCCACAGGCAACTAATGCTGTACCTTTCACTTAATGCCCCTTACTAGTCTATGACAATTATATCTCTGGTCTCTTAAGTATTTAGGATACATGGTCAGGATAATACTAGAAGTTACAACATATAATGAAAGCCAATTACACCCAAATAATGAAGGTGAATGCTAAGGAATTTCTCTTGTACTCTTTTAAAAAGCCTGAGCTAATGAGCTTGTATGTGTTTACCTATGGCCCAGGTGTCTAAAAAAAACTTCCTGTCTCCCTCCTAATCATCTTGTGCATTTTGAAATACGACCTATCAAACTAACTCAGAAACAACCGTGTTAAACACATTTCACCTCAAACTTCCTCCAACCACTTTGTAACTTTCAAATTACATAAAAACATATCAATACCTGCAGAATTCCACGAGATTTATAAAGGCAATATAATCTATCGGCTTTGTTGGCTGAAGGTTTGAAGCAGGGTCAGAAGAAGGCCCAAGCAAAGCACTGTCACCTGCATTTTCATCCTGAAAATAAATATTGAAGAAAGAACACTGGATCTGTGACAACAACACAGAAAGCTTTTATACTTTTTTTGCCACATTAAAAGTCTGGTCTTTTCTAGCTGATACTAGGTACTCTGACAGATGAAGGACTAACAGTTGGCACATCAATTGAAAGGAATAATAAGAAATGCCTGTTTCTAAGGAGAAAGCCAGTCAAATAATGAAAAATAGTAGATTCCAGAGTAGATAGTCTGAAGTAACAGATTCTGTTACTTCTGTTGATTCTGATGTTTCCATCTCCTAACACTGAAATGCAACATTTGGAAATATCAAGTAAAACATTTTACCTAGGATAAATGTTACTTCAAGGACACTAAAGGATGCTTTCAAGGCATAATGAAAACAAGGGATATGATTTTGGTTCCCCTACAACAGCAGGAGTTATTGGATAGGTCCTCAGGTCTCACCTGTTCACTAACATCCAGTTTCTGAACAGTCAGGTCCAATTTCTCAATAATCTTCAACACAGATTTTATAAGTTCATCATACAGGATGCGACTCAAGGACTGCAGTTGTGCATTTTCAGTAAGAAAGTCTGCATCTTCAAAAACACATTCCTTTGTAGAACAAAAATGTTCATATTTCAAAACACAAATAAAAATTATTTCTTTAATTTACAAATTAACATTTAAATGATCCAAAGAATCCAGTTTTAGATGCTTCTCAGCTATGAAAGCATAAATTAATCCCTATTTAATTAATTTATCAGCCATAAAATATAACCAAAACCAGAAAACAGTCCTTCTACAAGCATGACATTTGGAAAAAGTCCAACGTTAGAAAAGCAGTGATGAGATGACAAGATTCAGGATTGTGTTTCATTTTCTGTTTCATTCTGTATTTCCCTGTTAACTATACCTTACCTTCATTGTGTCACAGCTCAGTAGACTTCTAAAGAGATACAGATAGTCCTTATAAGTTGGTACTTTTGATCTTCGTGTCCCAACATCTCCAGCTTCAAAGGCTTCTTCTGATCCAGAAGTTTCTTTTCCAAAGAAATCCTGAAGGGACACAGTATTTGTTAGACACATTGCTCTGGGGGTTTGACCCTGGGTCCATGGCAGGTACCAGGCCATTCTACCATTCTCCTCCTCACCAGGATTGGGAAGGGGAAAATAAGACTGAAAAAAACTCATGGGTCAAGATAAAAGCAGTTTAGTAGCAAAGGATGACCAAAGATTTATTCTCTACTTCCCATCAGCAGGCAATGTCCACCAGCCACTTCCTTGGAAGGAGGGTTTTGGTACATGAAGCAGAAGTTTCAGAAGACAAATACCTTAACCAATGCCACCCACCTCCTCCTTTCTGCCAGCTTTTATTGCTGACCAGACATCATAGGGCATAGAATACCCCTTTGGCAGTTTTGGTCAGCTGTCCTGGCTCTGTCCCCTCCCAAGATCTTGTCCCCACAGCCTACTGGTGAGGGGAAAATGTTGGAGAGCCAGCCTTGATGCTCCAGTGCGGCTCAGCAGTAGCCAAAATACTGGTGTGCTATCAACACATTACCAGTTACAAGCACAGCTCCATGAGGGCTGCTATGGGAAAAATTAACTACATCTCAGTCAAATCCCAGTACAACTGCCTATGGAACTACCTGACCCATGCAACACAGTGTAGCACTATTGCTGCAGGTAGCAACATGATGTGCTTAGCTTTCTCCATCAATACGAAAATGGCACAAAACAACCACCTCCTTTCTGAAAAATAACCCAAAAACCTCTAAGGTTGTTCTCCTAGTGCTCTGTTATTTGAGAAATTCTATGGTTATTCTGCTGCACATGATTAAAAAGCTTTAATATCCTTGCTTAACACAACCATTCAGTAACGTTTAAAATGTTCAAAATTTAACCTGGAAGAAAGCTGGATGACTTTAATTACAACCTACTTTATTACAGACAATCTGACCAAACAAGTATATTTCCTGTAATTTTTTTTAGTCAGTACAAGAGGTGCTCCACACTGTGCTGAGCAGAGGGGATGAGAGACAAAGGAAAAAATGAGCCAATAACTTGAAACACTAATGGACTAATAACAAAATGGATAGCACTATTTTTGCTTCTTTGGGCCTTCCCTTTTTTACTGGGTTAGGTTGTCAAGAACTGGAAAGGAATGTATGCTCTAGGAATCTAAATGAAATAAATATATTTAAACAGTAATTTTACCTTTGAAAATGTGACTGGCTTGGAGACAATTCTGATTAATCCCTGATGCACTGAAAAAAACAAAAAACAAAATTGCCTGAATAGATTTAAAAAGCATGGCATTCCTATCACTCATTACATTAAAAATGAAACAGATCAGTCTCCTATATTCTGTCATGGTAAGGAAGAAAGAAAAGAATACAGATTTTTCCTTTAAGGACAAAACAGCCCAAATCAGAGCCTTGACTCCAGGATGCTCCACAGGTAACCAATCCTGAACTTGCTTCTTACTACTTTTTTCTCAATACTGCTTTGACTTTCTCCTGATTATGAATGATGACCAAGGCATCACCCTTCAATAATGCCCTTAATTGAAAAGGCAACAACCCCCAATAATCAACTTAGGATCAACATGGTACTTGAGTGTACCACTCAAGAACATGGGAAAGAATGAAAGTGCCCCAGCAACAAAGAAGAGCCACGATAAATAGCTGAAAGAAATCAAAAATAATTTCTGAAAATCTTTGAAAAGAAATGTCAGCATGCTTGAGACTCCTAGAACTGTCAGTTACCAATGCTGACACATTCAGTATTACAGTCACTGAACTATACCTGACTAACTTCATATGTGGAATTTTACTATTTAGAACTTCCAGCGCATGAAAAAAATTGCATTTCTAATAGAGATAACACTCACCCTATTTTCTGTCCTATTTTGTAGAGGTAACTAAAAGGACCTTGAATAGATTTTTGAATACTTTTCTACGAAATCCCTCTCCTCCCATAATTCTTCAGCACAGGAATGCAAGTCTTATCACAAACATGCAGTCCCCTGCCCTTAATCATACCCACTTTGTTATCCAAAACGATTGTTAAATGCATTCCTGAAGTTATTTAACAGTAGCTATTGAAAAATATCACCATGAAAACACTCAACCTCCATTATTACAGAACAGGACAAGCTTCATTTTTGATCCTGAATCGCTATTCCACATTTCTCTCCTAGAATCAGTTAAACAATTTAGGGGAAAAAAAAAACCAAAGGAAAAAAGCCCCATGATCCCAAAAAACTCCAACGAAGTTAATATCACAGACTCACCCACAGTGCTAATAAAGCTCCAGAGAACTGGACCTGTTCCTGAGAGAGACAGAAACACCTTTATTATAGATCTGCAACAGACCGGCTGCATTTTTTCACTGTATTGTGGAAAGCTGCTGATCTGCAGCACAATTAGACGCTCAAGAACTGGAGTGTATACCTCAGGAACCTAGAATAAAGAAAAGCAAAACATCCATTATGCAAATTCTGTGAAATTATTTCAGCATGTTACTTTGTTAAAAGAGCTTGCATCATAATCTGCTCTGAGAACAAGAAGAGACTTAGCAAGTGAAGTCATCTTAGACATACAAAAACCCCAAAGAAAGAAAGAAACAAATATCAACAACAACAAAAAATCCTCCCCAAATAAAACTAAACAGAGTACGAAAGTTTCCTAGACCACATTACAGAAAGTAGCTCCTGAACAGATTAGTGCTTCAGTGGATCTAGTTTTAAGCTTACTGGTAAAGTACGAATTTAATTAAACAGTAACAGCATTATAGTCTGTTTATCCATAACCAATAACTGAATACAAAATGTATGCCCCAATCTTACTTCACAGCTCCAGGTAAGATCCAGAAAACCCTCATTTAAACAGACAGCATAACATCTTAGCAGAATCAAAGTATCAGTCCCAAAGTACATGCTAAATATCAGTATTGGTATTAGTATTGTCTTTTGGAAGACAAAGCAGCATGAGAGTGGTACAAACACAGAAAGGCTATGGTTACATCCAAATAAAGAACATAAAATAAATAAAAATATTTTCACATTTGCCTATCATCGTTTTCATTTCAGTGTACTGTAGCATTTCATTTACCATATTCAGTGCATTTTCTTTATTCAAATAAAATCCATTAGAGCATTCTCCTGATATTCTTCCCATCTTCTGGGGGCTAGATGTCATCGCATTTCAGTTAAGTAAACACCTTTTACCACAGGTAGGTTCACAGCTATCCAAACACCTGCAACTGCATAAAAGAATTGGACGGTACTTTAAATACTCCACTTACTGTATCTAGATGGAATATAACACTTGCAATGGACTGAAGGAAACTTGGTAGCTGATACAGATGGTCCTCTATTGTTTCTGCTTCCGTGAGGAACATCTGCTTACAACGCTGAAGGAGCTCCACATACATGCTGTCCACATCCTCAGAATGTATAGCTTTACAGGGCTTACAGAGAGAAAATAAAAACCTGGTTTGGCAATTTTGTAGAGCTGAGCAAATAAACGCATGCTGTAGCACTAAAACCCAGCCATGTCTTCACTGAACCATAACAGGAATAATATTTGAAGGTTTTCCAGAAACTCAATATATCTGAATAAACTAACTTCAAGTACTCACCACACATATGAGAAACACAGTACCTGACATGGACTATAATAATAGTTCCCTAATGCAGTGTAATTTATTGTAAAAGTACTTGAACAGTGACATAAATTCATATTCAGTCTGAAAAACATGGGAGTTTGGCTGTAAATATCTTAAACATGGCATTATGGATGCTTAGAGTCACTTATATTTTGAATTAGCTGCATTAAATAGTAAGTGGCTTACCTTAATGTAGCTTAACTGATTATTACTGACAGGTTACTACTATTAAAGACTTAACTGAGCCGCCCAAATTCTGAACTTTTATTGTTATAGGTCCTGTACAAACAGAACCTATAAACACTATTCCTAAACTAACAAACAAGTGGAAAGTATCCCAAAGAGTAGCAGAGGGTTTGTAACAAAACTTACAAATTTGTATAGAATGATTTGTAAATCACAGCATGAACTAGGTCAAAAGTCAGTCTTTTTGGACAGGAGCCAGGTGACAGGCAAGAACTGTGGCAGGGAACTGACCATGGAAAAGAATGGACTGCTTTAGGAAACAGTGAAATATGGCTGTTAGCCCAAAGGTTCAATCTAGTCTGTCTAAAAACATGCTGACAAAATTAAGACTATCCATTTATCACTTGCAGAACTTTAAGTATTATTTTAAGATTATTTTAGCAATGAAAGAGATATTTTGCCTTGAAATGAACCAAGCATGAACACAAGCTCAGTGCTACAGTCACAACTTGCAGTAGCACCAAGACTCTACTTCCTCACAATTCCGTATCTGATGCTTGGCCAAGATTTAACCTAAACACAGTAACAACTATTAGTATGTCTTAACATATTACAGATTTATAGGTACTGGAGCATTAAATTTGTTAAAATTTGCAGTATGCTTTTGGGCCTGAAACTTGTACTTGTTGTCCTTGGCCTTCAGCAAGGTTTTGTTTTGTCTACCTACTCTGTGAAGAGAGCTTACTAACACCTAATATGAGGCTCAGAACTACACCCCTAGGCAGCACAGAATCCAAAAACTGAATGAAAGCTAAAACTTAAGGCATCACTATCCTATCTCCGTATTTACATTATGCAATTTTAAGTTCTTGTAATCCATAATAGATGTTTTTAATGGGCTCCTTCAACTCAGTAATTGGAAATACTTCATTTTTTCTGGAACCAATACCTTGAACTCAATTCCTTTCTACCTCATATCACAGAAGAGGAAGACTAGGTTTGAACAAAGCACATGGAAAGTTCTACAAACAAATGCACTCTACTCAGAAGGTAGGAAAAGGAAGATTCAGCTAGTAACCAGCTATTCAATTGCAATTCCTAAACTTCTCTAAATAATCTTTGCGATCATTTAACTGAATTTTTGCTTTGGGAGACAAAAAAAAAAAACAGTCTAGAATTTTATTATATAAAAATTGTGGTACCACCATCAAGCACAGAGGCTGCAAATACATAAACACCACTCTTTCTTTATTGAAATTAACTTCACTGTTATACTCCCATTTTAACTGACTGCTCACAGAAATTGGATGTTTGCTCCTAATGGTGTTTCCTGACAAGCAGACCTGCCATCCACGCTGGTATGTAAGCATGGTTTTGTTTGCTGTTTCTTGCATTTTACTTCGTGGTTGTTCCACAAATCCCCTCCTACTGTCCTTCAGTCAGCAGTGCCTTTTAGCTGTTTGAGTGAGCTCTCTAAGAATCTCTGAACTACCTTCAGAGTGAAGCCTGGATTCTACCATTTAAATGCAGAGAGAGATAACAAGGTATTGCCTGTACCTAAGCAATTTAAGCACATCCTGAAGGTTTTTGACAGCTGTATATGAAGCTCCTGTTTCTCCACTTCAGAACCTGTGCGCAAGAAGTAACTACAACTACAACCCAATGCTGCAATGCACTATATTCAGTAGACATTTAAAAAATTTTCATCCAAAAGGTATTTTACAGCGTAATTAAGTCCAACACTCAGTCCAGAAACAGGCGCATTCTCTATTAAAAGAGCTGTGTAAAATTGTAAAATGCATAGTATATGAATCCTAGCTTTACATGCTTTCAGTAAGTTCCTTCAGCAGAATAAATTTTTCCACATACTGCTGCGAAAAGCCCATATCCGCGAATGGCGATGGACAATTCTTTGCTGCTCGAATCCATTCTCCTGATGATTCCATAGAACTGCTCCATGAAGAAACGCAACTTGCTCTTGTGTAGCTCTGCATCTTTAGCCACCATTAAGGAAATCTGTAAAACAGATATAAACATTCCAGCATTTCACAAAAAAATTACAGTAAGTCTTAGAAGGTACCCAGCTTGTAATACAAAGCACTTCAAACTAAGTAATTATTCATTAAAGACATTCACTGAACTTCCAAGCACTGAATATTCCCACTATTTCCAGAAATTTAATTTTCTTTAGACTGGGAGATCGCAGTGAAGTTACCACACCTGCTTCAGGAATGAATCTAGTGCAGAATAACTGGCTTTCTTCAGCTCTTGATGCGTGTGGCCACACCATTTGCACATCACTTCATAGAGGGACATATAGTTGTCCAGGAGCAAGGTTCCAAACTGAGCAGAGTGCCAGCTGAACAACTGCAACCCAGCTGCAATTTAAAAACAATTCTCTTTGAAAACCAGACTTCGATTACATTTTACACAACCAGCCAAGACTGTGAAAGTCCACATTAGGACTTTAGGTAGGCAGACCCACCATGATTGGAGGGTATAAAACGTACTCCTCTAGCCTCTACTGACACTCTACAGTATCAGTACCCAAACATTAAGAACTTAAGCATAAAAACAACCTTCCAAAATCCTCTTTTTAAATGTACACCATTATGGAACGCACAGCTGCGTTCTGATGTAATTTATATTAATATTGAAAAAGAAAGGGACTTCAGTGGTTGTCAGGACACACGCACAAGTCCCCTCCTCTGCCAAATTCTGATGCAGACAAATAAAGAATTCAGATTATAGGTAATTTCGCTCTTCCAAATGTAAGTATAAATGAAATTTCAAGATCCTTAATTAATTAACTGAGGAGAGGACTCAAACCTTGCATTTTTGCAATTTCTGCATAAGCCACTCACATTTCACAGGCCAATTTCTAATATTCTGATTTTCCCCCCATTCTTTTTCTCCTTCTTCCAGTGAAATTTCTCTCCTTATTTTTTTTAACTCAATCCACTGTCACCTCATTTCTCCTAATTAGCTGCACTCCTCTTATTTCTACCATTCCTTTCTCACATTACAGTTTGCACTACTCCAGAGGGGCAAATGGCACCAAGTATAATACTGCTGTTCATAAGCTGATTAGACCTTGACTAGTTTAACCAATTACATGTTACATTCTATATTGCAATTTGAAGTACAGCAGCTTTCCCACCAGCCAGCTCAGAGATTAGAGACTAGAGACATCTGAACACATCCAATAAGGAATAAACAATTGCAGACAAAAGACAGTATCCACCTCAGCATGAATGGAAATCGTTTACATCTTACCTAGAGGTACTGCATATCGCTTCTGATCAACCTGTAATATCAGAATAGGTTTGTCACTGTGATTTACTCTTCAGCAGGGCTAATTTGTATATGCAGAACAACTAACATGTAGCAGATTTACCTGTGGGTTGATTGCCTTCATTGCAAAATCAAAAATCTCCTTTGCAGTCTGAGGATCTGTGAAACAATCCAATAATGAGTATTTCACTACTGACATCCAGTAGGCAGAGTGAGTACTAAGATATTTTTATCTACGCTTGGTATGAAGAAGTGATATTGGAAGGCCTTATATATCTCATTTTAGGAGACTTTTTTTTTCCTGAAATACTCTTAAATTTGAAAAAAAATTGCACATCTATATTAGCTGATTTTTCTGAATATTCGTGTTTAAGCAGACTCTTAAGAGAAGCATCTCCATACAAACTGCATTCCAGCTTCAACGTGGCTCTCACAGCTGCCCAATATGTGGTCAGAAAACAGCACTTCAAAGATTTACATATAGAAAAATGCTGATGAAGCCACTTCACCCAAAGACAGATTACAAGGATTGTGTATTTTGCATAAACCATCTACTAACAGGGAAATTTTAATTCTGAGTATACACACAGAAATGGTGCTACCTTTTTGGCTGTGTAATAATTAATCTACAACTGTATCAAGATATGTCACTACCTTTCACATAGCAAAAAACATACCTTCATCCACAGACTTGGTGAAGTTGTACATGAGTGCGACCAGTCCCCTCAGACATCCTGCTACAAGAGGTAGCTTCGGTCCCCTTATAGCAGATGTCATCTGGAAAAAATAAAATACCCTCAAGCTAAGATACATTTACACCAAGGCTTCCCAGTTCCTAGAAGTGTAGGAAAATAACTTATTTCAACCTAATAGTTATATCAGCACCCAACTCTATGAAACAACTCCACAGAAACATCTTTACTTCCGAAGTGTCTCACCTTTTGGAGGGAAGCACAAGAGATCATTTGAAAACCACGGAAATGTTCCACCAAGACCAAGCATACCAAAACTGAGACAAAATACACTAATGTTTTAAAAGTACTCAAAAATTCAGAATATATCAAAGTTCAGCAGAAATGTGATGTTCACCTCACATGCAAGAACTGTGCAGCCAGTATAGAACAAATCAGAAAACTACCAGTGCATGCCAAGGTAACATTTCTTGGGGAATGACCATCACAAGCCATCTTTTTACACAGTGATTTACAGTTAATTTGCTGTTATTGATGGCCTTGAATTTTCACTTTGTAAGCATCTCAGAGCCAGAGAACACAACTTAAACAGTACTTCAGGAAGCATTTATGATTGTCCAGTTAGATCCCTACAAACTGTACTATCTACAACAGTATTCCAACAGCCAGTTCGATAAACTTCAAAGGAAAAAACAAAACAAAACAAAACCAAAGCAATGCAAAAAAAACCAAAGCAAAAAGCCAAAGAATGAAAAGAAATTCCAACCATACCTGTGTTCTAAGCTCTCCCAAATAAGCTCGGAATAGTTTTTCAGAGTTGTTAATCATGTCACTAGGCTGGACTTCTCCCAAAACTCCCAAAAGCTCATAAATCTTTTCCAATACTAGAAAGTAATTTTTAATATTGTTAAATCTTAATCACTGAAATCATTGCTTTGACATTCCCAGTGCAATTCCTATTAACTTGCAACCATGAGAAAACCATCCCTGACAGTATAATTGCTGATTAAAGAGTGGAGCAAAGATCTTTATATATACACACACACACATCTATATATAGCTGTATACTACAATGTGAGATGCATCTTCCTCTCCCACCAGTAAGTTAAACACATTTACTATTTTTAAACAGGGCTCAGAAAACTAATTTAAAGGCCACATGCACAGAGGAAGCACTTATTAAGGCCAACAGCTAGCAGAAGTTTCTAGGCTTGAATTCAGACTGAAGGATTCTATGCAGCCACATGTTTTATGAGGGGTAGACCTGTAAAGCCAAGATTTCAGCAGTAACTAGCCCTAACGATTAAACTGGAGCTCACAGTAAAATATGCCATAAATAATATAACCAGACAAGGCAGAACCGATGAGCTCACATTAGAGGTCACCAATGCAGGAACTATCACACTAAAACTGTAGCTTTGAGGCCAACACTAGCCAGGGTTAGAATAAGATTACAAAGGGCCTTAGAATCATAGAATCATTTGGGTTGGAAGAGACCTTTAAGATCATCAAGTTCAACCATTAACCCAACACTGCCAAGTCCCACCAGTGAACCATGTCCCCAAGTACCCCATCCACACATTTTTTAAAAATGTCGGGCAACAGTGACTCCACCACTTCCCTGGAAGCCTGTTCAAATGATTGACAGCCCTTTCTGTGAAGAAATTGTTTCTAATATCCAATCTAAATCTCCCCTGGTGCAACTTGATGTCCTCTTGTCCTGTTACTTGTTACCTGGAAGAAGAGACCAACCCCCACTTGGCTACAGCCTCCTTTCAGGAGGTTGTAGAGAGTGAAAATGTCTTCCTTGGGCCTCCTTTTCTCCCAGCTAAACAACCCCAGCTCCCTCAGCTGCTCCTCACAGAACTTGTGCTCCAGGTCCTTCCCCAGCTCCACTGCCCTTTTCTGGACTTGCTAAAGCCTCTCACAATGTCTTTCTTGTGGTGAGGGGCCCAGAACTGCACACAGGATTCGAGGTGCAGCCTCACCAGTGCTGAGTACAGGTGGAAAATCGAAGAAAAGCTAAGGCCTACCTGTATCAGGAATTTTACATTTTGTAGCAAGCTCCCCATAAAATTTATTAAATATCTCTCTAACTTTCATTTCTTCCATCAGACAGGAACGTTGTAAACTGTGAAGCAACTAAGATGGATTAAAAAAAAAAAAAAAAGGGAAAAACATTAAGATCAGTACCCCAATACTACTTGGTCTAAATAAAAACATCATTCATACATGTAAGTTCAGCTTAAGTAAGCAAGTATGCTATTCAATGAAAGAGATCTAAGGTGACTTTTCCAAAGAAGAGTAATGGCATGCAGTCTACTTTAACTACAAACTACCTTCCTATATATGCATAAATACAAAATTTACAACTTTTAATTTATAGTATACGTGTTATATATAGCTCATCTACACGAAACCTATACATGGTATAATTTATACATATATACCTAAAAACTCCACCAGAGCACAGGCTCAGCAAGTCTGCAGTAGCTTTCATCATACTGTATTTCTCTCCCTGCTAGTATAACGCCAATCCAACTCACAGAACTGACTCAGAGTAACTCAGAAAGGAGTTTTGTTTCTCATAAACAAACCTAAGTAGGCACAAAAGCATTTACAAAAGAAGGATCTAAATGCATTCAAAGGAACTATTGTCTCACATAGCAATTAAATTTCTAGGAAAAAAAGTCCTCCTCCTCCACACTTTTCAAAGACTGTATCTTGTATTATAATACGATATATAATAATACATAGTACTTTAAAGAAAAAATGCATTTGAACAGCAAAATTTAAATAACCATAATAAACCAAGAGAGAGATCTGCAGCTGCACCCAAAACAACTGTATCCTGCTCGAACAGATGAAGGAATGACATGCCCACATCTAAGCAACCTGCTGGAGAATATTGAAGACAATCAGTTGTTAAAACATATCTTTTTAACACCTAAATACTGGCTATCACTGTTCTCTTGCTACCGCAGACTACAACCTCGTTGTGAGGGGAAGAGGAGGGGCAGACACTGATCTCTTCGAATGGCCTGAAGCTGTGTCAGAGGAAGTTTAGCCTGGATATCAGAAAACAGTTTTCCACCCAAAGGGTGGCTGGGCACTGGAACAGGCTGCCCAGGGAAGTGGTCACAGCACCACACCTGACAAGGGTTCAGGAAATGTTTGGACAATGCTCTCAGGCACGTGGTGTGACTTCTGGGGATGGTGCTGTGCAGGGCCAGGAGTTGGACTCGAGGATCCTTGTGGATCCCTTCCAACTCAGCTTATTCTGCGACTCTGTGATACAGATTTTCTGCATGATATAGTGTAACTATAGTGACACTATACAGCAGATTTTCTACTTCTTTTCTAGAAAGAAGGAGATTTATAAAATGCATTTTACCTTAATCAGAAGTTCCAGGGCTGAGATTCTACATTTTGCTGCTCTCTCTTTTGTACAGACACTAAGACAAGTTTGCTACACAACAAAGAAAATTAAAATAACAATACTTGTAAGTAAAGATGGAAATTCAAAGAGAACATATTCTTCTACATCTTCAAAGTATCTGTTCCTTACAAGCTTCAGGTTTTTTTAAAAAGACTAAAAGAACATCTAGTCCTGGAAATGGCTTCACTGACACTACTGCAGCACTGACATAATAACAGACCCCAACTCAAGCAAAGAAATTGCAGTTTCTGCAGTAAAAGGCATACAGAGCAAGTTTTCTACCTCAGTACTATCAGTCCTTCCAATAAGTAGCTACTAATTTACGATCAGAAACTTCACTGGTGCAGTCAAGCATTTCCATGCAAAGCAGCATAAATGTTCAGCTATCCAGACTTCAGTAACCTCAGGTATTGTAGTTACCACCAATTTCTGTATATATTGCAAAAGTAACAACTTCTCAGGTGATTTTTTTTAATAGTAATTAAAATTAACCCTATAGAAACATTTAAAATTTTACACTTAAATGGCAACTTTAGTTTGTATAAATTAGAAGTTACAACTACTATTTTCAGTGAAAATAACAAATAATAGCTAACAATAGAAATAAAAAAAACGAATAATAACTAATAATAACTAAAAATAATAACTTCAGAACCAATACCTACAATATTCTATAATGGAAAATTAATAAAATTAAGTCTACAGCCGGACAAACAATTCCACACTGCTTTGTGGTATGAATTACAGTTTATGCCAAACAAAATTACTTCAGCTCTAACAAGAACACCAGAGATGGGCAAGGCTGACTGGGAGGGGTGAAGTATAGCTATGAATGCTATGACACGACACCCACCAGACTAGTTGCAAAAACACTTTTAGGAAATAACTTTCATTTACCTACCTTAATATTACAGGCATAAGGATGAATTTTGTCACCAACTTTTTCCATAAAGACACAGAGAAACTTCAACGCTTCATCCCTGCAATCTCGAAACTAAAAAGTTTAAAAAAATATATAATAATTGAAGTGTGTAACGTGCGCACATAGCACCACCTAAATACTACTTTAAAGTTCGCCAGCTTACCTCCTCGATGGCGAGGGATTTGTGGATAAAGACGAGTAAGCNGCCAGGAAGCGGGCGGGAAGGGCCCGCCTCCCGCCGCATCCAACGCCGGCCGGGGGGCCGCGGGCCGCCGAGCTCGGGCAGGCGAAGCGCTCCGCCAGACCGTTCCCAGCGGAAGGAATAAGGGCCGGCGGCAGGGAAGAGCGTTTCGGGCGCTTTTATGGCTCTGTTTTTTTAAATAGTAATTAAAATTAACCGTATAGAAACTCGTGGCAGCATGGGCTCAGGACATGCACACACAGAATGACAGAATGGACCCGGTTGGAAGGGAACGCAGTGGGCCATCTGCTCCAATCTCTGCTCAGGCACACGGCACAGGGGTGCGTCCAGACAACGCTTCAGTATCTCCAGTAAGAGAGACTCCACACCCTCTCTGGGCAAACTGTTCCAGTGCTTGGTCACTGCACAGTAAAGAAGCTCATCCTCACATTCAGGTAGAACTTTCAGTGCCTCGGTTTCTGCCCATTGCCTCTTGTCCTGTTGCTTGGCACCACCAAGAAGAGCCTGGCCCCATCCTCTGGGCAACCTTCGCCATAGATACTGATAGCCATTGATGAGGCCTCCGCCCAGTCGTCTTTTCTCGAGACTGTACAGGTCCGAGAGCTCCCTCAGCCTATCCTCATCAGAGAGATCCTCCAGCCCCTTAATCATCTTTATTGTCCTTGGCTGGACACGCTCCAGGAGCTCCAGGCCTCTATTGTACCCAGGAGCCCAAAACTGGACAGAAACGCTGGCTANATAATAACTTCAGAACCAATACCTACAATATTCTATAATGGAAAATTAATAAAATTAAGTCTACAGCCGGACAAACAATTCCACACTGCTTTGTGGTATGAATTACAGTTTATGCCAAACAAAATTACTTCAGCTCTAACAAGAACACCAGAGATGGGCAAGGCTGACTGGGAGGGGTGAAGTATAGCTATGAATGCTATGACACGACACCCACCAGACTAGTTGCAAAAACACTTTTAGGAAATAACTTTCATTTACCTACCTTAATATTACAGGCATAAGGATGAATTTTGTCACCAACTTTTTCCATAAAGACACAGAGAAACTTCAACGCTTCATCCCTGCAATCTCGAAACTAAAAAGTTTAAAAAAATATATAATAATTGAAGTGTGTAACGTGCGCACATAGCACCACCTAAATACTACTTTAAAGTTCGCCAGCTTACCTCCTCGATGGCGAGGGATTTGTGGATAAAGACGAGTAAGCCATGCTCCTGGGAGAACACCAGGGACAGGTGCAGCGCTGCAGAGGCAAAGGAACCATCGGGCGCTTGGCTCCGTGCACACCACCCAGCCCATCCCCTGCTGCAAAAGGCTGACCTGACGCCTCGGGCACCAGAAAAAAAACACAAACTGCGGGTGCGACTGACCTCCCGCATGGCCTCGGGGCCCGGGCCTGAGCCTGTGCCCTGGCACCGGAGCCTGCCCAGGCTCAGGGCCGAGGGAAAGCCAGCCTGGGGCAGCTCAGCACGGAGGGGCCCGCACCCCAGTGCTTTTACCCCGGTGAATGGTTATCTGGGGCAAGAGACCCCCCTCCCCTCCCTCGGAACCAGCGGTGACACGAAGCGCGGGGCGCAGCACGCAGGGGGTGGCCCGCAGAAGCACCGGCGCGGTGCGTGTGTCCCNCACATTCAGGTAGAACTTTCAGTGCCTCGGTTTCTGCCCATTGCCTCTTGTCCTGTTGCTTGGCACCACCAAGAAGAGCCTGGCCCCATCCTCTGGGCAACCTTCGCCATAGATACTGATAGCCATTGATGAGGCCTCCGCCCAGTCGTCTTTTCTCGAGACTGTACAGGTCCGAGAGCTCCCTCAGCCTATCCTCATCAGAGAGATCCTCCAGCCCCTTAATCATCTTTATTGTCCTTGGCTGGACACGCTCCAGGAGCTCCAGGCCTCTATTGTACCCAGGAGCCCAAAACTGGACAGAAACGCTGGCTACCGTAGTGGTTCCCCCCTTCTCAGAGAATGGGCCGCTCCAATCTCCCCACGCCTCCCGGCAGCCCCAGTTTTGCCGCGAAATTCGGTGAGGGGCGGGCGGCTCCACGCTAGGCTGCGGGGAGGGACGCGATGTGCCATTACGGAGGGTGGCCCCTGTCTTGTAGCACAAGTAGTAACCTGCGTTATAATTCGTTCTCTAGTGTAGCAGGTCGTGCGGGACGTGACCCTCACTTCGGGGCTCCAGAGGATTCATCTCCTCCTCCTTTCCCTCTCGGTTCCGCATCCCCCCTTTCTGGCTTCGTTGGGCGCTCCCGTTGCTGTCGCGCCTCGCCATTGGCCAGAAAGCCCGGGAGGGCGCGCGCACGCCGCTGGATTTGGCGCGGAGTGCG
This sequence comes from Donacobius atricapilla, assembly GCA_013397315.1. Classification (NCBI taxonomy): domain Eukaryota; kingdom Metazoa; phylum Chordata; class Aves; order Passeriformes; family Mimidae; genus Donacobius; species Donacobius atricapilla. The sequence goes on from WBMY01012081.1 coordinate 309,805, forward strand.
GAGTTAGTGGCGCTGTACAGGTGAGTGGGGGCAGCGGGCGGGGGTCGCGGCTGCCGAGGGGTGGAAAGGCACGGAAACCCGCCAGTCAGGGCTCGGCCGCTGGCGGAGCGCCCGCCGCGCTCAATTCTTCTCGCCGACCCCTTCCCAACCCAGGTAGGACCGCCGCTGGAGCCGCAGCAGAGCCATGTCGTCGCCAGCCTCCACTCCCAGCCGCCGACGGGGCAAGCGCGGCCGGGGCAGCAACCCCCCGACTCGTAAGTGCCGCGGCGGGAAGGGCTGCGCCCCCCGCCCCGGGGGTGTTCTCCCAGCCCCTGCCTCGGCCCGGCTATTGTAACGCCGGCGCCGGGTGCGCTTGTGTCTTGCAGCACAAGATGCTCGCTCTCCTCCTTCCCAGAAGCGTCGGACGGACGACTCCACTTCCACCGGGGACTTGCAGCCCATGCCCACGTCCCCGCCCGCCGACGCGCAGAGCCCCGGCGCGGCCGATGCGCTGTTCTCCAGCCCGCCGCAGTTCCGGCACTCCGGTACGCGGGGGCTGGGGCGGCTGCGTGGCTGTGCGGGCCCGGGGGCCGCGGCCCCCCAGCGTTGGGCCAGACCCGGCTGAAAAACGCTGGAGGAAAAAAATGAGCCTTGTCTCATGTTTCTCATTGGAGTGTAGTATAGTGAAGTCTACAGGAGTGCAGTCAGTGTCTGGCGTGCAGATCTCTAGCGTAGCTTCCAGTTAGCATGGGAATATGTATCAGGGAATACACATTCGTTTTTAAAACTTGTTTAGGGAAAGAATAATGAAACTAATAGTAACACAGAAGGAGCGAGGTTTTTTGCCATAGAAAAGCCTTTCTTGCTTTTATATATAGGATTCTTTTCAATTCCAGTAGCTGTTAATTGTGTCACTTGCTCTACCACCCCCAAAATACTAAAAAAAGTGTTTCATCTAAAATTCTACATGTTTTTATGGTTGAATTTCAGTGTAGTTTTAAAAAGCAGTACTGCTGTAGTTTTCTAGGGAAGCTTCAGGATCTTTGAGAAGAGCTGTTAACACAAAAGTTCTAGGGAGACTGGCAACATCTTTATGGTGTGTTGTGACAAAACACTGGGCTTGACTGATACTACTTATTTTATGACAGAGTTGAAGGAATGATGACACAAATGCAGAGGCTGAATTTTAGTCTGCTGTAAAATGTCTCAATAATCATCACAAAACACTTCCTTTTATAGCCATTCCTCTAGACTTTGACATCAGTTCACCTCTGACTTACGGCACACCCAGCTCCAGGGTAGAGGGTACCCCACGAAGTGGTGTACGAGGAACTCCAGTCAGGCAGAGACCAGATCTTGGGTCGGTCCGTAAAGCCAGACAAGTGGATTTACACTCGGATGGGGTAGGTGGATGTCTCACCTCTTGTATCTGACAGCTTCTTTTTAAACATATAAATATTTGTGTATGCTTAATTTGTTTCCATGTAGCCGGCTGAGGATATAGTAGCAACTGAGCAATCTCTTGGACAAAGGCTTGTTATCTGGGGAACAGATGTGAATGTGGCCTCATGCAAAGAAAAATTCCAGGTAGGTTTTGTTTCTTCTTTTTTTTTAAAATGAAAAGCTAGTTTGATTTAAATAAATATTATTTGGATCTGATACAAAGGACTGCTAAATTCTGCTCATTTTTCCTGTCTTTCTTTCACCTTTATCGTTCAGAGATTTCTCCAGCGCTTCATCGATCCACTGGATAAAGAGGATGAAGACATTGGCCTGGATCTTAATGAGCCACGCTACATGCAACGACTTCAAGAGGTACTTGTAATGCAGTAATTTGTAATTCAGCTTTTCTTTTTTCAGTCTTGCATGCCATTGAGATAAAATTTCCTAACTTCCTTGCAGATTAATATGGTTGGGGAACCATTCCTGAACGTAAATTGTGACCATCTAAGATCATTTGATGAAAATCTCTACAGGCAACTGATCTGCTATCCTCAGGTGAAGTGGTGCACTTGTTTTCTGGCTTTCAGGTGGCTCTTTCTGGGTTTTAAAATGCTTGTTTAAAAGCAGTGCATACTGTGAGTGTTCAGTGCAATCTCAGTGACTACTTTATTTTACTGAATATAAAATGTTTTGTTCCATGGTATTTGATCACAGAAACAGTGAGTACCTCATGCATGCAAAGTTAGCTGGTGAACTGCAATGTCCAGAGTTTTGTTCTTCCACTCCTTGCAGTACTTAAGTGATTGAATAAATCCGATCCTAACAGCAGGTTTTGTGTTACGTAGGAAAATGTTCAAATGGTGTAACTCTTAGTCATTACCGACTGATTAGCAGCACATGAATTGCTTTATGCATAATTTCTTCATTCTATGATTTAACTTGTAAGCTGTTTCTAATACAGGAAGTTATCCCAACATTTGACATGGCTGCCAATGAGATCTTTTTTGATCGTTACCCCGATTCAATACTAGAGCATCAAATTCAAGTAAGGCCATATAATGCACTGAAGACCAGGAATATGAGAAATCTAAACCCTGAAGGTAAACTTTTCGCTTACCATGTACAAGAATCTTAAAAGATTGTCATAAACTTAGTGAATACTAACACAGGATTACATTAAGACTGTATAAAACTGTACTTGTGGTCTATCCAGACCTATGTCTTCCATTCATGTCTGTTTCAGAAGCAAATGTTTTAGAGCCCGAATGCACAAAAATTTATCCATAAAGGAAATCTCTCCTATCATCAACTACTTGTGTTCCTAGTTCTGCAAGTGCAAAGGATTCTTTCTTTTGTATACATAATCCTGTAAATTAGAATGTTTGTGTTATGCATTTATGATTCTTTCTGCTTAAACAAAATTGTAATAACCTGTCTGTATACCTTCTGCCTAAAAACTATTGTAAGGTGAAATTTTGAATCTTATTTAAGTTTTAAGAGTATAAGGTCATGATATGACTCTGTATTTTTGTAGACATTGATCAACTCATCACCATCAGTGGCATGGTCATCAGAAGCTCCCAGTTAATTCCTGAGATGCAGGAAGCATTCTTTAGATGCCAGGTTTGCGCTTTCACCACCAGAGTGGAAATCGACCGTGGCAGGATTGCTGAACCATCGGTGTGCAAGAACTGTAACACAACGCACAGTATGGCGCTGATTCACAATAGATCCATGTTCTCTGACAAACAGATGGTATGTTGGCTTTGCTGGTGGCTAAAGTGAAAGAGTTGCTAGTTTTTGCTCTCTCACCCTCCTAAAATCATCAACAGCATTAGTTGTGCATCTTGAGATAAATGCTTTGAAAAGAAAAAGTGTTTTGGAACATGGAAATGGGTGAAACAACTTAGTGAAACAGTAAGTCTGCTTTGGAGAAGAAATGCCTTAGGAGGATGAAATGTACTATGTACCCCTCTTAATGTTTTTGTATGGAACCTCCTTTATATACAGTATGTCCACTTTTGTCTAGACTAGGTGAGCCTTGTTTGTAGCAGCATTTTATCCATTCCAGTAGCAATCAGCAGCATTTCCATTTTCATAATCTCTTCTAATCAGTTTTGCTGTTTGGGTGGGGATATTTTGTTCCTGAGCAATGTCCCTGATTCAAAAGGATGCTGAAGACTGTGTTAATTCAAAATCCTGTTGTATGCTTTGTGGAAAAGCTCTGCTTTTTTGCAACTGAAACTTAAGTGGTGTTTTTGCTAGATCAAACTGCAGGAGTCTCCTGAAGATATGCCAGCTGGACAGACCCCACATACGGTGGCACTCTTTGCTCACAATGACCTTGTTGATAAAGTTCAGCCAGGCGACAGAGTTAATGTCACAGGTAAAATTTGGTTTGAGTATTTCCATTTTTTTTCATTGATCTTAACTGTATGTAAAAGGACCTGATGAGATGCACTTCCAAGTGCTGGGGGAGCTAGACACTTCCTTTGCAAGGCCACTCTATTATCTTTGAAAAGTCGTGGTGACTGGCTAAAATACTAGAGAAAAAAAGCCAGTGGCACTCCTACAGTGAGGAGGAGACCTGGGGAACTGCAGGCCCATCAGCTTCATCTTGAGCCCTGGGAAAGGTGATAGAGCCAATAATCCTGGAAACCTTTTCTGATTGGGATAGTGTTCTACACCCTCAGCAAATTTGCAGACAAAACAAAACTGGAAGGAAGCAGTGCTTGATAGACCATGGCTGTGGTGCCAGCATTCCCGTGGGCTGTATTAGGAGTGTTGCCAGCAGGTTAAAGGAGTACTGGGTCCCGTTGTGGGGTCTCCCAGGGCAAGGGAGACATGAATATACAGGAGTGAATTCAGCAAGGGGCTATGATGATAACAGAAGCCTTGGTTCTACACGGAAAGGCTGAGAAAACTGTGGCTGCTCAGCCTGGAGAATAGAAGGCCTGGGGGAATCTTAGCAGCATTTTTAGAAACATCTGGTTTGGTGTGGGTGGAGGGGTGGTAGTGTCAAGAAGACAAAGCCAGATTCTGCTTAATGATGCCTAGTGGCACACAGAGGGCACAAACTGAAATACAGGCAATTCCAGTTAAAAATAACAACTTTTTTACTGTTTGTGTGGTCAAGCCTCATCACAGGTTGACTGGCAAGGCTGTGTGGGATCCTTGTCCCTAAAGATTCTCAAAACCTGATGGGACACAGCCCTTAGCAAGCAGTGGACTCCAGCTGACTCCAGTTTGACTCCCTGATTGGACTAGACATCCCCAGGGTGTTGTCTGACCTTGAACCCTTCAGTCTAAAGCTGTAACTGAAGAAAACACAGTATCTTAAATAGGCTCTGCAGTCAGGAGAGTGATAATTTATGAGTCAAAAGAATAAGTCCTGTGATACTGTAGCAACATATTATAAACCACTTTGGTTTAAAACAACTGCTGTAAATGAACCCAAGCTGTTTGAAATGCATTACAAAGCTGTTATTAAACTTGGCACTTAAAAAGAGGGGGAAAGGCTGACTGGAACGGGAATTTCAAAAGCATCAAGCCTTAATTTTTTTTCAAAAATGTGTTCACTGTTGAGAACACTTGTGGTACAAATGTAAAACATGTATGTCTATCTGCAAAAACAGGTCTAGGTGACTTAAATATGGCTTCTACATGACTTACAGTGAGAAATTAAATGACAAAGTATTTAGGCTCTTCAGAAAAGCTCTACTCTTCCTGGGAACTTGTAAAATTTTTAGGGTTTGGAATTAGCGTGTTTCTTCATGTCTAATGCTGTGACTGAAATTTGTATTTAGGTATCTACAGGGCAGTCCCCATTCGAGTTAATCCCCGGGTCAGCAGTGTAAACGCCGTGTATAAGACCCACATTGATGTCATACACTATCGCAAGACAGACTCCAAACGCCTGCACTGTATTGATGAGGAAACTGAGCAAAAGAGGTTTACAGAGGAACGTGTGGAAATGCTCAAAGAGCTTTCTAAAAAAGCAGACATATATGACAGACTTGCTTTAGCATTGGCTCCAAGTATCTATGAGCATGAAGATATCAAAAAGGTGAAAAGTTCTGAATTTCTCTTGGAAGACATGTATTTTTATGCGTGTATGTTTGTAGTTACTCTTTGTTAATGTATCTTGAAACTTAAAAATTCAAAAAGCTGTTATCTTGAGCAGTCTTAAAATGTCATGGTCTTGTCAGGGTGGAGTTGGTTGTAAGGGGGTATCATAATTCTTTTCATGCTATTAAGAAGTGTTAGTTAGAGGGAAGAGAACTGAAAAGGTAGGAAGGCAGCAGAACTGGGAAAACTTAATTGCAGGATGCATCTTGGACATTTCTTGGAAGTTCAGATTGCTGATGATCAGGAGTAAGTAAGTACTTTTAACATGGTAACTGCTTGCTGAGAAGAGGCATCCACAAGAGAAGAGTAGCTTCAAAATGAGTTTTGGTTGACTCTGAATTATGGAGTATCAAAACATTTACTTGGATGTATCCAAGAAGGGACTGTTCCAATAAAGTGTCAACTGACGTACTACAACATTGTGAAAACTGCTGTCAGTAGCAGGTCTCAAGGTATTGTTAGACATCGAACACTCCTCTTCCAAGTATATTCCTTTGAGGGTTTTTTAATAGATTTATACGTTATTATAGTTAACAGGTTCCTGAAAGTATAATTTAAACCTATACAATGATTTCATTATGAAATGGGAACACAGTAATGACAGTTCCTTTTGTTGTTACTTTTTCCACAATGCCAGTAAAGGCACATCAAGTCTAGGGGGTGGAGTTGAGGAAAGCTAAAGACCCTTCATGAAAGGGGATTCTTCAGGTTCCACCCAAAATCTGGTTATAACGACACACAAAATTCCTGTCTTTAATGCCTGAAACCCAGATGCATTGAGTTGTGTTAATTTTAGCAGCGTTTGTTTTTCAGATGTTTCAGTTGAACAGTTGGATTTGCTCTGTTGCATCTGTACAAGAAGTGATATTTTCATTTTTATAGGGTATCCTGCTTCAGCTTTTTGGTGGATCAAGAAAGGATTTTACTCACACAGGAAGAGGCAATTTTCGTGCTGAGATCAACATTCTTCTCTGTGGTGATCCTGGTACTAGCAAATCCCAGCTGCTCCAGTATGTGCATAACCTGGTTCCTCGAGGCCAGTATACTTCTGGCAAAGGCTCAAGTGCAGTTGGTCTTACTGCATACGTGATGAAGGATCCAGAAACACGACAGCTGGTTCTTCAGACAGGAGCTCTAGTACTTAGTGACAATGGCATTTGCTGCATTGATGAGTTTGATAAAATGAATGAAAGCACGAGGTCAGTTCTACATGAAGTAATGGAACAACAGACACTGTCCATTGCAAAGGTAAATGAAATTGAAGTTATTCCTAGAGGCTTTTGCTCTTGCTTTACTCAGAGGCTTTCACAACACAGTTTTTGGCTACAGAATCCATCTAATAGCAGTGGTGATCTCATTAAATTGGAGGGAGGTTTTGGTGGCACAGCTGCAGCTGGTTTCAGAAATGTTTTTCCTTTTGACAGGCTGGAATTATTTGCCAACTGAATGCTCGTACATCTATCCTAGCAGCAGCTAATCCTGTAGAATCACAGTGGAATCCCAAAAAGACTACTATTGAAAACATTCAGCTTCCTCATACGCTGCTGTCAAGGTACTGAACTGCACTACGTGTGTCATTTTTAGGGGATGTTACACCTCTTCTGAAAATTGTTACATATGGCTGAATAGAACTACTGTGTTTCTCACAACCTAATGGAAAACTTTCATAGCACATACTTTTAAATGCTGTCCTTACAGTATGTATGTGAGCACAGAAGTGCCTTTTAGTACTTACACGTTGACCTTGAAGAACAGGTGCGATAAGATCTGTAGGATCTCTTTTATTTAATTCTATTTAATTCATAATCATTTCCTAGCAAAGAGCTGTTCTAAAACTTGGTGTATTGGTAACTTTAATAAAAATTCAGGATGCTTTTCTTAGCTCCATAATGCTTTTCATGTGGAACACTGATGATCAGGGAACCTGGTGGCAGAGGTGGTAGAATCTTAAGATCTGTGCCTGCTTCATGCTGCTTTGTAAAATTTACCTTTAGGTAAATTTAGGAGGTAGCAGTGCTGGTCAGTTATTTGGGCAATAGCTGTTAGAGTCACGTTTAGTGCTTGCTGACTGAAAATTAAACTACATGCTGGAGTTGCACCTTGTTAAGAATTTCCATAGTAACTGGAAATTTGAAGTACATTGATGGTATACCGGGTATCCTGAAAACACTTACGGCTTAAATTTCAATTAAGAGCTGCTGGGTTTGAGCAGCATCCTAATTCCACCATTAATTTGATTTAAGCGTACAAAAATAAATTTTGGCTGACTAAGAATGTATTATCCATGTCTGCTTATAGTTGAGACTAGCTGAATATATTGTTTGTAAAATTATAAACCATGTTCTTCAGGATTAAACTGCAAGTGCCTTTTTAATTATTTGTAATTTATTTAGTTACATTTTTTGCTGTTGTATTTCAGGGCAGTATCTTTAGCAGCAAGTTTTGTGCATTTGTTATATGTGTGGGATTTTTTGTTTGTGGTTGTTGCAACTTTCTTTTGGGAGGTTGTGGGTTTATTAAGGAAACAAAATATGTCAGCCTTGAACATGGAATCTGAATTCTGCAGAATGTACCTTGCTTTCAAAATTTCAAGTCCATAGGGGGTAAGAAAATTCATTGTGTTGCTCTGTACCTTGCAAATTCTAGAATAATTTTCCTCCTGGTGTGAGAATGCTAATTCCTACTCTCAGTAGAAATTGCTGTCGAGTAACTCCTACCTGTACTTATTATATCAAATCCTTCTAAGCCAAGACAAGAAAGTATGCACGCTAATGCTGGATCATATCCCATTCAGATTTGACTTGATCTTTTTGATGTTGGATCCACGTGATGAAGCTTACGACAGACGCCTTGCTCGCCATTTAGTTTCACTGTACTACCAAAGTGAAGAACAGATGGAGGAGGAATACATGGATATGGCAGTATTGAGGGATTACATTGCATATGCTCGTGGTTATGTAAACCCCAGATTAGGTGAAGAAGCAAGCCAAGCCCTTATTGAGGTAAAGGAATTGCTGCTGAGAATGTTCAGAGTCTTTCCTGACTTGTCAGAAGTGGTGCAATTCCCTCGTAGGTACACTCTCTATCTACCTAACAACCTTCTGTAAGATCCTTGAAAACAAAGGTCTCTAATGGAAAGAGGGATCAGATGAGTCATTCTGCATTCTAATGTTTAGCTTTCGGATATGTTGATTTGGTTCCATCACATATAACACACTGAAGTCTACCAAAGCAAAATGTGTCATCACAGACACAAGTACTGCTATATAGGACTAATCCAGAATTCTAAAGTGATTCAAAACTTGATTCATTACGATGGTTTAATTGCTTTAGAATGGAAAAACATTTATTTGATGTGGTTATGCATCACTGCAGACAAACTGTGAAGGTGTGTGAGCAGAAATGCAGTATTTAGGATGGCTTGCCAGTATTGCTCGTATTCTGAAATAAGAGGTGGGGGATGCAGAGGAGTGAAAAGAAATTAATATGCAGTGAAAATGTAACGAGCGTCTCCCTTTCAGGCGTACGTGGACATGAGGAAGATTGGCAGTGGCAAGGGAATGGTTTCCGCCTACCCCCGGCAGCTGGAGTCTCTGATCCGGCTGGCAGAGGCGCACGCCAAGGTGCGCTTCTCTGAGAAGGTTGAAACAATCGATGTGGAGGAAGCAAAACGCCTCCATCGGGAAGCGCTGAAACAATCTGCTACTGATCCAAGGACCGGAATTGTGGACATATCCATTCTCACGACCGGTTCGTGCTTCCGTAGTGCTAAAGCGGGGCCGCTGTTGGGATTCTGTGATTTTTAAAATGTAACTTAACCTGTCCTCCTTAGCTGGTTGCTGAAAGGTATTTTCTTTGCTTTTATAAGGAATGAGCACAACAGCTCGTAAGCGGAAAGAGGAATTGGCGCAAGCCTTACGGAAGCTCATCCAATCAAAGGGTAAAACACCGTCTTTGAAGTACCAACAGCTTTTGGATGATCTCCGAGCACAGTCTGAAACAGTAAGTTTCCTGTTTCGTTTTAACATTTCCATTAATTTTTAAAAGCATTTTTTTTTCCAAATGAACCTTCTTGTCCTCAAATCACATTATGGAAGGAAATGGAAACATGAGTGGTTTGTTGGCATGACTAGAAAGCTAGCTCTGTTACAGACAAAGGAGTTGAATCTGCTGCACCTTAGTTTATTCTGGCTTCTGGAATTAACAAACTCGGCTTCAGCATTCCAGGCCAGGCTTCAACTTTCACATAGAACAAATGAAAACTTCAAATAAAAAAATTAGAAAATTGGTAGAAAGTATAGTATTTTTAGTATGTGTGAAGGATTTTCCCTGTCTTTACTTGATTCGCTCCCTTTCTTGAAGGCTATCACGAAGGAAATGTTTGAAGAAGCACTTCGTGCCTTGGCTGATGAGGACTTCCTGACTGTGACTGGAAAGACTGTGAGGCTGCTGTGAGTTACCCTGTGCCTGCTGTCACGACTTGTACTTTGCCTTACTCAAGACAGCGTCAGTCTGCAAGATTTTTGAGATCTGGGACTATCATCTACTATGACAGGCATAGCCTTTCCCGGCCAACCAACTGTCATGGCTTCACTTTGCCTCACTATATTGCCACTGCAAGATTTGCACGCCTTGGGCTATCACTTGCTATGAGAAGGGTAGTCATGATTAGGTGGCATCACTGTCATTACAAGATATTATGAAAATCCTCATGTCAATAATGCTATTTACATTTTAGCTAAATGTAATTACTAATATGGCAAGGGCTTTGTGTTTTTTTTCAGGTTTTGTAGAGCATGGGAACAATATTGCCTGTATTTCCAATTGAATTGTAAAAATTCATCTTAAATGAATTTTTAGTAACTGCAGTTTTTACTGTTAGTATTGCTGTAAGCTGAAATAAAATTATTTGACTTAAAAGGACTCTTTCATGTTCACTTCAAGTACAGATTAGTATATCCTGTGCTGAGCACTTTTCAGTTTAGAATTCTGCAATTTTTTGGAAGCTCTTTATGAGAGCATGAAAGGCTTTTTGGTTGGTTTGTTTGACCTGAGTGTACTGTGGAAGTATTCTCAATGTAAAAAAGGTAGATAGATTCTACTTGAAACCCTATTTCTTTACTTCAATTTTAAGTATGACAGGATAAATTAAGATATCTACCTTTGGTGTAATGACATATAATCAGTCCTGAAAGAACAAGGTCTTGTAGCTTGTTTACATAATATTCCCAAGGGCCTGGTTTGGGTGATTTTTTTAATAGAAAAATACAGTGCTACACCGACCTTTCTTAGCTGTACAAAGGAGCATGATTGCTTTATGTGGTCTTTTTCATATAAGTGCAATAAGCAGGTTAGAATCCTTGCATAACTGTTGGATGTTACTGAGAAATTTATTCCAAACTTTACTCTGCCTTCACTTCCGGAAGAGGGAAAAAAATAGTCCATCTATTTACATACTTGAAGTGATCTTGGATTATACTGTGTTCATCCTAAAAGAATGATGAGTCTTTCTCTAGTCATTAGACATTCCTGAGACAGCTGTCTACATTATCATTCTCCACGCTGCTTACAGTTGATGAGATTAAAAAATTACATATCAAAGATCATGATCAAAAATAGTTTTTTATAAAACAGGTTTACCGCAGGATGTTATGGGGAGAAGAGCCCAGTGGCAACACAATGGGAACTGAGAAAAACTTTGGTGAAAATAAGTGCCTACACAGCTGCCATAAGGATGCTGTAGACTTTTCAGAACAATGGGATTTATTATGACCATTCTAGACATCTTCTGTCTACTGATCATACTGAAAGTAGTCACATTTGGGTATGCTATGAATTTTTTGGTATGCCTGAGCATTCAAGGGGAAGGTTAAGTTTTTGGCCTCCAGAGACACACCAAGAAATGGAATAATTAATTTTGCTGATTCCACACACATTTTCTTCCTCATCCATGACCAGACTGAAGATGTGAGGAAATAAGGCCTTTTTGCATGCTGTGAGATGCTTGGTTAACATTCAAGACACAACAAATTTAGCATAACTGGTGACCAAGATCTAAAAAGGTGCACTTGCTTTGCAGCTCCTGGAACGGTCAGGAGAAAGTGCACCCTAATGAAATGCAATGTCTGGAGAAGGACCAGAAAAAATTAATAAGATGTTGGGGGCAGTCAGCAAATCACATGGTCATGGTTATCTCTGAAGCTCTAACACAAGTGTGCTTTCAGATATGTTAGAGGCATCAGCCTCTTAAAGGCACCTCTGCAAAACAGAGGTAGGAGAGAAGTCTGAGGAGCTCAATTATAGCCTGCACACAGGCCATAGCTATAAGATATGGATGCTGTAGTGTGCTTTCCAGAATACAGGCTTGCAAGGAAAGAGGTGACAGCTTTTAGCTGTAAACTTAAATTGACTGATCCAGCTCGTACTACAGCTTCATAAAGATCATTAATGAAAGAAGATCCTGTATATCTGGGCAGGAACCACAACAGACAGCTGGAGAAGAACTAGCATTCCTAAACTATTTCCACTGTGTGATCAAGACAATATTAATTCAGATCTCTAACCATCATTCATCCCTTGTGTGCTGATTTTGGATGCTGTAGAGTTAATTTTCTTCACAATGGCTGTTGTGGGGCTGTATTTTAACTTTGTGCTGAGCAAAAAGGGTTGATAATACAGAGATGTGTGTTTGTTATTGCTGTGCAGGGCTTGCACAGAGCCAAGGCCTTTTCTGTTCCTCGTATTGCCATGTTGGCATGGGACATAGGGAGGAGACAGCTAGCACAGGTGACTGCCTGACCAAAGGGATATTCCAGACCAGATGATAACATGCCCAGTATGTAACGGGGGAAGAGGGGGACATTTGAAGTGATGTCATCTGTTTTCCCAAGTAACCATTACGTGTGATGTGGCTGTGCTCTCCTAGGGATGTCTGGACACCTGCCTGCCCATACGAAGCAGTGAATTAATTCCTTGTTTTGCTTTGCTTGTATGCATGGCTTTTGCTTTCCCTATTAAACTGCCCTTATTTCAACCACTGAGCTCTCCAGCTTTTACACTTCTAATTACATCCCTGCTGGTGGGGGCGTGAGTGAGCAGCTGTGTGGGGCTTGGTGACTGGCTGGGGCTAAACCAGGACACGTTGTTTTTCATTATGCATGGAAAAGTCATAATGCAGAATTCTCTTCCTGCTCAATTTAACTTACACTGTGCAGGAAGTCAACTGTTACAACAGAGGATTGACCTATACAGTTATATAAGCCTGATTTAGGTAGTAAGGGCACATGAAGAAAAGGAGGAAGGAAAAAAACCCAGTTTTACTCCAAGTGAAAACAAAACTTACATTTTATCGAAATGCTTACACATTTTGTTTGGTGGTATGGATCAATTCCTGTGCGGCAAAACACTGGAGAATGCGGGCATCGATCCCGCTACCTCTCGCATGCTAAGCGAGCGCTCTACCATTTGAGCTAATTCCCCGCCGCGGGCACGCCCTTGCCATCCCACTGTTCTGATGCTGTGCCAGCTGCTAAAACCGCGGTTTGCGCCTAGAGCGCAGCCTTCGCTCTCACTCTGGTCTCTCTGCTCCCGAACGAAAACACGTTGAAATTCGATTCGAAAATCATACGTTTGCAATACTTTATTTAGTATTTCCAAATCGAGCAGGAAGAAACAAGGCAAACTGGAACAGACATGTTTTCCCGCTGTGTGTATGCAGTAATAAAAAATAACCCGTTTGTTACTTGCCGTTAACGAAAGAAAAGTGCGTTATGGCATTTCGCTTTCCTGCTACACCCATCAGGCTTTATTTGTTTTTTTAAATACTCGCAGTGAAGTATTTTTACTCGCAGGAGGAGGAAAAAAACCAACAAAAAAACAAACAAACAAACAAACCCAAAAAACAAAGTGACAAAACAGCTGTGGAGAATGCGGGCATCGATCCCGCTACCTCTCGCATGCTAAGCGAGCGCTCTACCATTTGAGCTAATTCCCCTTGCGCCGTTTTGCCACATCCTGTAACTTTAGACTTCAACAGCTCTAAATACAAACCCCGCTTTTCGCCCTTAGTCTGCTTCTGCACTGAGGGGAGTAATCCCAGGACAGCCGTTCACAACATTCAACTACCGCCTGTCCTGGAGCCGCCTTTGGTTTTGCCCAAGATGCCAAAAAGCTAACGTGATAAAGCGGAGGAATGAGATAAGGCACTTCACGCTAACGTGCGCGACAAACCCGTGCCCTGCAGCCTCCCAGCGCCGCCTGCCATCTGCTGGATTTGTCCTTCTCCACTCAGGGAAACCACATCACAGATGACACAGTGGAGTAACTTCAGGATAATACAAAGCTCGTATTTGCCCCGATGTCCCCGCAGGAGACCATCTAGAAAGCAAAACTCAAACCTGATTAAATTAACTTGTATCAGTTTCCATTACTATTGACAAGATAAATTGATCTGTGTTAAAATGAATGAAACACTCTAATTATTTTTTTTAATGGAACTAAGAGGGTCACGCTATTTTTCAGACATAGGCAAGGGCGTTTTCCAAATTGGGTTAAGAAATTAGAACATTTTACTTGCCATCTTACATGAAAACTTAGCAATACTCACAACAAATTAAAGATCACAAAACAATGCTCTCAATTATATAAAATACATGTTTTAACAATAGAAAATAGTGCAGAGATCTTTCCTCACTCTGATCTGCCTTGGGCATTAAATAATTTTTTCTGTGAGCCGAATGGGTGAAGCTTTAGGCCCCTTCAATGGCAGCAGATTAGGATATGGTGGTGAAAAACAGGGAAAGGAAATCTGCCTTTTTCATAATGACTCGAACTGCACAGGGTCAGTAAACAAAACTGTTCATAGAGCTGAATCCCATGAAAACACGACATGGGAGAGATCCTGGCCACAGGTGTGCAGAGGGCCATCAGTGAGCCTAAGATACACATAGGCCTGTGAGAAGGACTGAAACCACTTTTGCATATTTGCTTTCCCCCTCAAGTCTACTTAAGTGAGGTAGATAAAATCATCTCCAATATAATGCAAGAAGTGTAGTCCTGATTTTTCAGTCTGAGATGTTCTGATTTCTAAAACTCCATTCTTACAGAATTTTCTGTAAACAAATATGATGTTTTTGCTAACTTTTATCTTGTTTTCATTCTTTCTTCAGAGTTGGAGACAATTTGAGGTCTTTCTATGTTGGCTAATGTGATTGAATGGATATTACTTTTTGCACCAATCGGTTTCGCTCTAGTGATCTAGTATATAAGAGGGTCAAACTTTGAATAAATATTTTTTTAGCCTTCTGACAAATTTTGGAGTCTGATTTCGTGTCCGAAAACAATACTAGAAGTGTTAAGGATAATTTTTTTATTTTCCAGAGCCTGAAGTTAGGCAGAAGAATATTTGAACTTTAAGAGAATGTTTGCAGCAATACTGTAGTTGTAGCTCCACATCTCGACCTGAATCTGGATTGTAACAGATTTGGAGTACTACTTTACCTAGGACAAATTGTAACTTGATGATGCTAAATTTTGAAATTTATTTTGGCTGGTTGCTGCCATCCAGTGCTGCCTAAATCCTTCAGAGAAAACCACCAGTATATGTATTGTTGGATTACTGCACACACTTTAGTTTACTAGCAGGACTTACTCCTCTGCATTTAAATAGAGCATATCAGTGTATCCACTCTCTGTAAACTACATTTTCCCTCTTGAAATCCAGAAAGCATTCTGTGATTTAACAGCCTGTGAATAGAGGTTTAGCAATGTCCTTCCCATTGCAAAGTCAGTTAGTATGACTACAGGTGAATTTTTCTATTTAAGAAATGTGCTTAGTAATCCCATATATTTAAGATGCAATACTATTTGGAAAGAATTATCAAAGTCAATAAATAAAGGTAGAAATACAAATCATTTCTAAAATATAACATAAAAATACATGAATGAATTTTTCCTCTCCAGAAACTGAACATGAACTTTTAAACCATTGCATTTATCATTTATGTATGTTTAATGAGAAAATGAAGTTGGAAAAGGAACTAAAGACTTTAAAAAAAAGGAGAAGAAAAATCTGTGCTTGAGTGACTTCTAAGAGCAGTCTTTCTAGATTTACAAGCCTCTTTGTATTTGCACTGTAAGAGATGTAAAAAAAGAGTTCTCTGTCCATGAATAAACTGTAGATGATGCACCGCTCAGGCAAACGAGCTGTTGTATCCAAGGAACACAGCCGAAAATGCTCCTCATACACCAAGTGTGTAGCTTGGCCTGTCAGCCCCCGGGCTTTCCCCGTAAATTCAGAGGTGACTCGGCGTTGTCAGACAGGGCGACCCCCGGCAGTGACTCCGGCCGGAGTGGCATTCAGGGGGAGTGCAGCCGCCCCGACGGCTGCCCGCGGTCCGGGGAATTAGCTCAAATGGTAGAGCGCTCGCTTAGCATGCGAGAGGTAGCGGGATCGATGCCCGCATTCTCCAGCGTTTTGGCCGGCCGTAGAGCCGCGGCGGGGGATGATTTTCTTCCGTGAGCTGTCCCCGGTTCGTGGTAGGAAATGCACAGCAGGTAATACAGACCAGACCGCCTCGCGCGGCAAATGAGAGGGGAGAGGAAACGTTAATTAAGGAGATTACATTTGTGCACTTGCCTCTGAGGAACGATTTCATCACAAACCCACCTAAACTAACGCTGTTACTCTGTGATACAGGAAAAAAAGAAGCGCCAATTCCGTCCCTTATCACTGCACTGAATGTGAGCATTTATGATTACTCTTCAATGATGCAGAAAGTTTCTGAAATCGTCGTCTCCGAGGGCGTATAAGTCTTTAGTTGTCTACATAAATCATCAACTCACCACGGAATTAGTGTCTCTCCAGCTACCTTGCACCTGCTGTAGGATGGGCAGGGCACGCTTGTTCCTAACGTGAGTTTCAAGCTATACTCGGTCTCTCACAGCACCATTTAATGTCTCCTTCTAGCCATGAGAAGAAAATAATTTNGCTTTCGCCCCCCGCCCCGGCGGCCTCGCCGCACACCGCGCTGAAACGTGACCCGCCGCCTCTCACGCAAACAGAACTTCCTCCCCCGGCTCCCGGCAGCTGGGCGGTCCGAGCCCTTCTAACCCCCTGCCGAAGTCCCGGGTAGGCGGTAAGAGCGCACAGCCCTCCGGTGAAACGCAGAAACAATTAGCTCTTANCTCTGATCAACGTTAAAAAGCTAAGTACCTCATACTATGCTAAACGCGTCTCCAAACTGATTCATTTTAATCCTTACGAAACTGCTCCAGGAAAACGCATCGGAACTCAAAAGAGCGGCACGGCAAATGGAGAATGCGGGCATCGATCCCGNTGTGATATCTGGACTCCTCGAGGCAACAGCAGGCGCTTTGTTCAGCGGAGCTGCATCTGGATAACATCCGGGCTTGTGCGTCCAGTCAGTTGCAGACTTATGTTCACACCGAACAATTATTCCTGCTTAAGAGAAATCTGGATATATTTAAATACTGTATTTTTTTCTAAGACAGATTTTTCCTATTTGTAATCCCTAGGTGGAAGACAATCGGCTAAATTACTTTACCCTTCTCCACATTTTACAATATCAAATATATATGACTGAATAGGTAGAGTTCTTCCAGTTCTTTCTCTTGTGGCAATAGAGGCTGGGTTCACATTATAAAAAGGCTGTAAAAAAAAAGCACCCATGGAACAAAGGTTCTCGGAAACAATGAAAAAAGCACCAAATAGAACACCAGGAAACGAAGTAATAGTTCACGTTATTTACTTACATCTCTCAGGCATTTTTAAGTTGTGATGCTATCACCAGATAGACAAGCACAGAGACAAATACATATAAAAATCAAAAATAGGCAACTAAAATGTAAAAATACATAAATTTTTGCTATAATGAAACAGCAGTGAAAATTCTGTTCAGTGGTTTCACAAACAGCAAGAGAGAGTTGTTAATTCTTATTACACTTACAACATTAAATAATCTGCCTTTCTGAAAAAAAAGGAGTATCTGAAATGAAATTTATTAAATAACTACACAAACAGCTCTTGCTTTCCCCAGAATGCTTTAAGACACAAGAATCACACTGACATATAAGGATCTTTCAAACCTCTCCTCTTCAATGACTTAGTGATTCTAGAAGACAAAATAACAAAATTTCAATCTAGCCCTGAAGCTGTATACCGAAAGTCCCATGCACATTCTTCCATTAACAAAGTTCCGGTGTCTTGCCACCTACTCCCTCACTCTGATTAAAACAGCTGACTTTGCCAAAAAAAATGTTTCTCCTTCTCCTATTTAATCAATGTGGAAAGCAGCATCTGAAATTAATTTGCAGGAGGTAATTAAGTTTTTACTGCTGGAATTTTGCTGCAGATACCACTGATATTTAAGCAACTGCCTGACTAAAAGCCCCACAGGTCAGTGTGCCTGGCAAAGTAAGAGAGCTTGCTGCTTCTTCCATGCTGGGATGTTTCACATTTTTCTTAGTACTCCTTCTGAACAAAAACCATCTAAGCCTCAAAAGCACCTATGCTGTGAAACAAACAAGTAAGCAGAAGAAACCCTTCTAGTTGCATCTGTATCAGGCTTGTAAGAACACAGAGAAGGCACGACCAGGGTTTCACCACGCCAGATTTTGAAAGGTACAGCACATCTACTTGGTTTAATTATGGGAATCCCCAAGCAGGCTTACAACTGCACACAAACTGAAAATTTCAATTTGTGACTAGGCACGGGCAGTCTTAAGGCTTTATCACAGCAGGTGGGGTAAAATTTACTTAAAATCAAGCAAAACTCAGAATGAACCATAAATTAAGCAATGACAAAATGAGTAAGAACAGCTATAGTATATTCAGTTCATTCTGTTAAATAGCCTAACCTTCAAGTTGGCAGATACAGCATTAAAATGAAAGCAGTATGTCTCCAGTTCTGCATCCAGTATTTATCCCATATTTAAAGCATTGAAGGATATGTGCTTTGGACCTCAGAGATAATGTTATTGAAAAGCAGTATCAAAATATGGAATTGGACAGCAAAATTTACACCATCCTTTGGAGGGAAAAAACCCACTAACAAAAACCTCAAACTCCAACAGACAGCATCCCACCAAATGCACTGTAAATCACATAAAAAGCAACACAGGAGCCATACCATGAGTCAGAAGAAAACTCCCAGAATCCCTATTTCTGTTTTTAATGGCTACAATGAGAATAACCCTTGATTTGTTGATGAAGAGGATATTGCTCGTTCATGAAATTTTGCCTCCATTTTACCATTATTCACTGACTCATACCCAAAGCACAGGACATAAACACGCTAAAGAAATCCCAAAACATAAGAACCAACCAAAAAGAAGAAAAAAAACCCAACAAACCAACTCAAAACATAATAAACAGCAGAAAGATTTTCTACTTTTAATAGTATTTGCTACAGCAGTTACCACCTTTGAGGAAAATCAGTATAGTACATCTGGGAGGTTATACGCCAGTAGAAAATTCTGTAATATTGGTCAAAAAATCAGCTTAGCCAGGCATCCTGAGTAACTTCAGTTACCATTACCAGTCACAACAGAAAGTGGCAAAAGCCAAAATAATTCATATTAAATATATTGCTTTTGTAAGAAGTATGACACCAAAATGTTTCCTGTATATATTTATCAGATTAGCATTTAGGTTAACATTGTGCTCTCTGTGCACTAGTAAGAAGTTGGTGATCTCAGAGCACAGCTCTGAGCAAGATAATTTTATGCTACTCTCTGTCATCTTCCTGGAGACCAGTACAAAAATCACCCTCATTATTTCAACCTGTAAAATCTCTAACTATCAGAGAGGTGAAATACCAAGAAAACATACAAGTTACCATTGTCTTTCTCTAAAAGGATCAATAGATTTTAGATTTCCACCTAGGTTATCATATGGATTCCAGACAGGCAAAGATTTCATTCTGTTTTCAGATGGGAAACAGGAAGTCATACATTAACATAATTACGCATTTAGGTTTTTTTCCCTAGGACAATGGCTAGACTCACATGACAACTTACTCCCAATTTTTCTGGAAGACCTTGTATCCCTACTAACTTAATGAGTGTTTTAAAAAGTTTTGACATCATGCTACATGTACTATTCCCTCCTTGAAATAAACAGGATGACAAATATAGAAAACCTATGTTACTCATTTTACATACAAAACAATCTGTTTAAGAGTTAATAGCAATAAACAAGGTTGTTACAAAAGTAGTGAAGTTGACTATGCCTGAATCCCACTGGATCTGAAACCTCCGTCTTCTCAATTACCACTGTAAGAATTTTCACTGCGTTCCCTATAATTCCACGTAGCAGAAGAATGTGGGCTCGCTATGCCTAGGGCACCTGGCTAATCAGCTACCATTAAATAGCACATACAAGATTTTCGTCATGTTCATTTAGTGTCTCCCAAGCAATGGATTCCCACAGAATAGTAAACAAATTCTTTACATTTTTGATTTTTATCCACCTTTCACGTTTTGTGCCAAAGTTAACAGGAGTGAGAATCAAGATTTTTTTCATAGCTTAGAAGACTTAGGAAGATTCAGATCCCTATGTCATATGACTTTTACTAAGGAACAGAACTATGTACTCACTAAATGAGATTTTTTTTCCAGAATAATAGAGTAGTTTTAAGAACAATAACCTCATCCAAATAAATCAACCAACCATTTATAAAAAGCATCTAAGTACTGGTTATGTGGAATGAACTGAAAAATGTATTTGGCTGCAATGTTCCAAGACTAGAGGGTTAAGATACACAGAACTCACTTAAGTTCAGTGCGTGTTTAACACTTGATTACTTAGGTCCACATGAAAATCTGAAAGGTTTCCTTTTTTAAATTTATACACCACCATGCTATACAGTAATTTTAAACTAGAACAGGGAAACGAGACTTATTAGAGGAGCTGCATGCACTGACAAAGCTACCTGCTTATAGTACATTGAAAACACCACAACCATGCTGAATTAAGACCACAAAAAAGTTTAGGATAGCATCCACTTCAGCAAGTTCTTCAACCCAAGTTATCCTCTGATTTGAATCTTCTACCTCTCTCCCGGGCTCAGTGTTACACCTTAAGCGAACTCTGGAGGAGCAGTATCAGAAGTAGAGAAAACAACAGCTATTAAAGTTTACTAATGCAGTGTAGGATTAGCGTGGTTGTAGGTGTTGAGAACAATTGAAGGAGGGCTGGAGCCTGAGTCACGGCAGAGCAGCAGCACAGGAATAGGAAGCAAAGGAATAAGAAGCCCAGGAGACCCCACAAAACCACCCTCTCTGCTGTGGAGTCGCACTGCCCATTGCACCTCCACCTTCAAACAAGCACCCCCATGACTCCAAAGCTAGATTGTGTGAGAGCCACTAAGCCAACCACCACGACCAGAAAGCCCCTGGGTAAAAGGCTGTGCACAAACCTCTGCCTGCTTCGTCTTTCGATGGTCTCAGCCCGGACTTGCTCCACGTGGACAAAGCAGACACAGCTCCCCTGCCCACACGATCCCACCTTCCCAGCCTCTCAGGGCTGCGCCTCTGCTCTGCCCTTCCCAGGCACTAAGCGTGCCCTGCCCTAGAACCTTCCGTGGAGGCGTTTGTTTCCACCCACCCCAATGGCAGCTCTGTCCCTGAGGGCAGCTGCTGCCCTCCTTTTATTCCTTTATGGAAGGAGCGGTGAACAGGTAGGGCCGGGAGGTTTCTCATGGTGTGAATGGGGAAATGCTGTAGCCGTGTCTCCTCCTGATGCGTGAGGCAGCTCTGGAGATGGCAGGTGAGTGTTCTAAAGAAAAGCCCCCAACCTGCCTGTTGGTCAGCTCTTCTGTGCCCCTGAAGCTTCCTTCTGTATCATTAGGGGGAAAAGGAAATGTTGGAAAGAGCAGATTTTTATCCTAGTTTTCCCAATGCAATGGCTGTAAGGAGCAAAAATATCAGCTGAGTGTGTATGCCTTTAAATGTACCTAAATATTTTTTCATAACATAAATTCATAATTAGGTTTATTCTCATGCATTTTCCTAGGCATTGCTTTGAGGATGGAGGGTGAAAAACAATTTAAAAAAATGTACATTGATATGCATTGAAGGAGGACAGAATTTCCATTTTCAAACCACATTCCTGATAGTTTCTAACAGTTGAGAACACGACTTCTGAATAATTTGGATATGCAATGTATCTTTCTCTGTCACTTTCTGTTTTTTTTTTTTTTCTTTAGGAGATTATAGAACATAAGGGTTATTTGCAACTGTAAAAGGTATTCCCATCCTGCAAGCAGTCTCAGCTTCTGCACCTCAGACACCAAACATCAGGTTAACTGTTAGTAAGAAAAGACAGTTTTAGCAGTAAATGGTAAAAACCACCTTTGGTTTATCCAGCCAGCAGGCTTGGTGAAACTGTAGGCCAAGGTGCTCCAGCTCACACCTTTCTTCCTCAGTTACTTGGAGTCTCTGAAGTTTTGGCAATAACTCATCTCCTGTGTGTTTATAACCTTGCTCTTTTTGTGTATTGCTAGATATTTTTCCTACAAAAAGCAAAATAAGAAAAAAGCAGAAATTAATTGTTTTCTTTCAGCAAGACCTGAGCTATTTTTATGTAACTCTTGAGTTCTTTTGCTAAATGTTGCTAGTAAAATTACAGCTACTTCAACACTTCTCAAATACATAAAAGGCTATGAAAAAATGTTAATGTTGTTAGACAACTTGAAACAAGATCAGTGCAGAATCTTGAGTTGTTTAACAGTCCTTTAGGATTATAGCAGCATCTGAATTGTTAGCAGCCATCTCTAAACAACTTCTTGTGAAGAAAGCTTTATTTTCTCTGAAGATAAAGACAAAAAGAAGGTGATTTTTTTTTTTTCAGTCCAAAGACTTGACCAGGAAGTTACTCAGGAATGCCTGGTCTAAATATGTTCCTTGTCATCACTGCTAAATAATGCAATAATGAGTGTTGGTTAGCTAACTCACTCTAAATTCCTAGAGATGATCATGAAAGCAGGTACTTTTAGGTCCAGATGAGCATCCAAAGTGGTTTATGCTCCATAAATGAGATCATGTGAAAAAAAAGGGCCTTACGTCAGCTGAATTTTGTATGACAGTTTTCCACCTATTGTTTTCAATAGAAAACCCACTTAAGTGCCTGTGCATGATCTAGCAGCTCCCATAGAAAATTGAATTATTTACATTGCAAAGATCTCTCCTTACTTCACAAGTGTTACATCATTTTCACACTGCTTTTAATTTTTTTAACATTCTACAAATACTAAAAAACTGAACACAGTCAATCACCCTCTCCTCCCCTTCAAAAATATTTGGTTTAACTCTGACAGAACTGGCTTTAGGATTTAAAAGAAACAAATGAAAAACAACCAACCAACCAAAAAAAATCAGGCATAGCTTTAACATACAGCTGGCCATAAATCCAGAGCAACTTCATACCTGATTATTACTCTCACGTTTATCATTAGTGCTCTTAGAACTGACAGCTATATTTTTTTCTGAGTACCATTATTCTTTCTTCGCCTTCCTATTTTATTGTGGTTGGCACTGTCAAAAAATTGTAGCAAGTCAATGCTGAAGCTTGTCAACCACAAAATGAATACTGCCACGTAAAGACAGTGGCTTAGTTTCAATTATTCCTAATCTGTCTTGCTGCCTGCCAAAGTATCCAGCTCCAGGGACAACTGGATGTATATGTACAGTATCTCCAAGCCATTCATCACATGTCAGGGCTAAGGTACATAAAATGATTCAACATCACCAAAAGCCAGTAAATGATGTAAAAAGAAGCCAGGCCAGTTAGAAACCAGTCAGGTGATTTTACCTCCACTCAGTCTGATTTGATTTCTTCTTGGACTGGCTTAAACTTGATGGATGAGTAACTTTTCTCATCTGTGGAGTGAGAAATGCAGCCTGGCTTAGCAAGGAGCCATTGTCTAGTTTAGTGCCAACGTAGTGCAGGAACAATCTCCTCTGTGAAGACTGCCATGACAAATCAGGTGGAGTTTGTACATTCTTCTCACCCTACAGAGAAGCAGAGAAAAACCCAGCTCTCTTGCTTGGTATATCACTTTATGTTTCAAAGAGATACCTGAGAGGCCTCTGTGGTTAAAATAAGTCGGGGATAGATGTAAAGTGGGGCTCAGACACTTTGGTTTGGTTGAGCTCAAAAAACTTGGGTTGATCAAGTTATGTGTATGTGAAAGTTGTTAAAGGTCTGTTCAGATTATTTTTGTATCAGAAATAGTGCGGCCAGCAGGACCAGGGCCGTGGTTATCACCTTGTACTCAGCACTGGTGAGGCCACACCTTGAGTGCTGTGCTCAGTTCTGGGTCCCTCAGTTCAAGGATATTGAAGTGCTGGGGTGTGTCCAGAGGAGCCCAACAGAGCTGGTGAAGAGTCTGGAGGAGCGGCTGAGGGAGCTGCAGTTGTTTATCATGGAGAAAAGGAGGCTTAGGGGAGACCTTATCACTCTCCACAGCCACCTGCCAGGAGGCTGTAGCCAGATGAAGCTTCTTTTCCCATGCATCTAGGGACAGGACAAGACAACATAGTCCTAAGATACACCAGGGGAGGTTTAGTTTGGACATAATAAAGAATTTCTTCATAGAAGGGGTGATTAGGCATTGGAATGGGCTGCCCAGGGTGGTGGTGGAGTCACTGTCCCTGGAGGTGTTTAAGGAAAGACTGGATATGGCACTTAATGCCATGGTCTAGTTAACGTGGTGGTGTTCCGGCAGAAAAACTCGATGAGCTCTGAGGTCTTTTCCGACCTCATCGGTCCTGTGCTTCTGTGAAGCGGAAGGAGGGGATGGAAGAGCGGCATGGAGCAGGCGGCAGGGGATTTTGGAACGCCAAGGGAAAGAGTTTGCGGAAGGAAGGAGGGAGGGCTGCCCCGAGGAAGCGGGGAAGCAAACGCGCGGAGGCGAGGCCCAGGGGCGGGCCCGTGAGGGAGCGCAGCTGCCGGGGCCGTGCCGGGCGCTGCGGGGCCGGGCGCGGAGCGGCCNGGGCGCCGAGCTCCGGGGGGCTGTGGGTGCAGTTTTGCGGGGGAAGAGGGGTGAGGAGCGGCCCCCAGGGGGTTTGGGTGCGGTTCGGGGGCGCCGCACGTCGCCCTGTTCCCTACATACGATATAAGCTTTATGCTGCGTGCCCAGTCACGTGAGCACCGGTGCGTTCGTTTTTCAAAAAAAGGTAGTGTTTTAAAGCTAGTAAAAGTAATGTTAATTAATCATAGGGAAGTGCATTTGGTGGGGTAATAAATAAGAAAAATACAGATCTGCTTGATTTTCACTTGACTCTCTCACCTCAGCGAAGCCAGACACCTTCCAAAAAGGTGTATGCGTGCATATATATATGCACACACGCATATGTGCAAGTTTTGACTATAACACACTGTTTCGTTCAAGCACATAACATTTTTTTCCTTCATTAAATGTTTCCTGAACCAGGCTTTACATGTGCATGTCCTTAATATTGGAAAGAACATGGGTTTCCTTGTTGAATTTGGAACAGTTGTTCAATAAAAGTAGGGCTTTTTTATTTTATTTTTTTCCCCTAAAAACACACATTTGGCTTCTTTTAAGTAACTTGATCTTGTGGAGAGCTTCTTGTATGAAACCAGCTGAATAACAAAGACTCGTGTTCAAAAGGATGAGTAAGATTATTCTGGTAGCGTACATGCTGAAAGACGCGTCCCATGATTGCAGCTGTGGGCTGCAGTCACTTGTTGGTGAGTGGAAAGAATGACTCAGCAAGAGGCAACGAATTATAACCATGGTTGTGTTGTGGTTTTTTTGTAACTTTAGACTGTGTATGGCCAAGTTTTAACAAGAAGTTTGGCAGGTGGGGAATTAGCTCAAATGGTAGAGCGCTCGCTTAGCATGCGAGAGGTAGCGGGATCGATGCCCGCATTCTCCAGTGTTTTCAGGGTGGTTACCACTATAGACCACGCAGTAGCGTTTGAAATTATTTGCCTATTTATGCCTATTTTTTCTAGTGAATTTTTCTAGTGTTACGGTGTACAGAAACCTGAAAGAACTGTAATATTTTTTAAAAAGCATATCGATTTAAATATTTCATTTTTTTTCCCCAGTTTCATTTCGATTTTCGTTCTGTTCAAAAGAACAAAATCAGATGTTTGCTTTTTTGCATAGAGGAGGTAAAAATATAATCTTTGCATGAAATAACCGAATTTACTGACATAATAATGCAATAAAAATGACATGTAAAATTTATTGAGAAAAGGAAATGAGGAATTTTTTGATTGGTCCTTAAGTATTTGGTTAATGATTTCATTCATTAGTTAACTTTACATTTGATATTATAGTTCAATGTGTAGTGAACAAAATTTTGTATTCATGCTTTAAGTAAGACTCATTATTTCTGCTCTATTTTGATTTTATAGGCTGTTTATTAGAAAGAGTGGGCTACACATTCTGTAGTTCCTTTGCACTTGGCAGCAAGATTGTGCCTTTTGTGAATTTTCACATCTCTGAAATACCTTTTTTTAAAATTTATTTGTTTATTCTGATTTTATTTTCTTACTTGCTCATTCAGGTATTTAACTTCTTGTACTTCCAGTTTGAGATAGCATGAGGAAATGAGCAGAATGTGCTTCTTACACATACAGTGAATTGGTGCAGTTAGGATCCTGGGAGTGCACATATTAAAACAAACAGAAATGGGAAACAAAAGTTATTCATTAGGCTCCGTGTTAAGGGAAGAGGAGAAACCCTGCTGCATGCTTGTACAAGTAGCACCTGTGAAGAAGGGAGATCTTCTTGTGACCATGACAAGAAAGGAATTAACTTCTAGATGGAAGGGGATAGAAATTGCGTTTGCTTATATCTCTTGTATTCTCCAAGTAGTACTAGAGAGAAAAGAATTGTGGCTGTAAGGCTGCTTGATGCCTCTTAAAATGAAGTCTAATGGAGAGAAAAGTATTATGGTCTTGAAATTAGTCCCTTTTGGACTCAGGTCTGTTTGCTTGGAATAAGACTCTTCAGTAGTCTTCTGTGTGATTATTATTGCTTCTGTGTTTTCTGTGGTTTTGCTACTGCATAATACCTGACACTTTCTGTGCTTTTAAAGGGAATGAGTTATATTGCTCTTCTTGGCTGGTCAAATGCAAATTGTGCACTAATGGAATGAGGGAATTTGGTGGGGCTCTGTTCCGGTGCAGTCTGCAATCACTTGAAAACCTGAAAGCTCTCAGGACTGATGACTTTTCATTACATTTATGCCCAGCTTCCTACATTGGGGAACTTCTGTCTATTAGGGCTTGTAAACACTGGAAAAGCTTACTTCTAATTCTTTTGTTGTAAATATGAATAGAAATAAGAGGGTTTTGCTCATCCCATGTGGTGTTTTATGTCCTTATTTTTTAGGCAAACTATCCTGTGAAGAACTGTCTTGGTTAGAAAACACAGGTGTCTGCTAAGGGAGGGCAAGACCTCCCTTTGGAATGGAGAATTCAAACCCCCTCCCTCCGAATTATTAAAACTTTGATATTAAGTCGGCTGTCAGGCAAAGATATGGGGATAGGAATAACAGCTCTTTACTGGTATGCATAACAAGGCAAACAAACAACAACTACTACAGCATTAATGATAAACAAAACCAGGAACCTCAGAGAGGCTTTTGTTTCACAAAGCCCGGGGCAGTCTGGTCTCGGTGCAGGGCTCCGAGAGAGCCAAGCTCGAATGGTGGAAAATCCCTGGCTGGTGGATGGGATGCACCAAAGCTCCACGGTGGTAGCTGGAAGGGCAGGGATGTCCTGGCAGGGCAGGGCAGTGCGGGGACACAGCGTATCCAAAGCGGTGCCGAAGGAAAGCAGCGGCGGTGGGACGGGGCCGGCCCAGCTCCAGCAGGGCAGGAGGAGGAGAGCGCAGAGTTCCTGGGCACGCGAGGAGATGATGGGAGATTTCCTCAGGAACGGCCCCGGTGATGGCAGTGAGAAAACTCCTCCCTCAGCAAGAGCGGCCTGACTGTTCTCTCTCCGATGCTGAGAGCCAGAGCAAAGCTGCCCCTACCCCTGCCCTTTACCTCCCAAAACCTCGCGGTATCTCTTTTTTCCCTCGGAGAGAAAAACTCTCAGACACCACAAAAGGGTGTAGCCTCGGTGCTACACACACCTTTGGCCATTTCTTTTGTTCCAGTCAAGCACCCATAAGCACCCAGTAATTAGTCTCCTAGCGACTTTATGGGGAAAAATTCTGTAAGGAAAAAAACCCAAATCTAACCCCCAACAAGAATTTACAGGATTGAGAGACACAAGGGTCCTGGCTCTCAAAAGAACTACTACCCGTGGAAGTATACGACTTGTTAATGAGTAAGTAGTTCCCGGAGCCCCGTGCCAAAGGAGTGACCACTCTGGGTCTGTCTGTGCTTTCTGAGTCAGAAATAGCATAGAGATATTCTGTGTAAATAACCATAACGGAATTCAGTTTTATTTGATTTTCATTATTCTTATTACTATTACCACTCATACTTTACACTACAGTCCTCTGTAATATCACGCTTAAATCAGCTACACAAGGCAGTTATTCATTCTGAAGAATAATTTGTATGTACTAACTTTGCTGGAAGATATTGCTATGTCTTTGTTTGTTGTAGTATGCAAATAGGAAATAATTATTCCTTAGCTGTCTTTTTCAATACCTTGTTCCAAATATTACTTAGAAAACCTTTCAGGCTGAGATGGAGCTTGGAGACCATCATATGGGAACTCTGGAGACAGTGTTGTACAACATGAAAGCCATTTGTAGAATCTGCACTCAAAAATCTCAACTCTGTGAAAATCTTCTTTTAAATAAAATTATTTCACAACATTTCTACAGCAAATGTAGAACATTTGTTTTCTGAGCTGAGCACACTGCAGTTCTGATTTTTCTCTTGATGGGTACTATGTGATATTTGACAATAAAGTTTATGAAAGTTTTTTTTCTGAAAGGACTACCAATACACAATTTTGACCAAGTTGTAAGCAGAAGTTGTATTTTAAACTCTTTTATAAAGGAGTGAGAGGTGAGTTCACTACCATGTGTAAGCACTTAGAATCCTGGAACCATAAAATGGTTTGTGTCGGACAGGACCTTAAAATCATCTTGTTGCAACCCTTCTGCCATGGGCAGGGACACATTCTTCTATAGGAGGTTGTTCTGAGCACCATCCAGCCTAGCTTTGAACACTGTCACAGCTTCTCTGGGTAACCTGTTCCGCTGCCTCACCACCCTCACAGTAAAGAATTTCTTACTAATATCTAACGTAAACCTACCCTGTCTCAGTTTAAGGCTGTACCACTCGTGCTATCACTGCATGCCCTTGTGAAAAGTCACTCTCCAGCTTTCTTCTAGGCCCCCTTTAGGTACTGGGAAGCTGCTTTTGCTGGGGCCACCTCTCCTGTAGGCTGAACAACACCAGCTCTCTCAGCCTGTTTGAAATGAAAGGAAGTTAGATCTTCAAAATGTGTTCAGCTTCTAGTTATCAGGTATTTTTCCTCTCAAACTGAATGTTGAAATAAATCACCTTTTTTTTTTTTCCCAGTAAACTTTGCCCAATATCAGAAGAGTGAAATAAAATAGTTTTTAGAGTCATTCAGCAGAGATTTCCTCACCTAGGCCAGTGACCTTATGTCTTTTTTCCATTTTGGCCCATGTTTTGTTTGCTGTGGTTGCAAGTAATATTGCAGTAATTTGTTGCTGCTGAATGTAAGCCTTGATATCGAGTGGATGGGTCTGGACACAGACTGTGGAGTCTGCTGTGTGCTTTCAGAGACTCGTGGAATACAAGTGGGCTTTGGTTTGGTGAGCCTGTGGCTCTATTTCTGTCATGTCTCACAACGTGCAGGTGTGTTGTTCATTGTTAGCACAGAAGCACCTAAAAAAGAAGAATTAATCTTTAAAAAAAAATAAATGCACTGACGCTGGTTGGCCATAGTGCTTCCTTCTGACCTTGGAGCTGAGCAGGTTTTATCTTAATGCAAGTAGGAGCACAGCCTGGTTACATTATGGATAGGCCACAGTGGACAAGGCTTGTGTAGTGGTCTTTAATAGCCCTCCTGCACCTGCTCTTGATTCCAAAATATAGAAGGACAACTCTTTTTTTTTTTTTTTTTTTTTTCTGTTCAAGGCCACAATGTTTTCTACAGTGATGTTATAATAGGGGAGAACTTTTCAAAATATTTTTTTTTTCAGTATTGTTACTACTTCCATGAAAATACTGAAATAAGCTACACAAGAGAATCCCCACAATCAGCTTGTTTTGACAACAGAAAGCTCCACAGATCACTGAAATGCAGCTTAAGGAACAGTTTCACTGTACTGGAAAAGCTTACTTCTATTTTTTTTGGTGTAAATATTGAAACTCCTGCTTATTTCTGTTGTTACAAAAATCTGGTCAAAACTAGTAACTTGATAAAAGAAAATAGAAATCAATGGAAGAACTAAAAACTACTGTAGATTTATCATTTTTATGTATGCAGAGATAGCAAAAACAGTATTGGGCTAAAATGATGGAAGGATAAATGCAGGGAGGCAGAGCATTTTATGTGTGAGGGTGGGGATGGTGCTGTGCAGGGTCAGGAGTTGGACTCTGTGGTCCTTGTGGGTCCCTTCCAACTCAACATATTCCGTGATTTGAGTCCTCGCTGGGGAAAAGGTTTCGGGTTAGCTGGAAGTAAAACATCTTGCATTGTTGCTCTTTCTGATCTCTACAGAAGTCTCTGAATGAGTTTAACTCTCTCTTTGTAAGATGTAAAGGAAAAAAACTGAGTGTTATTTATAAAATAGGATATCAAGAACAGCATGTGGGTGTTGTCACTGGTTAGCGAGGTGTGTGTGTGTGTGACAGTCTTTTTTGTTAGAAACTGCTGTTAGCAGCAGTCCTGTGCTGAGGCTGCATGTCCTCCTGGGAATCCCTCATTGCAGTGACCCTGGTACAGGTTTTGGGATGTGTCCCCTTTCAGGCGTGTTCGCCTGCAGGCTGCTTTTGTGTACGTTTCCCTCATGTCCACATGAATGCCAGCAGGGCCCTTTTGGATTGTTCCTGAGCTTGCTGTCCTTCACCAGCACTCTGCAA
This sequence comes from Donacobius atricapilla, assembly GCA_013397315.1. NCBI lineage: Eukaryota > Metazoa > Chordata > Aves > Passeriformes > Mimidae > Donacobius > Donacobius atricapilla. The sequence goes on from WBMY01012081.1 coordinate 340,438, forward strand.
GGCGAGCTGCCTTCTCCCACCTGCCTATGGGTCCCCAGCACGGTGCAGGTTGTGGTTCCCAGGTAGGATGTGCAAGGTGCTACCGCAGGGGCCGCCTTCAGCTGAGCTCGACATTGGCTCCGGGGAAGGGCCTGGAACTTGAGTTTTGTATTTGACTTCTGCAGGTGAAGAAAACATTCGGCATTGTGGCTAGACATTTGTGGAATCATTTTTNCCGAGTGGGGAGGAGTTGTCTTCTGACAGGGGGAAAAGGGAAGCTGCAGGGGCGCCGGGACAGGTTCACAGAATCCTCGGTGCGCTTAGGTTGGAAGAGACCTCTGAGGGCATCGAGTCCCTCTGTGACCGAACACCACCTTGTCAATTAGACCNCCACAGTTCTTATGCTACTAAATGTCAAATACTTCAGCCTTTGAAAATGTCACATCATTCTGAGGAGCTAACTGTAATTAGCATCTCTTTGATATATTTCTGGCATTTCTGTGGCTTTCAAAATTTTATCTGTATTTTCTGCCTTTGGCACTTTTTTTTTTTCCCAAAACCCGTCTGAATCTGTGTCTTGTTTGAAGCCAAGCTGAAAACCCAAAAAAAAATTAAGTGAAGCTTCACCGCTGTGCGCCAACTTCCTCGCTACTGGAGGCTGGGGTGCGGGCTGAGCGGGGTTGGCAGGGCAGGGATGCGGCCACGGGAATTTGCTTTCCAGGTGTAATAACCGGCACGGGGACAGGCGTAGCGGGCGCCCGGACAGAGACGCGTCTGGACAGGGGCTGGCGAGAAGGACACAAAGGGAGGAGGGCTCGCCCGGGAAACCGAGAGCTCCCGGGACAACACACCCAGGCCGGCTGCCGGCCCGGGGGCGCGCCTCGGGCCATGGCCCCGCCCCCCGCCCCACC